>JAOTQQ010000032.1:9910216-9929581 GCA_026546715.1 Gallinago undulata
CAGCCAGTGCTTGATCCAGCAGATCGTATGCTCATCCAGGCCGTGCACAGCCAGTTTTTCCACAAGAATTCTATGGGAGACAGTATCGAATGCTTTTCAAAACTCCAGGTATACAATATTCACAGCCTTTCCCTCATCCAATAATTGGGTCATCTTGTCATAGGAGATCAGGTTTGTCAGGCATGACCTGCCTTTCATAAACCCATGCTATCTAGGCCTGATCCCCGGGTTGTCCATTATGTGACTTGTGAAATACTTGAGTATATTATTCTGTAGGTTCTGTTTCCTTATGTACAGGAATATAATATTTTTTAATCATTAACTAAATATGGGATCTTTTACTCTTTTAACTTGCTTTTGAAAATCCCTTGTTTTATAAAACTGGAGGGACTAAAGCATGGACTGTATGTTCATAGTTTTATAGTCTTATCTGATCTATATGTATGTATATATATTATAGATATGTGTCTGTATTTTCCAAACTGGCTTCCTCAGGAAACTTTAAATTCTGCTGAGCAAGTGTCATTACAAAGCATGCACAAATATTCCTTGATCTTGTTTTTAATACCATTCTTTTTTTCCTTCGTCTACCTTTGTAGGAAAAAAATAAATAAATTATGAAATTTCAGTAGCTGCTATTTTAAACTCGGCATCATCCTACTTCAGTTTCACAGGGAACAAATTTTATCGTTTGGAGTGAGACATGCAAAGTTTGTTCCTCTTGTCCCTCCTATTCATCGCTCACTCAGACCTATGAAACTGCTGAAAGAGTTCAAGGAATAACGCCTTTTTATTCATATTGTGAGTAGTTACATCCAGTGCTTTCTTCATAGCTATTACCTACCTGGCCCGGTTTCAGTGCCCCTAAATACGAGTATTAAATTAGATTTTCTAAATGTGGAATGTATTGTCCTGTGTCTTTCTGTAGGTAGACCGGTTTCTTTAGGAGTTATTCAGCACCTCCAGTTACATAACTGATTGGTCAGATTTATCCATTTCCAAGTGGCTTCCAGATGTTTGTTATTCATTGTATTTTTCCTATTTTAAATTAACCTTAGATAAAATGCAAGCTTTAATAATTGCCAAAGAGAGTTATTTGAAATGGCTGACAAACAGCTATAGAGCTCAAGAAACTTGTCACTGTGGCAAAGAAACTTGAGGGCAACAGATATTGTAAGAACAGATTTATTTTTCTGTTTTACTGTCACCTACTAGAAAAAAAAGTGCATTTCTGAAATGTGGATTGTTCCACAGTTGCTGATGCTTTTCTCTGGCAGTAGCAATCTGTACAACAGTATCTCTGTGGGCTTAAATATGTAGATGTTTGAAGTTTAGTGGAAATGCCTAACAGAGTTACTAGTCTTCTGATTGCTAGCAAAACAGAATGGCAAGCATCTTTTTATCTGAGGTACTCTTTTTACACTGGCGGTTGTTCAACGCTCAGAATACAACACGTCTGTTTGCCATCTAGTGTGAAAGGCTTGACAAGTATGTCTCTGTTTGTAGGCTGTTGGACTGTTTGTGCTCATACGGAATACTGTAATGACAAAGGCGAAGGAGGAAAACTAGTAATCAGCCTTCAAATCTGAAAACATATTTTTGCTTTTACTTTTAAGTTTCAAAAAATAGGCACGGTCATTATGGCGATAGGCTCTTTTGTGCATGTTTGCAATATCATCATTGATAGTTTCCTTTTTACAGGAACAATGCCCTCTGAGGACCAAAATACCTCTTTATCTTGATTGCCTGAGGACAGAAACCTCCAGGATAAGCAAGATAATAGGAACTAAAATAGCTCCAAGTCCCATTAACTCTAGCCATCATAAAGCACAAGTAATGCACACTCAAACCAATCATTATTTATAATGAATTCTGAAAATATGATATAAAGCCTGAAGCCAAACTCACATTAAAATCAATATGATGTCACATCAGTACTGATGTGTCTTTTGGAGTTGGCATGTGAAACAGAAAACGGATATAAAATAATAAATCCATTATAATCTCTGAATTTGTACTTAAAAAAAATACCAATTCACAGTTGTGTTATGCAAAGAACATCAATGTTTACAGTGGTGGTAAACCCTTTGAGCTCTTCTACGATTTTCAATGTAACGAAGACCCATTGAAAAAAAAAATCCTTGCATCTCATTACTCCTTTAAAATCTGTATTAGGTTTTTTTAATAACTATCAGACTATATTAACACTGCAAATAAATTCTTTTTTTTTGTAAAATTCATTGAAGTAAATATTTATTTCACAAAATAAGATAAATACACCTATTTATTTCACATAGGAAGCTGATGATATTGCCACGCCATGTTGAGGGACAAAACAATGGTGCTGATGCCATGTTCAGCTTAGTCAAGATCAAAATACAGAAATAAAAAAAATCATCTTCCCTGCAGACCCTCTCCCTTGGGAGTGTCATGAACCTTTCTTCCTATGAGTGTACGTATGCTGTCATTGACCTTGGTTTGAATGAAAAATAGTCAGATGCAACAATTTCTGGACACCAGCATGTCAAAATATAATCTATCAGAACCCAGATCAATATCTCCAGTTTTTCTCCATATCGACTCCTCTGTCTGTGGCTGTTACTTAAGTTGATTTGTTTATTCGTATTAAACACCACTTGTTTTTAGTTCCTGCAGCAACTTGAAGGACTAATTATCTACATGTTTCATTTATGTATATTGGAGTATGTCAATGTATGAAGAGAGTTCCCAAGATGGTGAAAGGCCTCCAAGGAAAAACTAATGAGGAGCAGCTGAGGTCACTTGGCTTGTTCAGCTTGGAGAAGAGAGTGGTGCCTTCATCACAGTCAACAACTTCCTCATGGCGGGACAGCAGAGGGGTAGGTGCTGATCTTCTCTCTCTGATGACCAGTGAATAGGATATGAGGAAATGGAGAAGCTGCATGAGGGGAAGTTGTGATTGGACATTAGGGAAAGGTTCTTCACTGAGAGGGTGGGGAGTCACTGGAACAGACTCCTCAAGGAAGCGGTCATGGCACCAAGCCTGTCAGAGTTCAAGGAGTGTCTGGATGACGCTCTTAGTCATATAGTTTAGTTGTAGGTAGTCTTGCAAGGAACAGGTACTTGGGCTTGATGATCTTTATGGGTTCCCTTCCAACTTGAGATATTCTGATTCTGTGTTGATAACCCATATTGTTAGGTTTCTTGCCCTCTGCCCAAATAAGAATCTTGACCATCTGTGGTTTCCTCCAAGAAGCAAAAGAAAAACAAGAAAATTTGTGTGTCTTTTTAAGTAGCAGTGTTCAGAAAACCCAGAGAAGTGACAATTTTCTAACCAAGACCTAGTAATTACTTAATCTTCCCCAATTACTGTACACATAGTCTTCAAGATGCTAAAGTAAGACTCAGAGATGAAATGCCACTATCTGGGGCATTGGGGTGTTCCTACTAGAATAATATTGTGCATATAAAAACTTTTTTCTTCATTTATTAGCTGTTGCATGTATGCATGAAAACTAAAACATAGCCATTACTTAAAAAGAATAAATCATTAATATAGCCATTACTTATGAATGGCATTGTCAAATATGCATTACCTCATTATCATTGGAAAACTATCATTGGAAAGATCATTGGTGATATGCTGACCTGGAAAGTTTCCTAGTTTATCATGTACATATATCGTGCAAAAATGGACTAGATGCATTAATGTGACACACGTGTACCCACCCATGCAATATTCTGTTTGATCTGACATGCAAATAACAGAGAAAAAAAAAAGCCAAAAAAGAAAATCCATTGTGGGTAGAGGAAAGATTGTTACTGATCTCAATGGGGCTATAAATGGTACAGTTATTTTCCTGTTCTATGCTAGCTGCAGCCATTGAAAACTCAGTCTAACAGAGTTGCTTATTGCCATACAGCGTTAATACTTCTAAGTATCTTAAATCATGTCTTATACTGCCTCAGTCATTCCCTTTCTTGGCTAACCTATATTTGGTGTACATCCATTTTTCTGGCCAACAGCTCTTCATACATACCTAAATAACACAGAAAACCAATGCTAACCATTCTACTGGTAGTAGAATTTGGATTTTTCACATGGGGGCTGAAAAAATTATCTTCTTTGTGATCAACTTCTGCTTGGAATAAATAAGGGCTATTTACAATGCAACATAACTCCATTTATCAGTTCCCAACAAATAATTATTCTGAAACAAATTAAATATAGAAAATTTGGTTTATAAGACTAGTATAGACTATGAAAGTGCAGTTTCAATATTTAATATATGTTCAGTATGTAGAGTTTAAGAGTATATGGGTTGTTACTTGTAATTTGTTTCCCCTTGACTGGCTGGTTCTGTCAGGTAATGGATGGTATTTTATATTCCAGTTATTAAGATTCCACTAAGACACATTTGCTTATTTTCCTTTCAAGATGGTTCCTTTAGGAGCTAGTTTTCATAGTATGGTATCAATGAAATAATCATGCTTCTCTCTCTGAGAGATATACTGCGTATACTCAGAGCTGAAGAATAACACATAGCAATAATATATCTGTTACTTAGAAAAACAGAGAGGAAATGTAGCAGTATTTAATTTGTTGCATTTATTTATTTGTCATATTTGTTATATTTCTCTTTGGGAAATTTTGTTGCATTTTCCTTTTAATTTAGAGTTTAAATGTAGTGCCATTACCAATACCATTTTCATGAATGCTGATTTTACAGTTTTGCTTTCGCAGTATAGAAGTAGCATAAGGGGCAATTTAAAGGAAACATGTTTTAGACACATGCATACAGAAATCTTTAATTTTTGCCAGTTATTCTGGAAAACCACTAATATTTGTTTCACATCAAATACACTGTCTTGATATTTTCTGTGTCCAAGGAGTTTGGTCTCTTGTCCCAAGTAACAGATGATGGGTGTCCTGGGTTGAAAGACACAGGACTAACTTTTCTTCTAATACTGGGGGAAAATCGCACTTTTAGAAGACCCTAGTGTCTGAATTTGTGAAAATATTTACTTTATAGCCAGCCAGGCTCTATGAGATTTAAGGTCTTAGTGTTTTTGAGCCTTACAAAAGCAGGCACAAGGAGGAGCAAGGCCTGGGCATTTGACCCAGGCTACCCAACAGGATTATTTCATATCATGAACGTCACATTCAATATAAATTAGCAAAATTTGCTGCGTAGCTCTCTCTCCCTTGATGGCGGCAGATCAGACAACTCCTTGTCCCAGTGCCAGGCTCCTGAGGCCTTCCCTTACTCCTGAAGCCATTGCGCTCACAGTGTCCGCCATTTTCTGCCCACTGCTGGGAGTGCACAGCTTCCTGCTGAGAGAACTGACTGAGTATAATTGCTGTATCTTATATCAGTATTGGGATTAATACTGGTTCTTTAGTATTATTGTTAATTATTAGACTAGTCTTAGTCTATGAAATCCATTTATATTTCAACCCTTGTGTTTCTTTGTGTTCCGCAATTCCCCTTTCCAGGTGGGGAGGGGTCATTGGGTGATAGAATAATTGTCTAAACAGCAATAGATTGTTACGGGTTTTCTCAAACCATAACAACAGGACAAGAGGAAATGGCCTCAAGTTGTGCCAGGGGAAGGTTCAGATTGGATATTAGCAAAAATTTTTACACTAAAATTAAGTATTGGAATGGGCTCCCCAGGGAAGTGGTTCAGTCACCATCCCTGTCGGTATTTAAAAGGTGGGTAGACATGGTGCTTAGAGATATTGTTTAGTAGTTTTTTTTTCTTGTCAGTGTTAGGTTGACGGTTGGACTTGATGATCTGAAAGTTCTCTTCAAACCTAGATAATTCTATGATACTGTCTCGGTATCTGAATTTTGCATATATCTTTTTTATGTGACTGAAGTCTTCTCTATACAACTTTTTATGAAGGCACACAGAGCAGTTTACTGTGGAAATACTGAAATATGGAGAAACACAGAAGAAAATGCCCCAAAATATAGGACAATATACAAGGTAGTTTTTCTTAAGCAGAATGTTTGTAATTATTATGATTACTTTGAAATTATTATTATTACTTTGAAATATTTATATCTTCAACTTTAGACTTCTAAGAGTAAATGAGTAGTGTTGTACGGTAATGAAATTAGAGTATGCATGTGATGCCCTAGTTTTCTACACTATTTCAAAGGGAAATAATAAAATAATTGTTCTTGTCTTAAGCATTATTAGAAGTCTAGGACTGAGTGTATATATATATATATGTAGAAGGCGAGTGTCTCTGATCAAGATTAAAGTTTTAGCATTTGTATATATATGCAAAATTAACTGATTTTACAAATTAATGTCAATTTCTTAAGTCTGCATTGGTGTAGGATTCCCATTTGCTTTTACTTATGAAAAGAGAATGCGTTTTTTTCCCCTGCTCTGTATGTATACATAAATGGGGCAGTAAAAGTCCAAACATAGTTCTGGGGCTGTGAGTGGGGAAAGTTAAACATTGGATCTAGCAGTTAAGCTTAATGTCCCTTAGCCCTTACTGTGGGGAGTTTTATTCTTTCTATTATATTGGTACTTGCTACTTTTTATGCCTTAGCTCAGGATTCAAATATTTGCATGTATTTTTTTGCCTAAAAAATGTATTTTTTAAAAATGTATTCTTTTGCCCTAACTGCAAGATACTTCCCCCGACCTCCACGCCACACACACATGCTCCCCAAGGAATTGGGATGTCATTTGTTTCCTGTGCAAGGTTGAGAAGAAGGGTTGAGATTAAAAGACTGGTGCGTACATTCCCTTTGGGAGTTAGGAATTCTGGTCACTCACTTCTTAGTGGTTGATCACAAAGCTGTGGTTGAAAACAGGATTCATTTCTTCTCTCCAGGTTTCACCGGGATCTGGCAGAGTATCTTCTTCTGCTATTTTGAAACGGAGAAAGCTGGTTTTGTATTCTTAAATAGTAATAGTCTGTTGTAGACACTTGAGGGACTTTCTAGTTTGTGAAAATCTGAACATTGTTTTTCTTTCTGTTGTTATTTCTGAGTCTTCCTGTGCTACGAATAGCCTAGTCAATGAGAAAGAAAACAAGTGCTGGCAGTGTAGCTCACTCTCCTCCTTCAGTGCAAACAAACATTTTGTGTCTTCTAGAAGCAATCCTGTCTGCATTCGTGGGCCCAGGTCTTCAGGCTATTGATAGAGAGCTCCAGCCGCTTGCTCAACACTCTGCTAAATCATGCACTAGAGCAAGTTCTGGCAGGGCTGAGTCTCTTTCTAAACGTATGCACAGCAGACAAAATATTACAGTTGTGGTTTAGCCAGCTTGCTCCTCTCCCTGTGTCAGCATTGAACTTCAATGCGCAGGCAAATTTTAATGGCACGATTGCTTTTTTTTTTTTATAGTGATTAAAATGGATTGTGTTTAATACACCAAGGTATGTGTGAATTGTATTGAAAAGATTGTCTCATTCCATTTCCTGTGAACTGGTTTGTTGTACAAAAGTGAAAAGTTGAAAAACTTATTTTACCCTCTTTCTTTTTTTGCTAGTGTATTATCATCTGCATTTTATTTCTTTTTGATTTTTACTTCTTTAAAAATATTATCTCCTGACAAGTGGTCCATTCTTCAACTTTTAGTTGAGGAAGGTAGCCTAGTATTGTACGAATTTGAACGGGAAAACAAATTTGACTAAGAGATGAAGAAAAGTGATTGGGTATTTTCCACATGTATTAAATGGGATTTGAGAAAATATAAATGTTGCTTTGATAAAGAGCATTTATCTTTGATCTGTCAGCTGTGAAAGTGACTATACACAGATGGACTAGGTGATCATTGTAGATCCCTTCCAACTGAAAATTGTATTCGATTCTACACTTCAGACTGATACTTGGGTACTGACCTTTGGCAAACTGGCTATGTAAAATATTTTATTCATGCAAATGCCTTTAGTCAGAAGGTTGAGGAGAAAGATGGTCTTGTGGTTAATGCAGTAAACTTAAGTTTAGGATTGCTGGATTCTAGTTGAAAATAGAAATTATTTGTTGATTACTTGCTATCATACCTGCAGGTGTATTTGGGAACAGGTATAGAAACATGAGATTTATGTGTATACATATACGCAGGTCTTTTTAATGAGAAAAAAATTCTCAAGAAGCCAGCGAAGCTGCAAAACTTTTAAGGAAGTACCAGATCATTAGCTTTTAAAACCACAATAGTGGTATTTTCAGAGAAAATAAAAATGAAATATATCATATGTATTTATGATATTTTAAAGAATTTGGAAGTACCAGGTGGTTGCTTAGCACATTGTCAGGGGAAATATGTCACAAGTAAATAGTGATGGTAAATAATATTTTTGTTCATCTGCTGTATGAGTGTGTAGTGTTCAATAGCTCTGAAGAGTTTGTTTTTTTCGCTGCTTTTCAGAGATGTGGTAATGTAGCAGAGGCACAAAAAACCTGCAGGATAAACCATGCAGATACACATGTCCAAATAACCTTTAAAAGTTGCTTTTTCCAATGGGAGTATCTGCGCTCTTCCTTCACAGGAGAGAGAAGGCAACTTTACATCTGTATAGAAATTATTAATAATTTAAGAGTTCTCAAAACATCTATTTCTAAAATGTGAATATGCTCAGAAAATGTCGTGTGGTACACTGTAGATTTTAGTGCTTAATCTCTTTCATCTCTTTCACGTTTACATGGCTAACACAATAGAAACATACTTTGAGATAGAGTGTGGCAGTCTTGAGTACATGTTACTTATATGACAGGGTCATCCTGTTTTGTAAGTTTATAATATTCTTTATATTGGGGATGAATATATGCACTTTTTTGCCTTTTTTTTTTTTCATCGAAAAGATTTTAAAAGCTGTGCGGGTGTGAAATTACTTGATTGAAGAACTGAAGCTTTATTGATATTGTCTAAATGAAGACCAACATTTTTTTCTCTCATTTAAACTTCTGTCCTCATTGTCACTGGAAATTACTTTTCTGCAAATGTTCCTGTTTTAATTTTGGATAATTTTTAGTTCACCATTTAATCAGGCAGCCCAGCTTTAGAAATAATGTTATTTATGATGTCACCCTGCTCCTCTGTTTGTTAGTTGTATGAGCTCTCTATGAGACTGTCATGCTTTATCTTGTCTGCAGCTGTTTCTCATCACTGATTAAGTCATAAGTTTTATTTCAAATCTAGATCCCCACAATTGGAAGGCAGGGGAGGGGAAAGCCTTGCCCTGTAAAGAATAATAAATAAATAGTAAGACAAATTGGCTAGCGACTGAAAAGTTCCATTTAACCTTCACACTTAAAAGCAGTAAAACCAGAAGGACATTAGTTCCCTCCTCTTCCGTAAGAATTTGCAAATTTGTATGTCCAAAACCATAAGGAATTTGTGATCCATATTTGGAAATATACCAAGACATAAGTCAGTGCCATCTACTGTAGAAGATGTTGGAGAATAGTGATAAGATACAACGATGCACTTCTTAGTGCTTTAGCTTTGTGTAGTTTTTTTTCCGTTTTTTTTTTCCTGTTAAATATGACTTTAGGCAATGAAAGTTGTATGAAAGTTGTTGCATGTAGCTTGACACCCTAAAATTTGTTATAAGAAATCAAACAATATTGAAAATACAGTGTTTGTTGCAAAATTATTACCAGAAAAAATACAGTTTGCATTTTTTTCCTGAAAACCATCCAGTCTGACAGATGCCCAGGGAATAAATTTAAAAAAAAAAGGGGGGGGGGGGTTAGGGGGAGGAAGGAAGAACAGGAAAAAAGAAAAGAAAGAGTCACACAGTAGTCAGATATGATTACTTATCTATGCACTTGCACTGCACTTTGCTTCAACACAATTGAAAATTATTCAGTGAGTGAAGTGGGTGTTTCCAAGTGTCAGTCAACAGAAAAATGATAAAAGTATTGCAGAACTGAATGCTAGTATGCACAACTAGAAAGTGAAATGAAATGGCAGTGTATTTTCCACCTCAGCTAAGTCTCCTAAAGTATTTTAAATACTTAGATATTTTTAATAAGTTAAAAGAGAATGCAATGTTGAAGTCCAGAATAGATCAGTGTTTTATTCTATCAAACCACATAAGTCCAAGAAAATAGTGAATTATCTGTTATACAAATATCACTGCAAGAAACTTGCTGTGTATCTGATATCATAGCAGTATCATCTGCTCCTCTGCCAAAAGAATTTTTATAAACTTACATACTTCTAAAGTCTCAGTTCTTATTAAATTCTAATAAACCTAAATGTCAGGTAAAAACTTAGTTATAAGGCATATTGTTATTATTGGGGAAAATAATTTGGCAGTCATTAGAAAAGTGAACATTAGGGCACCTACTTCATTGAGGTATGTTAAGTGGCTGCAATAAACTAATCTCTTTTAATACTGAAAAAGAGGATGGATGTTTTCTGACTTTCTGTAGAATTACTGACTAGTAGTTTCATGGCTTGTGACATTTCTTTTGCCAACTCTGCTCAAACTCTCCTCTGAAGAACTGCTTCTGCACTGGTGCTTATCAGAAACAGCCATCACAAACTGGTTATCATACTCTTGAGTCATAAAGAAGGTCCAGGATTGGGCAAGGAGAATAATATAATTTTATATGATAAACTCAGCTTAGTTTACCCTTTGTGTTATTTCTTTTCCTTCAGGGTTAGCCATAGTAGCACTGCTATCTGTTCTTTTAGCAGCAATATTTGGAAATCAGTAAGAATTTCTCAGTTGCCTTCTCTTGATACATAGATTTCAGATTCCTTTTTGCTGTTAAAAACTCATATAGCTACCTGGAAGATGTGAGAAATGAGAAGTCAAAGTGTAGTAAGTTCTACCAAGCTACACCTCTCAAGAGACTTATGATTAGTTCTCAGCTTTGCAGCTCTAGCGTACAATTGCACAGCTAAAAAGTGGAGGTGGAGAGAGGGTGATATGGATAAAATGTTTTAGACTTTTAAAATGTCACTTCAAATAGATTAACAGTTTTGATTAAGCTATCTGAGATACACACTTGTATTTGGGTTGCTCCACATGTTTAAGTATGTGCATAAACACCAATAAAATTGTGTGGAAGAAAAAGAGGATTCTGGTGTTTAGTAATGAGGTAAGATTAAAAACTAAGAAATTCAGTTTAACCTGGTTGACAAAGTGAATTGTAAAATTGTGGCATCTTGTAAAGGCGCTTTTTTGTTCAGACTGACTTCAAAGGCAAAGTTTCGTTACAGGTTTTGCAGAAAATCTTGATCCAGGTAGGGCTAATTGATATCAAATAGCAGTAACTACCTGTAGAAACCAGACAATATTGATAATAGAAGATACCAGTTTTAGTATCTTTTTGCCTATTGTCAGCATTATTTTCAGAATTATTGACACTAGATGAAAACTGGTACTATTTTACAGGAGGGGAAAAAATCATGCTTTCTTACTCTAAAAACAGTCTTTAATTTTGAATGAGTGAGAAAGTATTGCAATAACAACATGTGGGTGAACAGGTAGTTAAAACTATATTTAGGAATGTAGGCATGAAATTTTAATAAATTTGATTACTCATCATATTTAAAACAGTTGTATTAAATGGCTTAATGGGGAAATTTTGGTCAATAGGGAGGAGGAATATAAATTAAAGGATTTTTAAAATTTTTAACTACTAGATGTACTGGAGAATTTTTGAACCTGCATTTCTTCATTTTTCAGTCTGCTTTGCATGTCTTTTGTGACTCTGAAGTCAGAAAATGTTAGAATTTGTGCATTATTTCTGAAAATAAGCAGGACAAAAATCTTTATGGTTTGATTGTTTTGATGTGGAAGCTCTCCATAGCTCTGATTTTCTTGTATAATATTATTCTTCACATATTTTTGCAGACAGAAAGTTAATGCTGTCTCCTTTTGGGCTTTATACTGTTTTCCCTGTGTTTCCCTATATGTCTTTCATGCATACTGGCAACGCAGACACATAATAGTCCTCTTCATTCTTTCCAGATCTCTAAGATGGAGTTCCCTTGTCCTGTTCCCATGTTGCTCTTACTAGCTTTTCCTCTTAACTTCTTTGTTTGCTAGCCAGATAACTATACTCCCTACAACTCTGTCTTCTGAACTGGGTTTCCCTCTTCTAGGTCAAACACAGCCACACAAAAATGTGTATTTTACATCTGCTTGGCAGTGTGCTCAGCCCATGATCACAGTCTGTACTCCACACTGTCTGCTCATGAGCTCCAATTGGCTTTATGCTATGAAGGAAGAGATTTTGACAGATATATGAGTTGTTAAGATGTATGGGAAAAGAAAGAGAAGGGCTGAAAAACTGAGGTGTATATGAAAGAATGCTGTAGGAATTACTCAGACATAAAGAGGGAGGAAAACTCCAGGTGATCCTGAGGGGGATGGTAAAAATTGCGGTGTTGTGGAGGTATGCTTTTGGGCATTGCTGGTTTTTATAGTGAGAACTATTCATGTGAAGAGTTGTCAGTTATGCTAATTGTACAGGAAAAGATAGTCCCAAAGAGTCAATGTTGTTCTGACAGTATGAAACAGTCGACATTTAAACTTGAGTGACTTTAAGTAAAGATGTGTGTCATCTTAATTGCATGGCCACAGCCACTTCTAACTAGCTTTTATACAGGAAAAAAAAAAAAGAAAATTAAGGTATGTAAAAAGCAAAATATTATTTTTTTTTAATATTTACTGTATTTCTATTTCCCTTTGTAGAGAACCTAGAATCTTTTTTCCCCTTTTTTTACTCTTTTTTCTTTTCTCTTTCTTCTTTTTTCTTTTTTTTTTTTTTTTCTGGAAGATAAGCCTGTTTGACAGTTTTTAAAGAGATACTTGAGGATAGAAAACAGATATTTGGGGAAAGGTGGCATTTTTAATAGAATTAAAATTAGAATTGTTCCTGCTGTTGGAGTGTGATCCTCTGTCCTTGGATATAAGCATTTGTAAAAGCAGCTCTGCTGGTATCTTTGACTGAGGAACCTAGTTGCTTTGAAAGGATGGCTGCTGCACACACTGTTATCCTCCTTTCTAGGACTCAGAGTGGAATCCAATGTATAGTTGTTGAGGGCATTCAGCTTATCAATGCAGAGAGAGTTTGGTAGAAAGAAAGTAAAGTGTAGTAGAAAGAAAAGTAGAATGTGCAAAAAACAAGGAGATGACAGCAGAAACCCATGGTTCATAGATATTGTTCAAGAGTTAGCTCAAGTTGGCAGGTAGACCTTCCGTAGAGTTCGGACTTGTCAAGACATTTCACAGAAATGAATGGTCAAAAATTATTCCTCTGGGCATCGGGCCCAGAGATGAGATGGTGAGGTGGGTTGTCATGATGCTTCAGTTTTTCCCTTATGATAATCGCTTTCAGATTGTGTGATCTTCTGTGTGGATAGATTATAAAAGAGGCAATGGCTGGAGCAGCTCAGATTCTTGCTGCCATCTATATTAAATTATTAAAGCTTATATATATAATACTAAATTACTAAAGCTTTATATACTAAAGCTTATATTACTAAAGCATATATATATATATGACACTTGTATTTTGGGCATTAATTTCAAGTCCCATGTGCTGTTCACCGTCATTTTTTATTTTTGGTGCCAATGTAATCTTTCAGTTGTTAAGTGTTGTAGACCTTTAAAAATTAACAACTCAAGTATTCTAGAACAGCTGTCCTAGAGTGTCTTTGATATCCTGGAATAGCTTAAAATATAGGCTGTGAACAATACTTCAAAACTTGAAGTGTAGCTTCTTAATAACTATAGTTTTAATTTTACACTAAAATTGTTTTAACCACCAACCAAAACATACACCTAATAGGCATAACTCTGGAGGTAAGTAATATTCTGTTAATAGTTTGGTTCTTTGTCTCAGTATGACTCCTTAGTTTGCATGATCTTCTGTGGGTTTAGTTTAAGAACATTTTGCTTTAGAATTACGTTACAAAAGGTTTGGTCATTTTCAGTTTCATTAATTAATTCAGTTTAATTCAAATACAATATTTAAAATGTACAAAGAAATATGCAGGCCTGAAAAAAATCACCAAGACATGTTTGATGGCATTTATGCTATTTGTGTTGCACATATGGACACACAATTAGAAAAACGGAGTGAATGTTTTCAGTCATCCAGAAATCATGCAACATAGCATTAACGTTAGAATTTAGACCCTTTTCTCTCTCTATCTGCACAGTGCAGTCTGTTTATTTTGAGAAATTTAATTAAGTGAACAGGAAAGTAGTTCTTTCTACCTCAAACTACCTTTAGAACATTTTAATCCATGTGTACATTCAGGATGTTTCCTGGTAGAGTGCTGATTTCTCCAGATTTTTAGTTCCTTTTCACCTTCTGTATGTCTTACTGTTATCTGTTTCTCTCTCTCTTTCTTTTTTTTAGGATTTTCTACTCTTTAATCACCTAGGAAACCAAACATTAGTATCTTCCCTCCTTTACAACATACTCCTCTCCTGTCGTTGTTCAGAGAGAAAAAGGTGTTGCATAGTTTGCTTTTGTGCATGGTTCCCTCTCAGCAATCCGTGTCCCTTCTGCTATGCAGGTTTCCAGGATCCCTTCTAAATCTAAACACAAACTGAAAATGGAATTGCAACATGTTCTCCTTCCTTTCTTCTGTCTCGGTACCCAGAACAACTTCGTAAATGATAGTCCAGCAGAATTAAAACCTTCATTAGCAGTAGTAAAGGGAATGATGGAACACTAGCATCTGTTGCATTTTATAAACTGTCCTTTAGATTTTTATGAGCTCTCATTGTATGCAGAGTTCAGCTCTCATTTTGTTACCAGAGATGCAGCTCTTGGCAACAGACAAGAGACACCAGTATACACTGAACTCTTGCATTCTGCCTAGAAGTTTATGCCAGAAGTGTATGGTTCCTCTCCTGATGTGAAAAGATGTAAGCTATTGTGTGAACGCTCATCAATCAAACTAGACTTGCTGCTGTGAAAACTGCTCTATTTTACCTTAGAGACAAGTTTATCTTAGTAAGCAAACATAGTCCTATGAAAACCCTCTTAGCACCTAGCTATTGAGTTCATGTTTCCACACCAATGTGAACATTTTTTTGCCTTTTTTCATCATTTTGAAATTCCTTCTACTTCATCTTCCTTATGCTGCCTGGACACACTGCGGCTGATAAGATGCAACATTTTCTTAGCAGTTGCAGGAAGTCTTTAGGAGAAACTCGTTGGAGAGAGATTGCTTTCATTTAACTCTGTCCCTTTTGAAGAGTGTATGAAAATTTTAGCCAAAAGAATAACAGGCGAAGAGCACGTTATTTCTATCTTGCCCTGTAAAAATGGGGAGAAACTCTTATAATGAGTGCATATTGAGTCTGGTTATAAAAACAAACAAACAAAGAAACAAAAAAAAAACTACAACATTTTTGCTAGAATGAAGGAGTCTAAAATATCTTCACGTTTTATTTCTACCATAGAATTTTCCTATAAATATTATTCCTTCAAGCATTAAAACAATACAAATGGGGAAAATAATATTTAAATACAAGCCACCTGAAACTGTGAGATATTTCTATACACAAGTTTCATCTTGTGCTTTCCAGGCTTGGTCAATGCAAGTGATAGGTAAACAATATAGATACTAAAACAGAGTGCCAAACTCTGACTGCTACTCAATCCTGCTATGCAGCCTCTTCACAGTAAGAGCCTTGAGTCAAGATTCTGGGCATGGTGTGAAATACCTCTCCATCAGAAAAGTGTAAAAATTTCAGTTGGGAGAAGCTTGGAGCTGCATTCAGTTATGAACTCTCCAAGAGCCTATCTAAACATTACTTTCAGATGCTTTTTATATATGCTAATGTCATGATGCAGAGTCTGTTTAATTTTTGTGGCTGGTGGCTGTAGGAAAAATGAAGGTTTCACTGACAGAATAGCTGGTGTGTACGTGTGTATACAAATGACCTAGCCTGCAGCATATATTGCCAGTGGGGCAGAATAACTGGCCTTTTGAAAGAAACCATCTCTTTCATGTTATATTTTGGATCAAATTCCATATGGATTTGAAATTCTAAATATGATTTTTTGCTAATTTATGGAGGCACACTGAAATAACTCATGTCTCCAACTCATTTAACCTTCTACAGCCTTTTGTAAATGAATTTGTCAAAGATGATATGGTCTCTAAATGATTTTTAAACATTTTTGAATTTATGGCACTAGCAAATATGTTTTAAAAAGTGATTGGGAAATCAAGTTCTCCAAAGTTAAGAAATGACAGAATTTAAATTCAGTGCAACCTGAGTTTTAACACTTTGAACTGCATGCAGAAACTGTTGAATGTCTGAGACTTTCAGATTTGGTCCTGCCGTCCTGGTAGTGCTGATTCCTAGCAACCTACATTCTTCTCTGTGAGCGTCTGAGGGTGGTGATGGAGGCTTTTAAGTGACCTCCAGCAATAATTTTAAATGTACTTTACATATATTTTCTTTCATGATATTATTGCAAGCATTTTTTAAAAAAACACCTGGTCTAACTTGTAAGTAAGTATTTATTAAATTCTTTTTGTCTTGTACAGTCATGACTGGAAGCCAAAAATAGCAGGCCATTTTTCATGTAAAATTATAAAATACAGTATAAAACATATACAGAAGAGGATCGTCAGAGATGATGATCATAATCATTATCACCTCTCATCAGAGAACTGGAAACATCAGTTCTCCTGTTTCCTGAATTTTCAATGTTTGATTTCCACACTTAATGGTCTTCAAACATAGATACTTTTTTAGAAATCTAATATCCTGATGGAGATGTTAGATGAAAAATGTCACTAGTGCATGTGTATTACCTCATATTGTGAAATAAGACATGGGTTCTATTTCTGGCCTTGATGTGATGTTTGTGTAAATATTTGGTCAGATCAACAAGACTGTCTCTGATTTTTGGTCTAAAACAGGTATACTGCTATCTGGTCACCCTTTTTAAATTTTAAACTCTAGATTTTTTAAAATATCTCTTAGATGAAAATGCTTAATATTTGAATTGAGGAATGATCTGTTTAATGGGAATGAATTGAGGAATCCACTAGGATAACGTTATCTTTTTCAAACCTTCCTTGGGAGGCTTGTTTCTTCCAAATGTTGTGCTCTGTAAGGGCATTGTGTAAATGTATGGTTTCCTTTCAGAAAGGAGAAAAATGGCCAAATGAGATTAAATTAATGGATTTCCTTCATCCACTTGCAGACTTTGCATGAGGGTTGATTGATGTTGTGCCGTTTTCTCAGTATGTTACAGTCCTTGTCATTTGAATGAATTGTCAGAATTTTAATGTCTTGTATACTCTGTAAATTACAGCATAGGTACTCCCACCTTGTTTATATACCAATTTTTGATGGACTTGTCATTTTATGTTTCTTTAGTTCATAACTTAGTAGTTAGCTAACTACTAAGTAAGTGAAATATGACCAATCAAACCTCCAAACGTTTAAAACAGAGCCATGACTTGATCTGTTGTGTTTCATAAATGGTGCAAGGTATTATACCCCAGCCCTGATTTAAATGACACTGGGAAGATTTCTATGAACGCATTTACCTGCTAGTTTTGTTTTTTAGCTAGCCCAGTTTAAATGAGTGGCTTCTTACTGAGTTGTGAGAGTATCCTCCAACTGTGTACTATTCTGCTCCTCTGTCCTCAGGATAAAGGAGATAAAAATGAGAGGCGAGAGTATGGAAGAAGAGCCATCATGCCCACTAACTGATGGAAGAAGGGTTTCTGGGACAAAAGGTGAGATAAGGGGAGCTGACCATGTCAGTGATGTATACTGGAGCTGGATTGTGTGGTCTGTGTGGAGGAGAGGGAGGAAGAACAAAGGAAAAAATCAGGGAAAAAGAGAAGGGAGAGAATGTGAGTGGAACGAAGAGAAAATTTTTCCTTACTTTCAACCTTGAGACGAATCTGCCTAAATGCTTTTCTTATCAGCTGATTTTACTCCTCTGCTTCTCTTCTCTCTGCTTCCCCTCCCCTTCCCCTTTCATCTCTGGAGGGAGTTTAAAAAGAGAAAAAAAAAAAATGAAAAAAACCAAGCATGGGGAAAAGGCAATGGAGTGTGATTTTCTTAACTGGCTCCAGGACTGTGTACCTTGCTTCTCCTTTCACATGTTGTTGGGTGCTCTGGAATTGCCAGATCTGATCTTGTCAGTAGTTGTGATGAGATAAAACTGGGAAGGGGGGTAACATATATGTCTGGTTTGAATTCTCCCTGTAATTCATCGTGTTTCTTGTATATGCAAATATATTTTGTGTAAATTGGAATATATCATGGAAAGAAGTTGGCAGAGAGAACTCAACATGCACAGAAATGCATTTGATGACTAACGCAGTCCAATGTTAGAAATTGTTCATGTATACCAAGAATGAAACATTTCTAAATGTGTGGTCTGGCTTTTTATTATCAGAATATTAATATTTTTCTTACACATAAGCATTCTCATTCTCTTTTTGATACATCTTGTGCAGATTTTTGGGTGGGTTTTTTTATCAGTGCAGAGTGAGTTGAAAGTGCTATTGAATCTGAATAGTAGTGTATTAGGCCTAGCTGAAGCAGAGGGCTACAAAAGACAGACAATGAAGACTCGAGCCTGAAATATTAAATGAAATGTGCCTCTTTAATCTTCAAAAAAAGGTATGGTTTTAAAGTGCAGATAAACTTTGAAACATAGGACAGTAGAAAATGTACCATTTAGTTTAATAATCTATAATTAGTAAGAAAATGACGTTCACTGGACAGTTTCAGCTATTTTAGAAAATGAGTCAACAAAGTGAATAAGTCAGAGATAATTATTTTTCATTATGTCCCTATTTCCATTGTTTTCTTTGGATCTGTGTAGGCTCGCACTGTGGTTCTGCCCTACCTTAGCAGTCAGGTGGTTGATTATTTTTTTGTTCCACATCTTTGATTACACCACCATAAAAATAAAAGGAGCTTCATCAGATTTTAGTTTTGGTCTGGGGACTTTTCCTAGCTCTCAAGCCTGAATGAATATTTAAGCAACTCGTAATGCAACAATTGTTATTCTGAGGGAAAAATAAAAAGCAATACTCTGCTGAACATTACAGTAGTCTGATGAAAAGGTAATGGCACCTCTGCAGAATAGAATAAAATCAAATCCTAATTGTTTTGGTCAATTTGACTTGCCAGCAAGTCATGCTTTAATCTCCACATAAATTAGAAGCCTTTTCTCTGTTCAAATTCCTGTGGGGTTGCTGTCTTTGGCTTCTGTCTACTTAATTCAGCTCAGCTAGTGAATGCTTTTGGATAATGTCATGATATTTCCATTAAAGAATTCAAAGTTGGTGAGAAGAAAGGTGTCAAACTGCTATTATTCAATTCAGATACCTCGGGCAGCGCTACAGGCTTGGGGCAGAGTGGCTGGAAAGCTGCCTGGCAG
>JAOTQQ010000032.1:9929681-10028878 GCA_026546715.1 Gallinago undulata
TTTGTTTTTTTTTAATGTGGTTGGACTCGATGATCTCAAAGGTCCCTTCCAACCACTAAGATTCTGTGATTCTGTGAGATGAGTTTCAGCGAGAAGCCTTTGGATTGGTAGATTCCTCAAGTGCTGTAAAGGACATTAGTGAATAAACTGAGGTACAGGATCCCAGGGCAAAGCTATTTTCCCAGTGTACCTGTGGTCAGGGTAAACTGTAATTCAGATTACAAAAAGAATCTTCTGGTGTAGGTGGCTGGTGAAGAAGAGTATGCCAGCAACTACGCTGGCTTTTGGGAAGGAGTTGGGCACGCAAGGGAAAGAAGGAGGATTAACGTTGAATATTTCTTTCTGAAAGTAAGTTAGGTCATGGGATAAGTACCGATTCATGAAGTTATCATAGAATCATTGAATGGTTAGAGCTGGAAGGAACCTTAAAGATCACCTAGTTCCACTCCCCCAGCCAAGGGCAGGGACACCTCCCACTAGACCAAGTTCCTCAAAGCCCCATCCAGCCTGGCCTTGAACACCTCCAGGGAAGGGGCATCCACAACTTCTCTGGGCAACCTGTTCCAGTGTTTCACCATCCTCAGCGTAAAGAATTTTTTTCCTAATACCTAACCTAAGTTGTGGTCTTTGTCTGCTCTTGGTTAACTGTGTCCTGCTTTTATGCTTTGTTTTTTTTTTTTTTTTCTTTTCCTACACCTAAATATAGTGTATAAAAACATTCTCTGCAGTACGGCCGCTAAATAGTCTACCCCCAACTTTTCTGAGATTGTCTCAGTAGAACAGTGCCATTTTGTTTTTCTCTTTATGGACTGAAAGATACGTGCGCATGGGGAAGGTCACTACATTGATAATTGCTGTCATTTCTGAAAAATAGAATGTCATTAAAATAAAAAAGGCAAAGTCCCTCAAATACTCGCGGAGTTGTGTAGTTAAAAAAGGTAGTTTCAAGTACAGACCAGAAGAAATTATGTACAACAGCCTAAGGTGCAGATTATTAATTGTTTTGTTCAGTCTAAAGGGTGCAAAGACTTTAGTATGTTAGTTACAAAAAATAATACAGCTTTTTAAAAAGTTTTTTATCCACTTTTTGTAAAAGCTCTAATGAGAACATGTGTAGGCACCTTAGAGTTCACACAAATCTTGCTACTTATCAATCCATTTGGATGACCTTGAGATGCTATCATCCTGACTCCAATCAGCTATATTCTTGAGAGAGTGGGGGGAAGAGCTGGAGGGGACACAGTGGAAAATGCATAAGAAGAAAAAAAAATAAGAAAAATGTTCTTTTCTGGAGAGCTTGAGTTATAAGATTAGATTATAGGTAGCAGAATCAAGGGCACATAGGCATGGCACATGATGATTATGATTTATGGGAGCATTAAAAAGGAAGAAAATCAATATATATTCTAAAAGTTCTGTTTTGCTCAGATTAATCTAAACTTCCTCCTTGGGTCCATGATGACAGAGGAAGGCTGTATTGATAACAACTTTTCCTTTTTTCCTCAACAATAGTTTCAATAACTATTAATGCACAAATCCAACTTTAGAAAATGAACCTTTTCTGGCCTTTCATTTTAAGAAATAAAAACCAGTAGGTACAATTTGCAGTAAATTTAAGGTCAAATGTGACATTAGATAGGCATCTGCTACTAATAAGTAAAGTGATAATGCAGCACATGAAGATTCTATTACCAGAATAAAAAACCGAAAGATTAATCTCTCCATAAAAAATATTCTCCCCTTCAGCTCTGTCTGCCAGTTATCTTCTTTGTTCTGATGCTTGTAGCAAAGCAGTAGCTTCAGCTGAAGATCTATGCTGGTTTTACTTTTATAATTTAGCGCATCGTAGATCTAATCAGATGTTTGTAGCCAGTTAAAAATGTACCATAGTTTTTCATCTAATGAAGGCTATATTTTCATTTAAATACAGTTTTTTTAGGCAGTCATCTGAAAATATTTCTTATGAAACTTTGGTATTTTTAAAATATATATGCACAAATATTTTTTCTAATAATATTAAACATTATATTACTAGGTGTTTTAGAAAAGAAAAAATGCAGTAAAAAGATAAATGTAGCTACGTAGCCAAATGCCTGCCTTCATGTCCCCCGTCCTATAAACTTCATACAAAGCAACAGTCAATAGCCAGGAGTAGGACAGGTAAAGACACAATTAAGACTCTTCTGTTGCATAAAGACTCTAGTGCTTTTTGACTAGAAATAATAAATGCATTACATACTTTTTCTTAAGCTTCTACGAAATCCTTGCTGGTACTTTGATATTTTAAAATACTGCCTTTGAGATGGGTTTGTTTGTTGTTTGTTTGTTTTTTTAAGCACTTCCTTTAAAAGCAAAACAAATAAAACCCCCTCTTATGCAGCAGTATCTTAAAAAATAGACAGAGAAACGGCTATTTCACTGAAATAATTTTGTTTCCTGAAGGATGAACTTTTAGATAGTTAGAATTTACAAAAGGCATCTATCAGAGTATCTACTGTAATGCAGACACCAATTAATGGGAACATCTGAATGAGAAACAAATGATGGAAAAAGGTAGACACCCCCCACCTTCACTGTCTTCCCTTCCCTGCTCCCTCCACCCCCCCAAAAATATCCCTTATGTTATAGGATGTTCTGCCCATATGGAAAAATCTTATTTTCCATAATTCTGTATTTAGTTATGAGGTTTAACATTTGTACATCGTCTCTTAAATGTCTCCAAAATAAAGTTCAACTCCTCAGAATGGCTGTAGGTATAATTACACACCACAGAACTGTAATTACTGCACTGCAGAATATTTACAAATCCATGAACCCATAAAATATCCTTGCTAACTTTTTTGCCATTGAAAAAAACACATTTCTGTAAGTTTGTATTTATTAATAGTATTTAAAATGCAAACATTTAAATATTTCCATGTAAATATACCTATAAATGGCGCTAAAACCTGTCATAGAGGAATAGTAATGAGGATCAGTCATCAATCAGTGAAGCTTCACAATACTTCTGTAGAATAGAGGAATGGTGATCTATTTCATCATTTCAGATACTTCGTTAGTATAAGGTATGTCTGATGGAGCCAATGACAATATACAGAACAGAAATAAGAGGTCTGCATTGCAAGTCCAATCTTAGAACAGCACAATGTTTATAGATAGTGAGAGTTTGATCTTGTTTATAAAAGTTATTTAGATCCTAACTCAGAATTAATCTCACTTCTCTTTTAATACAATTGTTTCTTAAGAGCTCATTTATATCTTTGCAATTAAACTAAACTTCATGAGTAGGGTAGGTTAAGATTGAAAAGTGTATGTTAAACAATAATATGGTTAAGGGGAGAAGAAAGGACAGTTTATGGCATAACGTCTCTCCAGACAAACACTGTAGCTATTAAAAAGATGCCTTGAAGCAGAAGCGTAGAAGACCCTCATATTTCACAATAAATGTGTAGCTGAATTCACTGTGTGCTAGAATGCATGAAAAACAGGCAAAGGGTAGAGGCTGAACACAAGTGTGTACCTTTAAGTTCCTTCACGAGAGAAATAATAGAGCTACTCTGGAAGTGAGCATGGCAGATAAGTTGCAAATTCGGTGAAAAACCAGTATTTGGAGCCTTGTGCAATTCACGGGCAGCTGGATGGGTGCTTTCTTGTTTTGATCACTGGATGGAGGGCAAATCCAATAAATTGTGTCATTACGAGTTTCTCCCAGATACGTTCCTGCTCAAAAAATGGTAGTATCCTCAAAACAGAGAAATACTATTCCTTTAATAAGTAGTGAACTATGAAAAGAGACTTATATTTTGAACATTAATTAAGCAGGCTCTTTTCCAAAGTTAAGTCTCTTTACAGTGTTCAGTCCTGATGATGGCAGTAGTTCTATCATGCACAGAAGCAGAACACAAAAGATAAGGTGTGAGGGACAGTGCTTTATTCTAAGTGATGCTTCAGAGAGCCCTTGTTTTCCTCAGTAAATAATTTATTTTTTGTCTTAAATATAATTTCGTGTTCTTAACTGCACTATTAATTTGTCATAAGTATCTGCTTATTTGCAAATCATACTTACAAATTCTAATATGCTTCCATATCTTTTCAGTTTTTTGAAATCAACACACGTAATTCTTTCAAATAAACAATAGAGAATAATTTTGGGTCAAAGTTCAGTCTTAATAAATGTAATAGCAAAATATTGTAAATGGTCCAAGAATGATTATTCAGTAACTGTGTGGGGACATTTGGGGCAGACTGTTCATAATTCATTGTACAAACTTTGAGAAAACTGAGATTAGAATTAGAAGGAAGAACATTAAATTATTTTGCAAGGTGAAGTATGGACATTCATTGACTTTCCTGGTATTCATATTTCTTTCACAGTAATTCTTATTCTATTTAGCTTTTTGTCAAGTATAAAATCTTCATTAAAGATCACAGTTTCCTGCAGAATGACTGTTTTCATTTTAAGGGTGGCAGAATCAAGATAGTTTTGTCTGCTGAAATTATTAACTGATGGTATTTGAAAGATAATATATAAAAATTAATAACTTCTTCCATATTATCTGCTATTTGTTCTTCTATTTGGTAGAAGTTACATAGCTGATCAACTAATTCATCATTAATTTTTTCACATAAGTTGTTGTTTAATGTTTATTTGTAATGTTTACAAATTTTGATGCATACAGGGTTTAATTTTAAGAACCAGGTATCAATGAAACCCTTACACTATCGAAGAAATATACGTTATTTTCAGTCATTGTGAGTTTATTTGCATCTCCTCAAATTTATCATTCCTAAAGGACATAATCACCGTGAGAGAGGAAAAAAGCTATTTTCAAGTGTAGCATAGAGAAAAACCCATCCTGTGTGGACATGCTTCAACATTTCCATGTATTTGAGTCTGACAAATTGAAAAATCTCTTGCAATATTTTAATACTTTTGTCAGATAAGGGAGAATAATTGAAATGGTCTGTTACACAGCCTACAAGATCAAATAGTGACATATTCAGAGTGTATTTTGTTACCTCACACCATAGGATGAGCTCGGTGATAAAATTAAAGGAAGCACCCATTCTGATTTTTCTCTTAATTTATTGGCAGGATACTGGTTTTCCCTCTTTATTTTACCATCATCAGCTGGAAATAACGAGATATTTTCAAGTTTTGTCATTCAATTAATATTTTACGTAATTCAGATCACTTGTTACACATTTAGTAATGCAAATTTTATATTTTCAGTACTCCTACAGTTTCATTGATAAATTGAAAATAATCCACTAAACAATTTATTATTCCATTTTGAACTCTGAAATGACAAAAAAACCCTATTCCCAATACTTGGATGTTTCCACTTGTTGAGGAATATGCGACCAGATAAAATCATGACCCATACCAGTCCTGCTATAGTACTCCTAAACAGTGATTTTGCGAAAATACAGCTGTGTCAATTGTGACAATAGATACTGCTTTTCTGCTGTTCTCAAGCACAGTTGGAGATGCAGAGGAAGGAACTGAGAACTTAACACAAAGAATGTGTTACTTAAATACTAATTATTGGGTGAAAAATCTTCGGAACCAGAGTGCTAAGCAGACTTATGATTTACATTTCTAGGTCTTCCAGGCCTCTCTTTTCTAAGAGTTTACTTGGAGTATCAGTGAAACTAAATAAATTTACTACAAAGTGTAATGCCGTTGAGCTTGATCCATTGTTTTTGGGAGGTTTTTTTTCCATCTTGAAACTAGTATCACTAAAGACAGCACATAATTCAATTCAGAATTCAGAACTGCTTCAATGCCCTTATCACATTTATCACTATACATTGATAGGTACCTTTAAAGATAAACAACGGAAAACGTGAATAAAAATTTGCTTTAGAAACAAGCTACCAACTCTGGTGAAATGAAGACTTTAGTGGACTTGTAGCTTTGTAGACTATGAAAGGTCATGACTCTTCTAATGTTCATATTAGTCCTGTGTTTTGTTTGCACTTTGTGGATGATACTGTGTTATTTGTTCTTTCTTTTCAGTTCTTTCTAGGGTACATAGAGATAGCCTGAAAGAAAACACTTTAGCCTTGTGTAATTATTTTTTCAGTACCAGTTTGCATAAATTGTGTGCTAAATAATTAATGTGCTACAATAATAAAAGCAGACAATGACATAGTAAAAACCCTATTGCATAAGTTATATTTCTTGAGTATCAGAGAAGTTGACCTACATTTTGAATGCCTGTAACACTTATGAGAGCTGCTGGATTGATACGCTTGGGTACCACTCCAGCTATGTGCCCAAGTGTCACAATGGTTTATCACAAGAAGGCAGCATCCAGAGAAGCAGAGGGGG
The DNA here is from genome assembly GCA_026546715.1 of Gallinago undulata. NCBI lineage: Eukaryota > Metazoa > Chordata > Aves > Charadriiformes > Scolopacidae > Gallinago > Gallinago undulata. Next base: position 9,936,019 of record JAOTQQ010000032.1, read on the forward strand.
CCTTCCAGTTTGCAATAAATTTAAGGTCAAATATGACATTAGATAGGCATCTGCTAGTAATAAGCAGAGTGATAATGCAGCACATGAAGATTCTGTTACCAGAGTACGAAAGATTAATCTCTCCATAAAAAATATTTTCCCCTTCAGCTCTGTCTGCCAGTGTCTTTCATGAAAAGAGTTGTTATTTTCCTTCCACTTTAATGTACATTGCTAGGTCAGCTTCTGGATTTCAGGTAAGTGCACAACAAAGAAGATAAAGAATAGAGAAAAAAAAAAACAGAGAAAATGAACTGTGATGTGTTTCTTCACTGAAACTAAGGTAGGATGCCAACAACGATGACTTCATTTCCTGCGCTTCATTGATGACATATCAGCATTACTGATGTGGCAGAGATCTAGATGTAATAGCCATGCTGAAGTTGGCTCTGACTTTTTGTGCCTGCTTTTTATTTACATAAGGGCAGCATAACTTTCCAGATGCAAATGGAGCAAAACAGAAGCAGAGGCCTGAGTCGCTGACGTATGCCCATGAGTCACCTTGCCCTGTTTTAGTGAGAAGTGTTACATTATTGGGGAACATGTCCTTGAGAAGCAAACTTGCGTTGTTTCTGGTGAGTTAGCACATAAGTTAATAATCGTATTACGCTTTCCAGGTAAGCAAATGATATTGCCAGGGTTCTGGCCAACATTAACTTTACAAATAAAGGAGGTAGTGACAAATTGTGTATAAGCCTTTGTATGCTGTATTATGACAGTATTATGACAGTTGCTTTTACGACCCTAAACATTGTACTGCCAGCTACAAAAGGTATAATACTTGCATATATGCCGTGATCGTATAGTATAGTTAGTACAGTAAGCACACACTTCTGATGATAGTTGACAAAACCTGACTTGACATGACTTGACAAAACCTGTACTTTCTTATTTGTTTTCTTTCATGACACGTATGGACCTAAGTAAGGTTCTGTGTTTTGCTATTCTTCTGATATCCTACATTAAAAATGCTGCGAACCATTAAGAGATAATGCCGACTCATGCAAAATCTACTGCGAGCTTTGAAAGCCATAGCTGTGGTTAGACAGGCCAGACACAGACATTATATTGTGCTGCGATTTGACACCTATATAATGGATAATTCCTGCATAGGGCTTAACACAGTAAGACACCAAACAACTTGTGAAAGATACTAAATGTCTCCAATGCTTAGTAGCTCAGTAAAAGTTTAAAATAATCCTCAATTTCAGTGTTAGCTTCTTAATGCATTGAAAAGAAACAGGCATGCTACATTTAGTAAAAATAACTATACAGAAAGCTCATTACAATTCAAATAGCTCTACTGATTTAAAAAAAAAGCATATTTCTTATAGGCTGTAATTATTATTTCAATATTTATTTCGCTTTTCTCCCCCTAGTCCATTTTGTTGTTTCCTTCAGAGCCTTCCTAATGGCAAGATAAATAGTGGCAGATGAATCTGGGCAAAAAATTATTCTACTTTTTCTTTGCCAGTATCTATGAATCTTCCTAGTTTTTTCCAAGACAATTTGGTAGAATTAGTAGTCATTTATGAAAAAAAAAAAATTAGGCTGTATAGCTAAGGGGATTACATAACTTAGCAATGAATCCCTGAAAATATTTTTATGGAAAAAGCACAATGGGAAGTAATTTAAAAATGTTATGTAGCACTTTGAGAAGCCTTCCAGGTTTGTTTTGGTGGGTGTATAGGACCTACAATTTTAAAATATGCTCAGGTGAATCATGATCAATATATCTGTGAAAACAGGTCAGGCTTCTAGTCCTATGTCATCTTGTGTGCTCACTGATGACTTGTACAGTGGAACTGAAAGTCGGGCTAAGCAGCATCTCTGTGGTAATGTCACTTTTCCCAGGTACATCACTGTTTTCCCAGGTACAAGTTACTTCTTTTAAAGCTGTTACAGTGGTATAATCAAAAGAAACAGCAGCACTTTTGCACTACAGCAAAAGTTTAAAATCATGGAGGAAATAGAATATATTGTGCTTTGTACAATTAGAAGAGTGTTGGATTAAGTAGCTTATTCATGCTGCAGTCTATCTGTATTGAGAAATTAAGTGAAAAAAGGTCTTTTCTAGAGTTAGACCTTGATCGCATGGGAAGGTCTCAGCCAGTCAAAACAACACATGTTAATAAGTAGTTCAGAATCCAGTGTAGGCTTTAATTTGATACTAGAAGTCAAGAACCTCTGTGAATGTTTTGTGGATATGAACAAAGCTCAGGTTACCCATTTGTAGTTGGCGGAGAAAATGATATGTGAAGCAAAGTTGTTTAATTTGACTTTCATAGTTAAGTTCAGCAATGCACTCAGCTCTAGGTGTAAAGTCATGTTTTTCTATGAATTAACTCTTGGGCCATGAATTTTTCCGTTTCAAATGTTGTATTGACTTTTAATTGTATTCTACTGATCACAAAAGCACTATATCTCAAAGGTAATGCAGGTATTATACAACTATATAAAAGGGTTCTTGCTCTGCTGTTGCAAAATGCCTGAAAGAAAAATAATCTACTAGGTGTTTCCAATTTACAAACTATGAGTTAAAACATGGGTAGAACTGTGGTGCTCCATCTGCCTTGGGCTCTTCTCTCTACCCTTGTCTGGGGCAAGGACTTTGCATTAAAGGTGGAGGTCACTTTTAGACATTATTAATTTGCTTTGTGGATACACTGGGGTCAGTTAGGTGCAAGGGTGATAAAATTATCATATCCCAGAGTTGGTGAGTGAGGTTTGTTAAGTTTAGTCAAGACCTTATGTATAGGTAGGAAGAGAAGAAAAAGCAGGTAGGGGCCCTGATGGAATAAACATGGAAAATACTGCAGTGTTTCTTTATCAGAAGTTGAAAGGGTCAGAAAAGGACAAAATAAGACACAGATACACACACTACAAGGCAGTGAAAAGAAGCAGTTGCTGATGTCAGAAAACATACATATAGGTTACTGAAAGAATTGTTTGATGCACCTTACTAAATCAACCTGTGGGGCAAAAGAAGCAAAGGTGTGTGTTAGGTCACTTGCCTGAGTTAAGAAATCTGTCTGGTTTTGGCTTCATAATCATGAATGAGCATTGCAAATATGAAATTCTAAGTAACGCTGTTATTATCAGCTTTGGACCCAGAGAGATGCTGGTGACCAGCATCCAGTTCTAGCTGAGTGCTTGAACTAGAAGGTTAAAGTACCCCAGTAGATTACTTAGAATACCCAGTTTAGATCAAATCTAAGGTGCTTCAGGATTTAATTGAAACTGGGGTATTAACAATCCCAGGTAGCTGGAACTGTTGGTTGGTAACCATTGAGATGAAAACAGTGTAATAGTGCCCAATAATATTTAATGATGTGGAACAAAGTCCTTGAAGCAAGCCTTATCTGAAAATGAGAAAAAATCGATAAAGCAGCTTGATGAGGTTTGTTTGGGATACTTGAGTACACGGTCAGTTAGTTGTATTTTAAGTGCCATAAATATGCTAGCATCTCTCCAGAGATGAAATTGATATCTTTATTTGGAATTTGTAAAGATTTCTTCTAATTTATTATTTTATGAGTTTAAGAAAATTATTATTTTATGAAAGTAAGTATATCTGGATTATATGTATGTACTAATTTTTTCAAGATTAAGTCTGGTGGTCTAAATATTGAATGCCAGCTTCTTGGCAGTCTCTAAAGGTTATATTTGGATGCTCGTATCTATGTGTAGGCACACAGGTTTCAAATGTCTGCAAACCTCTTAACAATCAGGTGGTGTTGATGGACAGCTTGAAATTGGCTTTTTTCAGTGGCATTTAAGGCAGATCTTTTATAATCAGATTAAAGCCTTTGGAATCTTTGATCCTTTGACATTCGTTATCTAATATCAAACAAATGGTCAAATGTGCTTTCTTGTGCAGGCTCTAATCTTTTTCTATCTGTATATCTTGTTTTCAAAGTGTTTCATTACAGATCTGCTTTTTCAGGGGTATTTTTATCACATAATTGGAGTATTTCAATGATCATCACTAGGTTAAATTAATTTTATTCTTCATGATAATCAGCTTCTTGGCAAATGAGCAATTTCTAACATGTCTATGTATGCAAATGTTTCTAGTCCTCTACCTTAGATGATGTTCTCATACTACAGAGTACGAGAACAGTATGAGTATCTGCTTGCATATAATCACCTTTTTTTCAGTTTTAAAAAGTTTCAAATATTTTGCCCAATATCAAATGCACTGTAGTAATAATCAGTTTTTATAACTACAAGGCATGTGTTAGACTATAGAATCTTAACAATATTTTCAGCTGCATGCTACTCAAAAGAAACATTGAGGACTTCATGAGAACAAAAATATAGGGTTGGGTGGCCCCTTTCTGATTGTTTCTATTTACTAAAAGAATCCAGTATATAAAGATTAATTTTATTTCTACTTTTTATGACATCTAAATTCTGTAAATTTGAAAAACTCCAGAGGTTAAATTGTTAAAACAATGTACTTTGTTCAGAAAGCAAACTGCACTTACTGTTGACTCTTTATTAAACCATGTATCTTGATTATACCTCAGTAATGTTACCATTTCTATCTAGAACAATTTAAGAATGTTAATTGAACTTTATTACTTTGCTAAGATAATATTCAATGTAAAACTAATCCTGCTGATTGACTGTTATTGTAAGTTGTATTGAAAACTGAACGAGATTTTTTCCACTTAATATGACAAACATTAGGCCTTTCAGGTTTATGGATTTCTGAATTTTAAAGACAAATTACTTTTTGTCTTTTAAATTCCAAAACACAAAGTAAAGCTTAAAGCAAACCCAACACTTTATCTTTGAAGATTTCACAGTGTGCATGCATGGAAAAATGTTATCTGCTCTTCAAGCTGCAAAATTTCAGCAATTTCCCTTGGGCAAACTTGATGCTGAATAGGGCTATATCATAAATTCTAAGCATGTTTATACATGTTAACTTGTTAGCAATTTATCCATGTGACTTTTGTTTTCTTTAGGTCTGAGGAACTCCTTCAATCTATCATAATTAAATTATCATACACATACACCAAGGCTTAATGCATCATCATGATTTGGGTTTTTTTCCTCAATTTTTAAGCTTGGTAATGTTGCTCATAATTTAGTTTATGGTTTAATAAAATATGCTTCCAAAAATACTCTTCTGCCACTATGGGCTTAATGTATGTTTTTTCATATATGCAGAAGATCCCTTTGTCATCTGAAGGAACCTCTTTTCAAACAATACTTAGGCAAAGTTTCTCAGTTTATATTGGTCAGACTCCTATGAATTGTTCTTAGCTTAAAGCAGAAACAAGTTTCGTTGTCTTTTATGGTTTTCTGAAATGCTGTGTGGTACTTGAGTCAATTGATCGTGTGGTAAGACTCAGTCCATCCAGAGCAATAACAAGATGTTGAATTGTCGCAGTATAGTGTGGCTGTCTTTTCTCGAATTTGTTGATGAGAGAACAGGGTAAAATAGCTTCCATGTTGGTCACTATTTATTTTTACTTTTTGTCTGTTACAAGCTATACAGTGAAAAAAATAAAGATCACGTATTTTTAGTGAACTTTCTAGAATGGTACTGATTAAAATGTGATTAACCTACTTTTAGAAGAAAATTTATGTACTTCTGTCTTTATGTTCTGTCACAGTCTTGTAGCAAAAAATTATTTAATTTGGGGCCAATACAAGAGTGAAGGCTGAATCATGGTGACAGCCATAATATCTTTTTGCCAGAGTGTGAGGCATGACTTGAGATGCTTTTTTAATATAAGTAATGAATAATAGTAGCCGAATATTCTCTACATTCCTTTACTCTTTTTTTTTTCTAAAAATAATGCTGTGTGTTAATGAAAGGCAGCTTCTTTAAATTGAAGTATATCAAGTAGTTGCAGTACTTTTACATTTCATAGTTGTGTGTTTATATTGACAGCTCAGAACAAATACAAACTCTTCTATTTCTTATCAAAAGTTTATGACGTTTCTATAAGGGAAAAAAAATCTAGAAAATTTACAAGAGCATGCTATGTAGTATTTTTGAATGCTTTGGATTTCAGCTGCTTCATTAGGTGTTACATAGACCACATTCCCATTTGACCTCTCACTGATGTGGGAATATACTTAGGCATTACTGGCCATACAATACACTCTGAATTTCAAAACACCTGTATTTTATAGAATACAAAATGACGGAAGTTGTCAGTGTTTTGTCGTATGAGGTTTGAATAATTGTTTCCATATAGTATATGATAAAAAAACTGTTGCAACCAAGGGTTGGTAAACTTACTACTTTTATTTCAGATGGCCCAATTTGTGAATCTGCATTAATATTTAAAATTTAAGTGTTTTCTTTGAGAATCAGCTGAACAGTATCCTGGGAACTAGGAATATCTCTTCTGGGCTGATTTTCATTCTGTAGTCCTTCTTCTGTCTTAATGCCACTTATTATTTTTAATTTTGGGGGTTTTTTTTATGCGCTCCTTCAGAGTGTTTAAGTCAAAATTGGGAAACTTTATGAACAGATATTTGAAAAATAAATTTACATACAGTTTTTGAGTAAAGTCACATTTTCTAAAATTTAAGTTTAACCCTCTTTATTTCTCGCCAAAAGGAAATACAAAGGCTGAATAAATATTTAAGTGAATTCAGCCTGAGTATATAGAAAACAGATGTAAATTATGAAGACAAATTGCCTTTGTATTAAACTTTTCTTGCACAAAAATCTTTTGAGAAGCTCGTTAAAAATGCCTTGTGGGTAAATTTTCTGATAAACCAATATCCTTCAGAGAGAAGCTAGAGTAGTAAGTACTTGAAAAGTTACTTTTTTCCTTGTCAAGTAAAAGCTTCAGAAGAAGATCTTGTATCTCTTTGTCTATTTGGATAAATTTTTATATTTATTTAGTGTGCTAGGAGAAAAATGCTGTTGATTGAGCTGCTATGTATTCTTTAGAACCACCTGAGGGTATTGTCTGGCTTTTTCTAAAGCCTATAAACTCGCAGGATGTTTATCTGTCTAAACAAAACCAGTGCACAAAACAGATATTGAAATAATGCCCATAATAAAGGGAAATATCTGCTTGTTTTTTTCTAGTAAGTATCAGTGTCAGCAGGCTGTTCTTATAAGGATCCTGGTTCATCTCTTCTACAGAAGAAATATTTTAATGTTGTTGTTACTCAGGACTTAAAGCTGCAAACATATAAAGTCGTCTTCCCCTACGCGTTTTTCTGAATATCCTACTGTTTTGCTGTGCAGCCTTTTCTGAAATAAGACTTGTCCCATTTGTGCTTGCAACTGCAATTAATATTAGACACAGAATAACTATGTAATTGTTCTTTTTCATGCGTTGCCTTGAAACGCATTCTAAAAACTTACTCTAAATTATTTGCAAAGAGACCGTGCTACTCATTTTTGGAAGTTAAGCTTATTAACTAGCAAGATTTTCTTTGAACATCAACTAATTTTCCTTGAACTCTTCCTCACAGAGATGAGTGGAGGCTAGAAGAGGTTATGGTCAATTGTGAATCTTCCGACAAAATGTTTCTGCATCAGAACAGGTAAGTTTTCCTTTATAAAACATTTTTGCAGTATTAAACACCTCATTTTTGTGGGGTAAGTTTCTTACGTTTATGATTTATTCATAGGTGAGCTTTAACCAACAGAGCAAAGTTTGTAAAATTTGGCCCTTACTAGCTCAGAGTTTTTTGTCACTGTATCTCAGCACTAGTTTGTGAAGTCTTGTTGAAGTCTTAACTGGTGTGAGACGTGTCTGTGGAACCTTGCAGCTTCCTTGAGAAAAGCAGCTATAGTTCCTGATGCTCACAAGCTCCCTTAGCACAGCTAGCAGTCTCTGTGTCCCATGAGAATGACAGAACTGTGTTCTCTGAACTTTCGCGTTCTTCCAGTCACAGCCAGTGCAGCCCATGTAACCTTTGCAAGAAAGAGTATGGTGTCCAATGCCTGCAGTTTTACACTGTTATTTGTATGAGGTGACTTGAGAACAGTATATCTCCATGCGTGAAGAAAATGATAATGTCACTGGAGGGTTCATGTAAGTTATGACTGATAACAGATGGTCCTGCAGGGAGAAAGGACTTTCTCCTTACCATTGGTTCTACATGGAAATCATGTCAAAGATGATGAAAAGCCTAAATCTTGTTCACTGTGCGCTAACTCGATGTGGGAAAAGAAGCTAGCCTAGAAGTCTACACCATAGTTACCTATATGCAGATAAATTTGTAAGGCCAAAATGATGCAAAAATAACAAACCAGAAGGTTCCAGAAAACCAGGGTTGGAAAAAAGTGATACCATATTTCTAATAGCTCTAAACTACCAGAAGCTTAGAGTGAAAGAGTTTTGTCTCCCCATTTCAATGGAAAAGTAAATCCCGCATGCACACCACCAAAGAAAGCATGGAAAAGGAAGTTTCTAGTATTTTGAATGCAATTAATTATTATAAGTTCTATTTTTTTTACTGGAAACATAAAACGAGGGTTATTCCCTCTTTAATGAAAAGTTTGAATTTATGTCTAGGTAAACAAGAGCATTCTACTTGTATTATTACTCCTGCCTAATAGATTTGCATAGTTCACTAAGTACCAATTACATTTACCAAAGCTGTCAACATTAACCCCTGAATGTGTGTTAGAAGAGATACAGATAAAGTGCAGGCAGATAAGGAGAGCAGCTCTCTAATGATCTTGATGAGTGGAACAGTAGGGTGGGTAATCTGTTGAATGCGTTAGCATATATTTGTGATGTGAATGTACAAGGCTGAGGAGAATAAAGCATGTGAAAGGGAGCATTATGTTAAAATAGTGTGGGTGGTGCAGCAGGTGAAGAATTGCCCCTTGTGGTAACATATTAAGATACAGTGAGGTGATTATTAAAATGCCAGCATAAACCTAAAAGATTTCTGATTTAAATTTCTGGTGTTTCAATTTTCTAACTGTCTTGAGAACAGAATCAGGAAAGCCTGTGTTTATTTGATTGCACAGCATAATAAAAAAGAAATTATATTTAGAGGAGCGATATTTGCAATCTTGATGTCTTTGGTCAGAAAGACTTAGGAGCAGCTGGTCTGACAGTTTTGTTTCTTTTCAGAGTGTATCATGTGTCTCTCTAAACTGCTTGTAATATAATTGGAAAGCACTGACCCGTAATCTACAAAAATAGCATAAGTAATAGACTCTGGCTTAGTGAATCTTGTTCTGGAGACAAGTTCTAGTGATAATATGTGAATTATCTTATTCTGTCTTCTCCATTACCCTGTCAGTAGATGTGCCAAGATACTACTTGTTCACAGCTCCAAAGCACTACCTACAGTATCATGGATATAGATGTCCAGCTCCTTAGTGTTTCAACTTTTTAGCTCATTCACAAAACCAGTAAGTGTTCATCACATCTTTTTTTTAGATTTAAATAATTGCAGAGCACAGAATTGACAGACTAGTGTGAAACAGAATTTGTGAAGATACAGAAGTCGTCTGATGATCTATATCAGTCTGTTGCTTGTTCCATTCAATGAAAAGTTGTCTTGCTAATGAAACCCATTAGAATAGAGTAATTCCATAGAGGGAAGGGTAAGAAGCCTACTTGGTGACATGCACTTAGCTTTCTGCTTGCTTCTTGTTTTAGTACAATTCAGATTTCAGGATGACTTCTGCAAGGTTTTCCTATAAATGTGTGAAAATGACAGCGTAATGAAATATGTAGTAAAAAATCAAACAAAATCCAGATATAATAAATCAGTTATTAACTTCACTAGCATCATGTCATGAAAATATTATTTCAGAATAAGAAAGCAGAGCAAAGTATTGCTGATCTCCCATGCCAAAAATACTGTTTTCAAATGTCTTGCCCCCGACTCCCCTTTCCCTCCCGTGTGCACCGAATTGTGCAAGGCACAACATTAATTTTATCATACTTCTGCACAAAGTGTGTTTGCCCTAGAAAAATTTGTCATTCCTGGTTGAGATAACTAATTATTTTAAAAGTTAAGATACTCTCACAAAGCTTTGAAGTAGTAAAAAAACATGACTTTTTTCACTTTAAACCAAAAAATTAATAAAACTTTCAAAGATATACAGAACAGTAATTAATTATGGTGCCTCTGGGTTTTAAAAATACTGTAATTTTCTAATTACAGAGCTTCCCAAGTCATATATTCTGATTTTCTCTCAGATATATGCATATAACTTTACTAAGGTTAAGAGAGGTAATACATAACTTCAGTAGAGGGAAAACATATCCTGGAAGAGTTTCATGTTGTACACATAACAGATCATAATGTATAATAGAATCAAAAATATATTTGTTTTTATGATAGACATTGGAATGAAATATTGCATACTCTGTGTCTAGGATTTGGGAAAATCTCTAGCAAATATATCTGAGGAAGGAAGAGACAAGAAGGGTTAAAATATGATCATCCTCCTTAAAAAAACAATTTAGAACAGCTTCAAGCTTTCCCTGGTGCTGTATTGTAATTGCTGAAAAATGGCCACACTGTTGGTCAAGTCTGTTCTGTTTTCTCTCACACTTGTTACAGGTGCTGCATTCACCATTAATTGCTCTGGGCAATTGTGGGGAGATGGCAGAAGGCCAAAAAAATCTGAGGATTATTCAGAGTTTATATTTTGAAAGCTCCCATATTTTTTTTTCCCTTCTGTTGTAGCAAGAAGGATTATGCTTTTATGCATTGTGACTGAAAACAGCAAAGGTGCAATAATTCATGTAACAGTTTTTGTAGCTTTAAGTGATATCTGATGGATTATTTCAATTTTAACAAAAAAATCCCACACATATTTATTCTCCTACCAATTTGTGATACTGCAGAGGCAAATTACTTAATTTGGTAAGATGGCATCAATGCAAAAAACAAACATTCTTTTATTTATAACCATATACTAATCTTTTGTAGGTATTTTGTCTGTAGTGGTCTTAACTAGTCCTATGTCATCTTCTGGCAACTATCTAAGAATTTTTCCCAGATTTCATTTTAGTAACTATATATAGGATCTCAATTATGCAGTATTTTGTTTGTCCTGACTTTGACGATATGTGAGTTATTAAAATACAAAGTGAAAATAATTAAAAATAATGGTTCTACTCTTAAAGGTTGAGATTAAAAAGTATTAAAAGAATATGTTGATAATATCAAATTATGTTCATTGCAGTAATTCATAAACTTCAAGACAATTAATTAAATCTATTAGTCCATAACAGCACTGAGTACAGGATATAGGGTTATATAGTTCTGTAGCGTACAATGGTTCTGTTGCTAGAAAAGATGATTTGGAAAAAGGAACTGTTTATTGGACATAACCAAGGTGTGGTTTTTTACCTCTTTCTGAGTCCCCAAATGATATTTCAAACCAATTGACATGATCCAAGAAGATAGAGTGTTTCAAGGTTTGGCTTAGAACATGTACCTTTTCAGCATCTGCTGATCAATAAGATATACTAAAGTAGGTGTGTGACACTGAGCATCCTTTCACAAGGCATAAGTAACATAAATATCATGGAATGGGAACCAAAAGCAGCCACTAGGAGAGCTATGAGCCGTAGAAAATATCAACTTCTTCTAGAAAACCTTAAAACTGGTAGGAAATGCCTCCTCCTGTAAAAGTGGAGGAGCCTCTTGTATGTGTAGGATCTTGGTGTATCTAGACCTCAGGCTATACTAATATCCATCACCTGAGTAGTCATGAGCAAGACTGTATGCCAGTAGGTGGGGAGCCAATAGTTTTAAACTATTTTTACATGACACGCTAAATGCTTCTGCAGAGCAATGAAGGTGTGTTACAAAAGTACATATTTGGTCAAGCTCATTTGATTTACAGGGAGAACAGCTTTTAATTCAGGATTCCCAGCTAAATTAAGGCATAAATTAGTTACGTGCACAAAACCAATGCTGTAGGCATCCTACTTCAGAATGATGCATCATGATCTTCTCCATATGATAGGCTCTTTGATGACTCCTGCTGTTTTGAAGTTTTTTAAGGAATCCATCAAGAATAGTCTAAAAAATCCTGACTAGGGTATTTAATTAAAAGATGCTCACTGAATTTGCTGATTTTTTTAAATGTTTAGATATATCTCATGTTTCAGCAGGGGTCACAGCCTATGGTAGATACTCACAGGACCAGTTGCTTTTTAAAAGTTTACAATCAGCTGACATGTCTGTGATACCATTCTGCTAATTGCCCAATGGAGAATGGATGTTTCTAACTTCACTATAAATGAATGAAACTACTTCACTGGTAATTCAAATGTTCATGATCTGTTTCTTAAATTTAGAAGACACTTATCCAGTCATGCTTGAATTGATTCACTGCTGTGTTTCAGGTGAGGGACTGCAGTATATGAAGTTCTATAAACTGAAAAAGTGAGCAAGAACCACTAAGGAAATCAGATGTATTCAATGAAAAGTGTTCCCTTATTGTTCTTTAACAGAGGTAAAACTCATTGCTACATGAGCTGGTCCAACTCGTAACAGAGCTGTCTATCACATATTCTCCTTTGATTCTCTTAGAAGTTGATTTTTGTTAGTGTGTTGTCTCAGTACATTAGTCCAAGTGAAATGCCACAGGATAGAGATAATACCCAATTACTTGTTTGGCTGAAAATAATTTCTGTTAAAGTTCGAACAAAAGGCATAAGAAATACCACATCATCTTTAATAAATCTTACAGTATTACCAAGAATCTTGGAATGCTATGAACCAGCCTTTAATGTGTGCTTCTCCATTAAGGCAGAAAATTGCACTGGGGAAAAAAATACCCAACCTGTTTCTGCTCCATTGCAGCAGTTTCACAGATGATGCTTTGCTTTGAATTTGCATTGGAAAAAATTTAACATTGCCAACACTTTGACTGCATGTGAATTCTGATATAGTATTCTAATTAAAAGTCAGTTTAATTTCATATGTATATATATGTTCAAGAGGAGTCTAATATCTTTATAAATTACTATTCTCAGTCTTTTCTGCGTCTTACCAACATCACTGATTTCTTTGCATATCGTTCAAGGAGCACAAGTGTAATCTTCAGAGTATAAGAATAGGGCAAAATTACATATTTTTTTCCCCTTCCCTATTGCAGTCACCATCATAACAGTTTCCTGGTTTACCAATCCTATTCTTGTTACTGTCTCTGTCACAGAAATAAGAATGGGATTTTAATGCCAATGCAAGCTGTGGAATGGTAAATGGCTGTGTGACTGTGTTAGTGGAATACTGGACTCTATTAGGTCCTGGATGCATTTAGGCATTCTCCAGCCTATAACGGAAAAGAAGAATGGCAATCAAACGAGCAACACTGAATAGGGCAAAATGATAAATGATAAATTTGACTACTGGTAGTGGGGAGCTAAGAAATTAATTTTTGGGTGGGAAGACTTCCTTGAACTCTTCCCATTCTGTCTTCCCCCCATCAATTAAGTCTGCAAGCCAATGTATTTACCAAGAGGCTTCCTTAAGAATGGTAGCAATAACCTCGCTATTGGAATTCAAGAAACAACAGCTAAAACCAAAAATAAAGTCATATCCTATGTAATTCTCTTTTCAGTTACAGTAATGGATAGATTTGGCCCATGAAATGAACTAGTGCATTCATATCATTCCCTGATCTCTTCTCAGTAACATTTGAATAATTTTATTTTAACTCTGCTGTATGTTGGGTGGTATATTCAATTAGCTATCATCGCTAATTGGATACCTACAGTCAGTTACTACTCAATTATATATATGTAGTCACAATAATTGGGGTTATTTGGGTTACTTCAGTTTTACAGAATTATAATTCAGATATGAATTTGACCATTTAGTAGAATTCTGTTCTTAGTCAGTGGGTAACACTCATTGATTTTTATGAAAGTATCACTTCGTTTTAGGTGCCATAGGCAATTGCTTCATCTAATTTAATGTGCTTAAATGGTTGAAATAGTTCTGCAAGTGTTCCTCGCCTTGTTCTTGTCTGTTCTACATTTTATTTAATGCCATTCTTCCAGTTTACACCATGACATTGTCTCAGAGAATTTCATCTAATATTGCCTTGTCTTAGACATTCTGAATGGTTTTATACTGGCAGCAGTTGTTCCTCCTCAGATTTTCTGTCTTCACAATCTTTTCCTGCCTTTGTGAGGCATACTTTATTAACTGTCTCTTTTGAAACACATGAAAAGAACAACATACTATAATCTTTATTTTTAAGAACAAATTTACTTTTCCTGCCCTGGCCAAGTTCTCTGTAATTTGGATGCTTAAAAGAATTACTGCTAAAGCACTATTGATATTATTAATATGGTATTACTGGCTGCAGTCATGTAACTGTCACAAGGACAATGATTGCAGCAAATGTGCTATTCTTCAGCACTGGTAAAGGAAAGGGAAAATCGTGCACTTAGAGGAGTCCCTTGAGATGAGTTATCTACAGACGAACCCTCTGTGATTTCTCCATTCTAATATCAGGTGAAGATTTTAAAAAAATGAACGACACTTTTGCTGTGCAAAAGTACACTTTTGTGTACTTCAGTGAAGGTGATTTGACAGCCATCTCTATGGAAGAGCAGATGGTGGAAGAATACTCTGAAGTGGATTCTTTTCTTTCCCTCCAGTAGATTCTTTCATTCCAGTGAATAATTGATGCAGAAAGGAAATTTATAGCATAACCTGCTTATTAGAAACATCAAAATTGTTTGAGAGGAAAAGAGAACTTTATTATTTTTGGAGGGGATTGAATACTATTTAGAAGGTGTCCTTCATCAGCCATTTAAAGAACATTTGGGCAAAACAATAAAAACTATGGATGTTTATTATTTTGTGCTCTGTTACGTGCAAACTCTTGCTGTCAGCAAGAGGTGACATCCTGTATATATGTGTGTATTTACATATGGAACGCAGAGTTCATTGTCTGTCCAGATAGTGATTTAACAGTTATTAACAATGCAGGGGAGGAAATGTTCGCTTCCCTGTTATCACAGCTAAATCTGGCTGGGGCCACAGCAAGATGAGCCCAGCCCTTGGGACCTGGCATTGTTGGGTCAGGTCATCACAAAGCCTGTGGCCATCTGCTAGGAATGGCAAAAAATTGTACTTACAGGGCTATGCCTTGCATGAGACTGTGCCTGCCTGCCTGTTTCTGTGATTTGGAGCAGCTGTGCCCACAAGGAGAAGGGAAATAGACTCTAGCATTGGGGAAACAAATCAGGTAACTGTGTTTAAAGCTTTGTTTTATTTTTTTCCTTTACCATTTGTTTTCCTACTGTCTCAAAAGAGATTATATACTCAAACGTGTGGAAAGTTATGCTTTTGTTTAGTTTCTCTTTTATGTCTTGTCTTACCCTGTCCTCATGAGATGCTTTAAAATAGAAAATTGAGCACTGAGAGGGGATTTGTTTAAATCTCTGAGGAGTCAGCAGTAATGTTGGGAAGGCAGTAGGGAAGTGGGTGAGCCAGGGCTATCCCCTCTGATGAGTAGGTGTCAAGACTGGGAAATGCTCCAGCGCAGCCAAGAGAAGATACTGTGATGTATTTTGCACTACTCAAGAGGCACCTACTTTGTGAGACCTGTACACAGCAGCTGGGGATCTATTAAAACAAGGATCTCTGTCCAGACACTCGAATAGACTGCTTTTAGACACCTGGGGTTACAAGGTTTATGCTTTAAATTCATATAACTTTCCCAACTGAATATTTTAATGATACCACATACCTCTGCAATTACTCAGCCAAATTTGGCAACTCTAACATCTAAAATACAGTGCAAGTTTTTATTTAAAACTTAAATAGTATTATTTTTTTCTGATTGCATATCTTTATAACACTAAGAGTAGATAGACCTTTTTTCAATAGAAACAAACAATTTTATGCAGAAAGCCACAAACCATAAAACAAACTTTAGCAAGTTATATTAATTAGTTATAACATGAAAGAATGATCAAATTATTTTCTAAAATGAAAATATATGGAAATTATATGCATTGATGAATTAAAAGAAACTACAAAAACTACTGCTCTAAATTAAATGGGTTTGATGAAACAGAACCACTAGATACTTAGGCCATTTTGAGAGTGGAGAAAAGATAGATGTTTTCTGGATCACTTAAAAGAACATGGGTGAAAAGTATTCTGTGTCTGAACAAGGGGAAAAAAACCTTTTGCAATGAAGCAGCAAATCAGATAAACATTCAGTTGTCTTGAATGTTGATGTATGGTTTCCCATGGTACCAAAAGTACATATTTGGTTCTTACCATTATTGTTGATGATTGTTATCAGATGTAAGATATAATTTTTATTTAATGTACAAATATATGACATTTTAAAGTCTAATAAATTAAAAGAAGTAAACTCGAGCATAAACATGTGAAACTTTAATTCACAAAGAAAGCTAATCACTGAATATAATAGTAAAGGTGTTCTCACCATCTTCCATGTGTCTGAATTTTGAGCAGTGTGTTATAGCTGGAGAAAAGAAAGCCTTTCAGTTTTTAACTAGCTTTTTAAGGTTTGAGGCTTTTGGTGGTTCTTTGGCATCCAGCTTGAAAGACATTTTTTAGTTTTGCCCTTGTCCACGTTGAATTGCCAGTGAATTTTCTGTCTTGTTATATAAAGTGTTTTTTAAAATGCTCAAAATGGGATAGCTTTTTAAAGTGTACTCCCTGCTGTTTTCTGAGGAGGAGGGTAAAGTTTCATTCTTAATGCCTCTGAAATTCAGCTGGAGCCACTGCTTTTTGCAATGTTCCTGCAAGCGTGAGGCACTGCTGTGTAACCATTAATTCTGAGCAGCTGCAAGTTACTACCAATCAGAACTGTACTACCATTTTGTTAATGCTAAGGTGATGGTTTTTTCAGTCCCTTTCTATATAGTTCTACTCTTTAAGCTGCAGTTAGATCTCATTTTAAGCCAGTGTCATGACCCATGATGCCACAGTGTGGTTAAGATATGCAAATACTGACTCTTTAATTGAGATCACTTTATTGATGTTAAAATATTTATGTGTTTGATTATTCATTTATCCTCCTGTATTAGGTCTCGTTTAGGCAAAGCTGTACGTATTTAATTATTTCAGGTTTGCTTGATGAATCAGTCCCTCCAAACTGGTAATTAATTTAGATGGCATTCTCTGAACTCTGAACTCCATGCAATATATCATATTTTTGCTGCTGCACTGCACAGGAAAGTGGAGTTTTGGCAGTGCCACATAAACAGAAACCATTAATCATCCCTATGCAATGTCTGTGTACATGCAACCAAATCTAAAAGTAGCTTTAATGCATCAAATAACGTAAATGTTAGAAACAAAAGGGTCAACCTTAACTGAAAACTAAAGTATTTTGTCTAAGAGTAATTAGTCATGTTTCCTAAAGGAAAGACCATTAAAAATGTGAGGATCTGCTGACTGATGACAGTCTTATCTAAAAAGAGTGGTGGTCTGAAGTATACCGAGTTTCCAAAACCTTCATTAAAAACGTGCCCTGCGAAGCCATGATCTCAGTTCCCACACATACTAGAATATCTGTCTGTGGGAAAGAAAAAGACTGTGAGAATCCCAGCAACAGGAAAAAAACCCAAACCTTTAATTCAGTTACCATCTTGCCAAAGAAGAATCCAGCTGGACGACACATATCTATGGGAATTAGAGAAATACATCTGGATCTTTATAGATCAAGTCCATCTACCTGGCACAAAGCAGGATTATTTAAATCCATGTTTTCGGGTTTTTTTGTGTCAGATATTTGTTCAACCTGCTTCACCTTTAAAAGACCTGTAAGAATAGAACCGTCACTGTTCTCTCAGTGCTCTGCTATTTCTCAAATGTCAAAAACTTTTAACTCTCAGACACCATTACGTCTGTTGCTTATAGAGATGCTCTGATAAGCATTTTGGTAACTTTATCTTACTGTCAGTCACTCTCCAGTGCAAGGAAGATGACTTTTTTTTTTTTCCCCCTTCACTATGAACCTCTAATGTATCGAGTCATCTAGTCCTTTCTGGCTTCTTCGTGTGAACAAAAGCTAGCAGAACACTGCAGATAAAAGGAGTATAGAAGTAACTTTTGCTTCTATAATAGCTATCTTCATGAAAATAAAGAAGCCATTTTACAGTTGCAAGTGGATGCTAGATTGTGTGACCTGCAAAGGGGTGAAATAGAAGCAGAAGGAGGTATCAGTTCTTTTTTCTTCTCAGAAGCCTTTCTTCTCAGTCTGATGAGGACAGGAATTGGAAATGCAAGGAGACAGGGCATGCAGTTCCTATACGCTATCCTGCGTCTTGCCACGTGCCAGTAAAGACACTTACCCTTAGATTTTTGTGGTCTACTAGAAGATTACAACATTTTGTGGAAAGGGTTTTTCTGTGTTCTAACCACATTGGTTTCTTGATTAATATTACTGTTTGGTTATATTACAAATTGAAAACTCTCAGCTGAGCTTTGAATTGTGTCAAGCATAGTATACATAATATTGTATATATATTTATGTATATATTACTAAAACATAGGCTACTTCTTTCTCTGCAGAATGTGCAGCCGAGGAATGGCTTGAGTGAACATTTGACTCAGGACAGAACTTGCAATCTCCTCTTGCTGCACAAACCATTGACAGGCATACAGGAAATATCGTTGCCATTTTATACACAGTGAACTGAAGATGCCAAAAGCTTTACCATAAAAGAAATGATGAGAAGACTCAAACGTTTTTGTTTTTTTTTTTTAAGCTGCACTGAAGTAATTTAAAACAAGACCACTCTTTTTGCAGGTATGGAATCTATGTAGAGGTATGCTGAATGTATTATCATTTTGTTTATCATTTCCATCCATATATGAGTCTTGTTACAGATTAGATGAGAAATAAATAAAACTAGTGTTTTGCAATCCAGCTTACCTGGCACTTTGATTGTGACACTGTGCCAATCATACTTTGAATATATTTTCCAGCTGTTTCATACTTTTGTCTCTTCGCACTCAAGGAGAGGGAAATCACACTGACAGACATACCAGCTGTTCTTGGTGTTATCTTGACTGGTTATAATGCTCAGTAGGGGATATTGCTCCTTCATGAATTATAAAACTCTAATACTGTATTGTGAGATTTTGTAAAATCTGCCAAGTGGCTGTTCTGTTCTTGTCTTAGAGCTTTGGTTATCCTTCTAAGAACTCATAAGTGTATAAATGTATCTAGGCTTCAGTAAATAAAACCACAGAGCCCTATCCTTGGGATAATCTTTACAAACAGTGCACAATCTCTCATGACCCATAAACTTGCATAGTGTAAAATAATGCTTTATTGTTCATTCTCAGTGCAGGTTTCCCTGCAGTTATGCTCTTAAAGTGAGGTTTCATTTCATATGTATGTGAGTGTTTGACTCACAGATGAATGTGTGTGAATAGCAAAGCCATAGAATGAATTAAATAACATTTATCATGTATTTTCAATTGATTTCCTTCCAATTTGCCCATTAATCCATTTTGAAAGGTACCTCTGAGACTAGCTTTTTAAAACTACATATTAATGTGCAGATTTCTTATGGATGTGAGGCATACTGTAACCACATTTACATTCAGATGGGTGACTGAGGACAAGAAAAAATGATAGCAAAGAGGGCTGTGTCTTGATTTTCCGCAGAGATGTTTTCAGGCATTGAGAATGCACCTGTGCATTTTGGGCGGTAAAAGAGAAATAAACAGTTTGAACCTTTCTGGGATCAAAAGCATTTTTAATATTAAAACATTTGGCATGGGAACCCAAACTCACAGCAACAACAAAACCCGAGGCACGCCAGTGGAGCTTGTACAAGCAACTGCCTTGAAAAGCCTTTTATAAATGGTTTAATTATATTGCCCTCTGCTGGGATTACAAAAGATTGCAGCCTAATGATTAAAATGCAGAGGAAAAAATACCTGTCTGGAAGAATACCCATGACCTAGAATTAAGCTGTTGTACGCTGCTCGGTAGAATGTTTCTAGGTTTGGAATCCACAGGGGGAGCTTGGAGGTACTTCTGCCCCGAAAAGGGGACATTAATTTCCTTAGAGAAAAATCTATATAAATGGGAGAGAGATCCAAAGTTAAACTTGCCATAAATATGGACTTTATAGTTTATTCTTGAATTTACGGGAACAGAAAGAAGAATGATCACAGAGTTGTGTAGGCAGATGAGTTTACAGCTGATGAAAGAACCGTTGTGTGAAATTGTGAGGAAGAGATTTATTGGGGTCCTGTGTCATAGATCTTTTTTTTCGTTTGCATTCAAAAATGAATTCACACATTTAAAAAAAAAAAAAAAAGTTTTGCCCCCACTGAAATGTATTGGGATTTTTTTCATTATTGTCCAGGATGTCACTCATCATTTTTCCTATTAAAGCTTCAAGTCGTTACTCAATGGGTAGAAATGAATCCTGCTAATATGTATTCATATCTTAAAATGAGGCAGGAATTTAAATGCTTGGCTGATATTGTATCCACAGTAAAATTTTCAAAATTCCTCCACTCATATTTAGGTACCTACACTCTGCTGCCATCATGTGGGTTAGATGTCTCTGGAGCCACAGACATTGACTGAAAGGGAATTTTAAGCCCGAGAAAATGATGTGGAAGGAGAGTCGTCTGAATCTGAACGGGGCACTGTGTACCAATGGCACTTCCTTTATCTTTCCATCTATTTTACATTCCTAGAAAGCACTGAGGCTCAGAGCAAGGCCAAATAAACTCTATCAGCTCTTTGACAGCATAATTGTCTACCTACTCTCTTCTGTCTGTTGCTCAATTCACTGGCTTCAAAGGAAGTATCACAGGCAGGGTAATAAAATGAGTCCGAGTAGTGAATGGGGCCATCGTGTATCATAATGCTGACAGCCAGCTTCTCACAGTAAGTCTATATGTGATCCGTACACTATGAATTAAATTCTTATCCTACTGGTGCTTATGGGAGTTTAGCACCATCTTCTGTAGTTTCCCTCAGAGCTGCAGTGAACAGCAGAAAAAGTGAGCCGAAAGGTACTTCCTCTGTAGCCGCTGAGCAAAGAGATCATACATTAAAAAAACTCCAATTTACTGTGTATTTTCTTATCTTTCTAGAATCCGTGGTAGTACAACAACTGATGTTACAGCCAAGCTACAGCTTTTACAGTTCTCTTGTGTATCAATTTTAGAAGAAAAAAAACAGTTTAATGAGCTTACCACGCACAATGTTAATTTAACTGGTGGCATGTGGGTGTGGGAAATTTGATGGCACCAAGCAACCAAGCGAAATGGCAAAGATTTGAGACAGCATTCAGAGTAAAATAAATGGACCTTGTCATATGTTCAGTACCAAGCAAGACTTGGTGATACAGTACAGCAGAAATGCATAGTGAAAAGTGGACAGCAAACTAACAGGTAACCCATGGAAACCCATGACCCTGAGGCTGGTTACTCTTGTTGTCACAGCTTTGGTTGAATGAGTTTTCTTTTTGACCTAAAACATCAGTCAGGAAATAACAGTCAGAAATGTACCATAAATGGTAACTTTATTGATGTAGTTCTGACACGGACAGATTGACCTAATGTGTTGGTTAAAGAAAGTTTTGCATGCAGTTCTGAAAGGACTTGATTACTGTATAGTTGAGTTCACTGATTTTACATGCTGGAATAATTCCTAAAAGAAAACTTTCTTTTCCTATAAAGTATTGTAGAATGTGTGAATTATTCATGGCAGCAAGTTAAAGATCAGGTTCATTTTGTGTAAAAGATTAAAGATTAGGTCAGGACTCCTTGGTACTGTAAGATGCACTGGCATTAGTTTTATTCCAGCCACTTCATTTGTGGTTTTCATGTTTTCCTTTGACAAGGTCATTCCCACTTAGAAAATCATAAGGAAAAAAACTGAAGTGCTAGTTCTTAAGAATTAAACCGATAACCCAAGTCAGTTCTTTTATTTACTGTGCTTTCCAGAAATAAGTTACCTGAACATTGCTAAGTGAACAAATATTTTTAACTATTCTTTCTTCCTAAGAATATTTAGCTGTCTTATACTTCCATTAATGCTTGCTTTGTTTTCTAAACTCTCTGTAACTATTGAAATTCAAAAAGGTTTTGGCTATATCTTCTTGGTTATTATTCAGTTGTTTTCAATTCCAGGACCACTCGTGAGAAGCAAGGAAAAGATAACTAGAGAAGTCCAAGGGTTTCACGTGCTTGAATTTGTCACAGAAGGAGTCATGCTTCTGGAAAAGGTGCAGGGAGTTTGCAGATTAAGAAGTTGAAACCCAGTGCTTTTATCTGACCTATTTTCCTCCCATTTTACTGTGGAATGCTGTTGCTTTGGTTCACTTTCTGGATTATGAGAACCTCTCTTCGGCAGCTGCTATCCCATTTCTCACCAGTAAGGGTAAGTCTCTTCCTTTCTGGAAGTATTAATTTACACAGTTACACACTTGATTCTGCATGAAGTGCTGAATTCTGCTTTTTATGACTGTGAATGAATGAGGTAAAAGGTTAGGAGGGCTCACTGGTATATTTAAGGAAACTGTACACATCCTGGTTTTATTTTAGTATTTCATAAAGCATATTTTGATTGCTGTGATATCACTGCCAATAAAACTGTGTTAATAAGCAGTATCTCTTTATGTAATGTGTCAAAACTGGAAATGTATTTTGAAAATTCTTCAAATACCTCTGCCATGAGAATAATGTAAAAAGATATGTTACAAAATTTACTATAGTGAGCTGTTCATAGAAACACAAAGGATTCCTGCAAAAATTGTGATTTGAGACAAAAATGCAGAACTATTTAGCTATCCCTAGTTATATAGTTAGAGGTTTTCATAGATACCTTGTCTTCTAAAACAGAGGCAGTGGAGAAACAAAAGGATTTATTCTTTCTCTGCTGCTTGAGTAAGCAATGAGAAGCTACTGGAAATAAACTGGTGTGTAAAAGTACACTGACCTCAACTGACTAACAGATGACGTTACTTCAATTTTGAGGGTTTTTTTTTAAATAAAAAAAAAGAAGAAGAAGAAATAAAAGCTTTTTGCTTTGCATTAAATGTTCTTTCTACTTTGAGTAAGAATGAGAAAGATAAAAGGAAGCAAGCAATTTAGCAATAAATTTAGCAAGCAAAGAAAGTGTACATTTGATGTGATATATATTAAAAACCTATTCTTCCTTCCTTTGATTCTTGAGGATGTTATGGTTGGGAAAAAATCCTGAAAATCCTGCTTTTACTTTTGAAGTAAGCTTTGTGCTGCAGACTGATAAAATGATAAAATAGTATTCAGTACATTTAATAACGTACTGATCTCCATTTTTGTAATTAATTTTTGTTTTGGAAAATGATATGTAGTCCTGTTCACCAGTGTCTTTCACTTCAGTAGTCTTACAATGATATAAAGGATTTATATGAATAAATACATTCATATCTGCCTTTTTTTAACCCCCACACTTAGTATTAAAATGTCTTGAGTAAAGCACTGCATAATATATCTATGCAGAGTTGAAGAAATCTCCAATGATTTCCAGCATCAAAGGTCACTTTTTCTTCTGATAGCCTACTGACCTTTACATTAATTTTCTATTTCATGGATTTTCATAAATTATTTACTTGTATGATTAAATAGTGCAAGCAAAGTTAATATAAAATACTAGATTTTATAAAATAGGTCTTTTTTTTTGTGGGGACAAAGAAAGTTGGTTTTGGAAACATCTGCTACTTGTGTTCCTATAAAATGAAAATGGTGGTTTTTTATTTGTCGCATACCAATACAGAGCATATATCCAATGGTATTTTAAGCAGTGTGTAATAATGAATAAACAGTAAAATACGTGATTATGAACAAGAATAAAAACAAGGCAATTGGTCTTCACTACGCCTCATAGGACACTGAGCTTGGCTAAGAGAAGAAAAGATGGCAAATACAATAATTATTTAAAATGGTGAAGAGAATAGACTACATGAATGTCAATTAGTGCATGTTTTAGATAACCTACTATGTGGATGAGATCAAGGTGTGCGTTTGTCATGAGTATAGTATACATGTCCAGAAATACACCAAAAGACAGCTGAAAGGTTTCCAATACAAGGTCTAAGCATAAGCTTCAGACTACTGTTGGTTGGACATATTCTGCCACAAGGGAATTGTGGCTGAAAGATATTTCACAGAAACCTTTTCCTTTCTTGTTCTTCTTCTTTATTCTTAATTTGTAAAAACGTATATCATGACACAGTTTTCACTGGAAAGCTTTCTTAATGCAAGATACAAATTCTCATCTAAATTTAAAAAAAGTAGCCACCCAACATCCATCTACTTCAGGCAGCCACTTGAGACTCTTGCACTTGCATCCAAGATAAGGAACCTAACTTCTAGACAGCTGGCTAATCTGAAGTAATATACTAATGACATATTTGAGAGATCATGACTTTTCCAGATGCAGAATAGAAGCATTAGCCTCATCTCTTGTTTTTTTTTTTCCATTTGCTGCACCATTTTTCTAAGGAGATAGTGAAAACAGGATAGAAGAAGAAAACTCAAAACGGTAGTAGAAATGCTTCCCCTGATTCATCTCTAAATTGTTTTTTTTTAATGATCTTTCATTAAAAGAAATACTTATTAAAGGCTCTTCCTTCCTCCCCCTTCATCCCCCCTCCCATGCACGCTCTAGCAAGAGGACATTTCCTGAAGGCAACAGAAAGAACTGCACCCAGGACCATTTTTTTTTTGACAGAAATCAAAAAGACCGCATGCTAATGAGTTCTTTTTCTGAAAATGAGCTCATTACTGTTCATTTTCCTCTGCTCTTAATCTGTTCTTCAAGTACGTGTTGTCTTTAAAAATTTCAAAAGGCATTTCATGAATCTGTAACAAAAGCAAAGTTAAAAAACAGACTTGCTCTAATGAAAAGCATAGTCGTGCTTCAGTCACGAAGGCGGGAATTTAATTATTGAAGAGAGGAAAGCAGGGATGGGCTACAGATCAGAGAAGTGAACTGGGAAAACAAATATGAAATTATATAAAGAGGGAGAAAAAGGAAAACCAAGAAGCCACAGATATTAAATCTGTCAAATGAAATGCACAATAAACTGCAATTTAGTATAAATCACAAATATGTATAATTTCCGGTTGTAGTGTATTCTGGCTGGGCTGAGATTATTTCTAATATTATAATTGACAGATAAAGAATTTAATTCAGGATAATCGAAAGATAATTTCTAAATAAATCTGAACTTTAACTGTTTCAGATTTTTCTTAGTCTGACTGCATCTGTGCTGTCCGCCAGGTTGTGTATTGATTGTAATACTTTGTTTTAGAGTACTTACATTTAAACCTTTTTATTTACCAATGTATAGTAACAGGATTTTAATGGAATTACATGACCTGTGATTCAAGTTGCTCATCAAATAACTTATTAAATTCTTTGCAGAATCAAATATCAAATTCTAAATGACTCTATATGTAACAGAATACATCCCTTATTCTCTTTTTTATTATTCTGCATATTCCTCAGTTTTTACATATTTTCATCAAATTTGCATTCTTCTTTCTATGACAAGCAACTCATGCTAAGCAGTTTAAAGATGTAAATACTGAACTTTTTGCTTTCTTACATGAATTAAGATTTTCTTTTGAAAAACAGTGTAAGAATTCAGAAATAAACATCTCTTCTAGCATTCACCTTTTCCTTGTGCAACATTCCATTGTATTACTTCAGGTGACTCAGCATGAGTCATTTTTATGACACTGAAAGCACCATTTATGACTGGAAAATGGGCTCTGAATCTGTGCAGTTAGCAAAAAAGGTATCAAGGCCCTTAAAAATGTTAAAATAGATGCCTTCCAATAAGGCTTTGTTTGCACTGTAGCTTAGCATATAAAATTAGTATAATGGAAACAGACTTCAGTAGATATGCAGAGAGGTATAATCATCTGTAATAACAGCTTCAAGAGGCTTAGCTAGAAGCCCATTTTTTCCTGTTGTTTTATTATATTTACATGGTTTATATATTGTTGTCAATATACTTTAAAGTCAATTTCCTGTATCAGATGGGCACAAATAGTGACTGGCATGCTTTTGGTATGCATGGAAACAGATTAATGCTAACCTCGGTAATAAGAAGTGCAGAACTGCCCCATAGTTACTGTGTGTGCTATGTGTAATATTATAAGTATCCTTACAATAAAAAGTAAGGGCTGTAGTACCTGGAGGTCAGAAATTTAGTGTCCAAAGAGCGTGAATTAATTTTGCTTCTGTGGTGTCTGCCAAAAATCTGAGCTCATTGATGATTCTCAAGGGTCTCTCTATGCAGTTTTGAGCAAAAGTGTCTAAGTTGCTAGGCTTCACTTGCATACCAGAGAATTTATATATTTGAAGACTCATTTCTGTATGTATTACAATATGATTGTACAGACTTACATACATACGCTCAGAAATTGGGATTCTGATTTCTCAATTTCTTTTTAATTTCTAAAATTTTGAAATATGAGTACCTCATTTCTTCTCCTTTTAAAAATAATTTTCAAATAATGCCTGCTTTCTCGGAGGTGTTTTCAACAGAGAAACTGATCTCTTGTTTGAAAATCACGTCAGGTGACAACTAGACCTGTTAAGGGCTAGAAAATACCAGAAACAATCATCTCACTTTCATGTGCAGATTAGCTGCCATTGCTGCCTTTTAGCTCATCTTAATATTAGGGCTTCTGCATACTAAGCATCCACTTAGTTACTGATTACTGCAAGAGCCTGGAAGTGATGATCTTCCTGTTGGAGAACTGCATAGGGATGTATATCCTACCTCATCTAAGTATTTTGATAGTTTCTACATTTTCAGGGTTCTAAAATAAACTCTGAACTCATGCTTATTCAAGGGCAGCATGATTTCTCAACACCCTTTATTAAAAGTCATGAAGTAATTGAACATTATGGTGATAATATAGGACATTATGGCCTATGACAGGGCAATACAAAGGGCATAGAGCTTCATTTAGAGATTGGATTCTAATAGAATCTTGGGGAGGTAATGATTCATCTGATTTATGCAATTGAATGTAAACACATTTTACATTCTTTTACTTCAAATGGAGAAGGCTGTTTTGCATCCGCTCTGCTACAGGTGAACAGGCAGGATGTTGCAGATGAACTTCCCGTGGCCTGGAATAGTGAACCTCATTTGAGAGATCTGTCTTCAACCGGGAAGATAAACCTTATTGAAATAAAGAATTTTTGTAAAGAGGATAAAGTCAATTCTTAACTTCAGCTTCTGAAGAGAAGTGAAGTTGTCAGTTTTACATTGGGTCGAAAAACCAAGACAGCAATTGAGTTTCATTTTAACTTTTGAGACGGATTCCTTTTTTTGAACCTTTCAAGCTTAGTATTGAAAGAGGGATAAATGTAGATACAGTTGAATATGAAACAGCCAGGAGGATTTATTAGACATTGTGTTTTGTAACCTTTAAAGAAAGGAGAAAACCTGGTATTATCATTAGCTTTCGTAGAGTAAAATGAGAAATGGTAATAAGGAATGCTTAATACTGTGTATTTTTATAAAGAATTATACATAGCCTTTGAAATTAATGTTTAAAATAATTTGTGACAAAAAGGTTACAAACTGATTCCAGCCCATTTAAAACAAAGATTACAATAAACATGCACACATGAGGTTTTCAGGCTGAGTACTTAAAGGTCAATATCTAGGTTATAATTTTCCAACTGAGATATGTTATTCTTACTGTTTTTTTTTAAATCAAGCGTATTTTATTTGAGATGCTAAAATATGCATTTAACCTCTAAGCATGCTCTTATTTCTGGATGGTGGTTTGATTTATTTAAATGCATTAGGCACCTAGTTTGACCTTAGTCTTCCCATTTCCTTTTGTTGTTTTAGGATCCACATGTTCTATTCTATTACAAGTGATTTTGGCAACCAGGTTGAAATACTTGATGCATACAGCTAGGCTGAGCAAAACAGATGCAAGTTGCTAAAAGAAGAGATGTTTTCTTCCTTATGTAAATCTGCTGAGCTGAGCAATAATGGTGCTTTCTTCTGAGATTTTCCATTTGGTAGCGCAGCTGATTTCCAGCCATTCCTATTTTTCACGCAGTATGAGTTCAGTTCTGAGCTCATACATCACTGACCACATGCTAAAAATGGAATTCCATTTACATTTAATATATCTTCATCCCATTTCTTCTTTCTGGAAGGCTTGTTAGGCTCACCACCTCCTCCTCTATTGGCTTGGGGTGCGTTTTAAGAGTATGGACATAATTTTTGATGGAATGCTTTCTCTCTTTCTCCCCTCAACATGTAATTATATGGTGGGCTCTTGAACAGACTTAATAGCCCTCTCAATGTGCAGACAAATACTTTAGAGAAAGATATATATGCCTTTTATTAATAAGGCTGGCATGTCTGCATCATGTATCATCTGAGCATCACCCAATTAAAAATAACACAAAACAGACATGAATTGTGATGTCATCTACCCAATCTTTGTTTGGGTGATTTTGACATTGGCACAAGGAGTTGTCTTTCTTTACTTGAAGCTTGTGCTAAAAGCATAAAAGAAATAAGGGTGGGAAGGTGGTGGGGGATCTCACACTTTAAAGATTGCATGGATTTGTAAGACATAGTCATGACAATATTGACAACGTTTTAACAGATTTGCTTTTTCTATTTCTCTTTTCAAATTTCTGAGATGCATTTCAGTGTGGGTTATTGGAGTTTCATCTTCTGGAGCCTTACTGGGCTTTTTGCTGTTTGGTAGAATAACAGATAAAGCACCCTAATCGATGGTGAGAGCACAATGCCTGGCATTCTGTCAAATACTGTCTCTCGTTCTTTTTTAGGTATAAACTTACATTGTTTATCGTAGTGAGTAATGAGTATTTACACTAAAAGCAGTTAAGATTTAGTTGAATAGCGGAGTGGATATGGTTGGTAGATGATGTGTGGCGTGTTCAGTTTCGTGTGGACGGTATGCTCTGAGCCTGAGGGGATCTACGCTGCAACAATCTTTTCCGACCACCATGCTTGGTTTTGAAGACGAACACCACTGTGCGTTACTACCCCTATTTGTTTAACGCTTCTGGAAATACAGATGGTTAAAGAAGCAGCGGCATAGGCTGAAGTGGGGCTAGCTGCTGGCTCCTGTTTGCTTGTCCCAGGCTGTGCAGCTTTTGGGCTACTGAAGTTGCAATAAACCATCAGAACAGGTTTTTTTGATTCTGTTCCACAATTTGGGGGATCTGTGGGGAGATAACTTCCAAAAAAATCAGCAGTTTGGAAATTTTGGTTTGAAAAAAACAAGGATTATTGCACAGAAGTAAAAGACAGAAATCAACTTTGTCTAAAGGATAATGGGCTGAAGTTCGTAAACTAGAACTGTGTTGTGAAGATATTTAGACAGCTTGTATCAGTGTACTGCTTTTTTGTTTGGCTGATTTAGGCCTGATAAATTTATGAAAGCCAAGTTCAAATCTTATGAAGAATCACAAAAGATGAATGAACCGATGACCTGTATGACTGTCATTGCCCCATTAGGTTCAGACATGAAATGGGTTTTGCTGAGAGTTCTGAAACTGTATCTTCTGCCAAACGCACAAACCAGCCACAGCCACTTGCGGGGGTTTTGAGCAAAGGAAGGATTTGGCTGGAGCAAGGACTATTTGGAGCATGAGAGAGTTCATGCAATATTGAGGAATGCGGAAGAATAGTCAAGGAGCTATTTTTCAATTTGCCTTCTTTTTAAATTATGCTGTTGTACAGGATATTGTACTGGCACAAGAAGAAAAGAGACGCTCTCCTCATTAGACGCTGTCTGGTCCCAGCGTGAAGGTAAGAGCGCAGAGGCTTCCAGGCTCTCCACTCAGAACATGAAAAAGAAAAACAGAGGCATTTCAAGATGTGCTCCAGAAGTCAGTGAGAGCCTTTCATATGATCTCAAGAAGTACTAATCCAGCCCTTGCGGGTGTCTTTTGAGGGATGGAATCTGTTGCTTACTCTAAAATTATTTATTAGCTCAAGGTATACTACCAAGGTTTGTCACGTAGTGAAGAGTTGTATTCATGCTGCCTTGCCTAGTGGTGAATTTTTCTTTTCCGAGTGGCCATTTGATGGGACCATGGAAAATACTATAAACCAGCTGTTGGAATTATTCCATATACGCACTCACGCTTATTCCTATTAGTCTATTTGTGCCAAGAAATATGGTTATCCACCACGTGTATTAAACAGTTTAGGAAGTATCCCTTAGGCATTGTGTGCAATAAGGATAAGGATTTTAGCCAAATGAATAGAATAAACTATTCAGAAATTTGAAAGTGCCATTGCTGTGGCTGCAACCTATTGATTGGTTCACCTGAAATCTCCTTAAATGGAGTCATACTGAAAAAATGCTTATCAGACCCAGGCTGTTTTCTCTGTTGCACCTGATTTTGAATTTGAAACAGACGGGACCATTTTTTCAAAAATAATAGCTTTAAATATTTGCTTGTCATGAAGTTCACCATATTTTGTTTTGGCAATTGAGGTACAATTCTTTGTATGGTTTGTAAGTTTTGAAAACGCATAGAAATTTATTGATCTAAACATTACTAACTAAAATGTATACTGGTATTTGAAGTTCTATGTGAAATCAGTTTACTTAAGCCATGTACTTTTCAACTGTGTTTTCTATTGCAGTGACTCTTCAAACTTAGAAGACAAAAGTTGTCCTGGGAAGAGACTGGATCACAACCAGAAGCATCAGTCTTTCTGGTGAGTATTGGGCGTTAAGACATTCAGTCTTTAGATTTTTTGTTTTTCATGTTCTGGGAAAAGGTATTAGTTACATAAAAGTGAAACGTGTCTGTGAGAGAGAGCAGATTTCCAGATGTATGCCACAAGAAAGTGAAGTTTTGCTAGCTGTTTTTACCATGTTAGTGTGCGTTGTGTTCTCTGCGAGAAAAGTATATTCACCCCTGGAACTTAAAATACAAATGCTCATTTGTATATTACAACAGGAAAAAAAACCACCTAAAAGTAAAACATATGTGGATTTTTATAAGTTTGTGGATGTTGGAATCCATTTCTAATAAGCAAAATGAAACCGCACTAATGAGAACTATGATTTTATGAGATAGCATGGAAATTTTCAGCTCAGTCTTGTTTTACAAAATATGGGTCTTCACCAGAACCACAGAACTTTATCTCCAGTAAAGTATGGGAAACTTCCTGGTGACTGGAAATCTCCACCGGTGAAGTATGTTCAGCTGGTGAGGTATGCAGCTCAGCAAGCCCGTAAGAGACATCCAACTCCTGAAATATGCATTTTGTTAAATAAAGCTCTGTAAAGTGTTAACAGTTAACGTGTGTACAGTAACTCATCCTGGAAGGTGCAGTCAAAGAAATGGATCAACAAATGGTCTTTGCTCCTGAAGTATGCAAAACAAACTAGTAAATTATGCATCCTGATTATTAACATATGCAAACTGATCAAACATATGCATAAGAATTTGACTAGAAAAATATGTACATGAGTCAATGAAAAATCAGCAGGCTGTGCAACTTGATGTATGCATTATGTAACTTGATCACAAAAGTAAATGAAATATTAAATGACAAAATACAGTATTTAGATGAATCAGTAAAGAACGCTAAAGAGATTGAAGATCTGATGCTTTAGAGGCTCTGATATTTTCCATGGCATGATTGTTGTGGGGACCCAAAACCTGGTCACATTTTCTTCTGTTGCCACAACTAGGAGCACTGTTTCATTCTGTACCTATGTAGGAGCATCAGAACCTGGATTTGACCAACCTGCTGAAGATAAGTGCATACATCCGAGGTTTAGTACTGGAGCTTTTGTTCCCTTCGCTTTCCTGTTCACTTTTTGTTCTTTGTTCTGCTTTTGTGATGTGGTACACTAGTCTGTGGGGACTGTATGTATGCACTCAGTCACAGCTGAGTGACTTGGGAAACTTCTGAAAGAAATCAACACTCGATCACAAAAGCAAGATTTCTGTGCCCTCGGTTTAAGGAGGCAAAATGCAGTGTCTTTTGTTTACTGTTTAGCTGGGGTCACTCCCTATGGTTTTCGGTGCCCTTTTCATTTATACACTGTCTGCAGGCTGGATTTTTCTGTCTTAGAAGCGAGGAAAGCCAGTACAAAAGTACTAAGCCTATTTTTGGGAGATTGCCAGCCCCTCCTATTTGAGAGGAAGGCCTTTGAAGTCCTTCAAAAGAGCTGTTTGCTATTTACCAACCTGTTTGAAGAATTTTCTAGGGGAAAAGGCAATTTTAGCAAGATTTGCAAACCTCAGATTTTCTTTGCTGCTCTTTGGTTTGGTTTTTGTTCTGGGAATGATATAGAAATAGGATGGATTGTATTAGACTTACTTTCTAGTCATAGGAGATTATATCCTTTACCTAGTGATAGAAGATTATATCCGTGCCTCCTGTGAGCTTCTTTGATACAGTTGCCCTCTTCTGGAAGGTAGGATTATTATTTTTGTATCTTTGCAGATCATTCTTCTGTTGGGAGTACGCACAAGGAGTCTTGCATATCACTTCTTTGCAAAATGTGCCCCATCATAGCCCTGAAGTGAAAAGTAAATCAGCAGCCTCATAAAGACGGCGAGGCAATCCTGATTTTATATTATACACTTGCTTTTCTCAGATGCTGGGCTGGGTGATTTGCGCATAGGATCTCTTTCTGCTCCAAAATGTCCATTCAGAAAATGTGAAATAGGGAGGCGAGAAAGAGCTATTACTACTCAGAGCACTTGTTTTGTTAGGTAAGAAGGTCATGACTCTCAAATGTGTAAAACATAATGAGTTAATTTCATTGAATTTCAAAGCATGGGAACAGCACATGGGATCACTGGCCTTCTAGGCCATTCTGCTTCTTACAGTAACTGCCAGCTGTTGGGGAAGCTTAGGGAAGACTGTAAGGGCAAGGCAAGCACATAGTGATGCTTATAGAATATTCTCTCATCTTCCAGGCTTCTGGAGTCAGAGGGGATGCCAGTATGTTAAACACCATCTCCTAGATAACTGTTCTGTTGTTTCGTCTAATTTCTTTTTGAATCTCTGCTGACTTCTAAAACTAAATTGAGTCCCACAGTATAATACGTAGAACCTGATGAAATAGCTCATTTTGTTTGTTTTGAACCTACCCCATGTTAATTTGTTCCATGTTTTTTCTAGTAGAAAAGTTAGCAAGCCGTCCTTATTTCCTATTTCTTTTCTGTTGTCTCCTCTCTGAGCTATAGTTATTTCTTGTGTGGCAGACATTCAAAATTCATTGCTGTAATTTCTTGTATCTACATCTAATTCTAATCTATCCTTTTTTGGATCTCGGGAGTGAAAGTGAGTCAATTCAGTGAGCTCCTGGCAGTAGGGATCACTTGAAAGGCTTTTATTGATAATCTCTCCCAGAACTGCCTGATACTGCTGCTCTCAGAAGGGAGTTGATGAGTGCATCCTACTTTGTACCCTCTGCTCCTGCTCACAGCTGCTCAGACCAGTATGTTGGAACTGGCTTTGAAATATTTTACTGAATTCAAACTTTTTGAGCTTTTTCCCCATCTGAATGAATTTTCAATTCTTCTCTTCAGCCTTCCTCCCCATCTTCCCTGCACCAGTTAGGAAACCCTTCTGGGGATGGGAGATGCTGTTTCTGAGGTCCCTGTGCAGCACAGACTCTGTCTATATCTGCTACTCTGGTATTTGTTGAAAGATGAGACTCCCTCAAAGGTGACAGTGTGTGAGATGCTTTTGCCCCATGATACAGCTTCGTTTGCTTCCAGGGTGCCTAGAACAGATTCTGCATATCCAACCAGGATGGGTATGTGGATTGGTCTTGTTGGGATGACCTTTAAGCACAAGTGGTCAGTCAGCTAACCAGCAGAATCTGACATCTGGGCAGATGTGTCACAAGTACTGATGGAGGATAGGGAGGAAGATGCTGGACAGGGGAATGAGGGATAGTGAAAGCTGAAGAGTGAAATGTTAGAGAAGCAGAGTAGTGAGGATAAGGAGATGCAAGTAAAGTAAGAGGATGCGAACAGAAGGGCACAGCAGGAAAGAGGAGAAGGACAAAATGTCAGGTAGCAGTGCTTCATAAGAACCTGAGAATGGCAGCAAGGCTGTAATTTAATTTTCTGTACTAACTGTGAAGTCATTCTAGTGCCAAATATCTAGTTGTGAGGAAAAATACCTTCTGAACATGCAGAAGATGGCTGGCTCTAGACTAGATGATATATGAACTGGCCGCTAACTTTAGACAGTCACAGATAAAGTGAATATATACATCTTTCCTTCCGGAGAAGGAGACAGGGCTCTGGCAGAGTCCACCTCTGGCTGTAATACAAACTCCACATCTCTGTATTAGGGACTTGCAGAGGATGGTTTTTGTGCCTGGGCTCTTTTCAGGCTGCTTTCCTGGGTTGCTGATCTTGCAACTGCTTCCACACAGAGCGATGCTTAAAATACAGGACTAAATCTATTCTATGTCTTTACACAGAATAGCATTTGCTAGCTCTAAATGATTAGTGTGCTATGTTTAAGAATATAAAACCCATTTTCTGTATTTGGAATTAGACCAGAATAAATATAAAACAGAATATCCCTTGTGCTGCATAGTTTATAATTGAGTTTGCTTCTTTTTTCAATCTTGAACGTATAGCTTATAAATTAGTGGGGCAGCAGAGTGAAGCAGAGTGTAAAATATTGCAATAAAACTGAACACTTTGTATCTTCCTCTCTCACAGTTATGATCATTACAGAAAATAGTTATTAAATCTCAAAAGATTGCTTTAATTGAATTGCTTCTGTAATGGTAACTTATTGTTCCTAGAGTCCCACAGATTTAAAAGAACCCTGTAATACTGTTCTTCTTCATTCAGAAAGGAGCTGCAATGTTGAATTTTCACATAAACAAACCTTTTATCTGTTAGGTACAAAACAGAAATACTATTGTTCAACATCTTATATGCAATTCATCTAAAATGTGTTACATATCTATTACATATATATAAGCTTAATGCTATTTTTCTTCTATTAATGAAGTTACCATTTCTTTGGTGATAATTTAGTGTTCTGCCAAACAGAAAGCAGAAAACCCCACCAAAAAAGTCAGAGTGCTTGACATTTGAAAAGTAACTGGAGAAACAGACAGTATTACAATCTTGATCTTTTCCCCTTTATTTATGAATGTGTCATCACTCTTTTGTCAACCATGGGGGGCTCTAGATCTCCTAGATTGTCAGGCATGCTCACAGGTAAAGATATCTTTCTCTTCTTTGGGATCAAAGATTGACCAGACAGGTATCCTGGTGATTTCAATTATTCTTGAAGTGCAATTATTCTTTTATTCAATTATTGTTCAATATTATTTAATCTATTTTCTTGAAGTATCATGTATGTATACGACTAACCATCACTGCTGCTGCAAGCTTTTTGGAGTTCCCATAAAGTCTTAACTACTTCCCTCAGGCAGCAAGTCTCTGGCAAGCTAGTGGAAGGGTATCCTGGCATGAAGGGATGCTCTAGTATCCGTGCTGGACCTGTGTTTTATACTTGGAGTATTTCAGTCTTTAGCAGAATCCATTTACAACCCAGTGGTGACCGTCAGGATTCTAGCTCTTAGATGGTCTCCGATTTCCCATCACCAACCACAGCACCCCAGTGTTACGGGGAGCCCTGTTGCTTCCAGTTCCCCTTAAAATACCTGTTACCATATCTGGCATTTCTCTGATGAGTTCATGAAAACCTGGATATCATTTGGAATGTGTTTTGTTTCCAAGTTGGCATGTTTAAAAATTTGTCTTCTGTCCACTAATTAAACCAGCAGTAGATGAAAAAGAAATAGAAGTAGATGAACAGCAGCACATATGACATACGTAATCAGGCACTTACTTAGCGAACCATTGCAAATATGATCCATAGACCCATTATTGGCATTGGCTGCAAAAAACCCAGGAAATAAATAAATTAATTGCAACATTTGTGGTAGCAAATACTTGGAATTTGTAAAACATTAAAGTACTAAACCGCATGGCTACCAGAAGGGTTTTCTGTAATGAGTGTAACATCCTCAGTAGGGAATGGTTCTATAAAAATTACATCTCCTGTAATGAACACAAGGTCCACAATGAACAATTTAGTAGCAAAGGAGAGGAACTAGCATGGTTCAGGTATCTTTATGGATCAATCAGTCTATCGTAAGAAGTAATTTTAGATACACTACTATAACAAAATAGTATCTCTAATAAGAGCAATCATTGTCATAGTACTTTCCTCTCCTCAGAGGGGGTATTGCTATTATTATGGGGGTTTTTTTTGAAAAGCAAAAACTCAATGTTTGAGACAATTTAATAAATTAATAGAGGTATTCGAATGTAATGCATTTATTTTCATCTCTCAACTGACACCAATAATTGTGCTCACTGACACAACTAGCACTGCCTTCTTTAAGTGTTAGTTCTGGTTTTCTGTACCAATCCATCAGCCAAAATGAGTCATTTAGTCACCCATCTTTCTGCATTTCTGTAAGTCATACTCACAACTTATTTCACTCGTTAAGTCTTTTAAAAGCTGTCTTTGCTCTACATTTTCTAATGTAGGAAGTCCCAGATATTAAGCATTTAAAAGCGAGTGTTGTTAAGTCATAGTCCAGGAGTTTTTCAACTTAAGCTGGAATAAAATGTCAAACTGTAGATCCTTGCTTTTGCAAGTAACAAAGCTCTTCACTATTTACATTTTTGTGGATGGCGGAAATTGTAATTCCGTATGATTACCAGAAAGATAAAATTTAAATGCATATCTCAGATAAATATGTGCTTTTTTTATGTAATAAGGACAGAGACAGAATCATCAAAGTAATTATGTTTTGGAAATCTCCCTCAAAAAATATATTAGTATTTCTTTCAAGTTAACAGATTGCCTGAATATGATTTGCTCATGGTCAGCATATTCACTCAGAGAAAAGAAAGTTATGTTACTCTGTTAGACAGTTGGTCTGTCTAATTTAGGTCTTCATGAGATTCCTGTCAGGATTATCCAAATGTGTTAAGATGAAAAAAAATCTCACGTTACAAAAAGTTCTTGTAACATTTATGGGAGCAAACAACTAGAATTGGTAAAACAGAAAAATAGTTAACTGAACATAATATTCCCAGTGTAGAAGAGTTGTTTAATTTGAAAGAGGTCATCCAGTTTTGGTCTTTACAGAAACTGGCAGTCAAAATAAAGGCACAGGCTATGCAGTGCTCTCCTGCCTTTTTATTTTTGCATTGGTTGCATTGCATTATTACAATTAAAGGGTGCAGCCTATTTCCTCTACCTAATATGGGGATTAAGCCCTTTGTCTCTGCCTGATTTTAGGCAGCCAGGATTTGCATTCTAGTATTAAGACTGGTGTTTCTTATTTTCCAACAGCTATTTTCATGGCATAATGAGAGATTGAGTACCCACTCGCTTTCTCCTGCTTTTCTGCCGGTTAGTTTCTCATAGTATTTTATTCACAATCTAACTTTTTGTAGAGTGTAATTCTCTGCCTCCGTGTATTTAAGAGAGGAAGATGATGCCTGTGCGCCTTTTTCATACTCGAAACATTTGAATTATAAACTCTATTCATACCCATAATTTTAGAGAAGTCTAGAAGACAAAAATAATCATCATTGAATGTACAACCTATCCTAAAATGGACACTGCTCCTGCAAGCAGATGAAACTTCCTTCCTTCACCTCTCCCACTATTCACCACAGAATAGTTTAAGGTCTTGAGTTTGAAATGAGTATTTCAAAATTAGGAGACAAAATATTTTTCTGGAATTAGTACATAATGATAGATAAAGATATTCTTTTATACTTATAGATATAATGCCTGCTCTGCTCATGCTTTCATTCAGTTATTCAGTTTCTGAAGGTCATAATACTTGATTTCATATAGCATGGTTAAACACTATGTTAGAAAACTGGGATATCCATAGCCTCCTATAGTGCTATCTATTAGACATGCTTTTAAGTGTTTTTGCAGCAGCCAAATGTAAAGAGGCATTCTATTTCTAGTATCTGTTTAATACCTTCAGAGTAAAATAGAGTGTAGAGATTGTATATGAATACAAACAAAAAAAAAAGAGAGTTTTTAAAATTAAACAAAGCAACATGATGTCTCTCTGCATGTGTAGAAGAGTTGATGTCATAGTTTGTAACAGAAAAGTGGTTTTGGTATTTTTTTTATACACAAGGCTGAAATAAATGATATTCCAATTTTAAGTTTTAACAAGGTGAATACTTTCACTCTAATCTATTGAAGCTTTTGTGCAGTCCAGCTGAATAAAACACAGTGACTCTTTCTCCTTAAAATTAAATACTTCACCTGCACTGGGGATGGAAATCTTACGATTTTGGCTTAATCAATGTCCCATTGAGCTCACTAAGAAATTTCCTCCTTCACCTGCTTCTTATAATTAGCCAAGAAGTTTAATGTCTCTTAATGGAACATTGAGCATCACCTCCTGCTGCAGGTAAATTGACCATTCATCTTTTGCTTTTGTGGTAATTCCTGTTTTACTCGTACCTATTTCCAACTCCTTCCCTCAAAATATATTACTTAATTAGTATTTATAACAATGGCTTATTGTAAGATGGGGTTCAAAGGTTTGAGAGCAGTTTAGTGAAATATTTCAGCTGCTGACCAGTAAAGCCATTATCGTTCTCCAGAGGGAAGCTGTAGACTTTATATGATTCACTTAACAAAATGGACCAAAAGGTGAGCGCGAGGTGATCCCTAGCAGGGTTATTGGTTGGATTATACTGGAGAGAGCACATACAGGAAATAGTTGTCTACAGGATAACAAGATTATTCCCTGCCAAATTCTCCCTGTAAAGAAACAGTCGTTAATATGCAATAGAGGAAACAAATGGGACCACTAGAGATTTGAAACAGATCTTTGATTACAGTGGTGCTGCTTTTTGAGAAAGGTGGAATTTGGAAAATTGGGGAATAAGGGGTTAGAAATGTTGAAAAATGTCAAATAAGATTAATGGTAAAAAAGGGCTTACTGTATGTCCAGTGAGATGAAGTTTAGTATTAACTCTTACCCACCAATATTTATTTGGAATGTTTTTCAGCAATCTGAGATGAGGTTTTTACACAATCATTTGATCAAGTGTACTTGTCAGACATAGCATTTTAAATATAACATCTGGCTCCAGGTGTCTTTGGTTCTATAAGAATATCTCAGGGTCTTTTGTGCTGCTGGGCATAAATTCCTGTAAATCTTTCTTCTGTCATTTATCTCAATGCACAAATGCAACTAAATTTGTTAATGCATGCTATCGAGCATAGGTATTCCTGACTTCTTCCAAAACAGTCACTAGAGCTCTTACTTAAATAGATAATGTACTGTATAATAAGCATCATGCTTTCGAGGAGTCTTTTCTTACGGTGGTGTCTGCTTTGAGCTTGTCATTGCCAAACAAAAGCTCTTGTGATGCTGTCTTAAAACCAGAAATCCTTATGAATGTGTCCCCATCCTGTAACGTATTATGTGTGCTAATCCCGGTGAACTGCCATTGCCAGGAATCAAGGACAAGGTATTAATGGCTTTGGGTGCATGAGGCATGTGTCTTCATTTTGTTCAGCATTTACACTGTCCCAAAAGAAGCTCTGGATGTCTCCTCACAGGTTTCTATTCCCTGAGCTTCACTTGGGAGGTGCAGAGAGGCAGAGGTTTGGTACATGGAGAGGGTGAAGCGCAGATATGGCTTTGCGTACTTTGTGCAATTTTAGAGGTGACATGAAATTTGCCTGTGCATCTCCCTAAATACATCAGCATAAGCTCCAGCTACAGTCTAGCGCTCCTTCCAGAAAATACTTGTCTTGCCAAATACCATCATCCTCACCCGTACAATTTCCTCTTGAGCTGTAATGTTATCAACAGTGGCAAGCCCGTCAAGTACACGTTTTCCTGGCTGATTTGTCCCACTTCAGCACTGAACAGTTTAGTCTAATAAAAGAAACCAAGGCACCTGCAGTCACTGTCTAGAGAATCCAAGTAATGCTGTCCCCTTTTTAATCGCATATGATGTCTTAGCAGAGGGCTGCAAAGGGGTTCAGTCATCAGCACAAACGTAGTACAGATCTGAAGGCAAGATTAAAGAAATGACTCATATCCAACAGTCAATACATGTTTCTCCAGGAGGCAAACACTAGGATTAGGGTTGAAGGGTTAATTTGTGTATCGGGGTGAGTGGGTGGTGAGGAAAGAATAATAACACAGGGAGTTGGTCAAGGCTACAGCAAGAAAGATCTGAAGATATTGACAGGTAAATCGGGGAAGGAAAGCAGAGATTGCAAGAAATGGGCCACTGGGATGGAGCTGAAGAGGTTGTTTAAATGAACTAAGGAAGAACCAGAAACAGGAGAATAATGATCATGTTAGGCAGGTATACACAGGGAGGCACACCTCCCACTTTAAAAAAAAACAAGTGAGCTAAAACAGTTTTAAAACTACCAGGGATTCTAGCCTGGAGGCTTTGGCAGCTCTTTTATGTTTATATTGAAACATTTACATGAGGAAAAAGCATTTCACCTGATCCAGATCTAAAAGCATTTAGAAACGGGGGAAAGAAATCCTCCTTGCTCTGACCAGCGGCCAGAGGTCTTGTCAAATAATACCCTCTACAGTATTGAGAACTGGAGCTATTGCCAGGGAGGACACGGTAGCTCAGAGACGTGCAGCTCCCTCCTCAGAGTGACTGAGATTTATGGTGCCCCAGGACTGGAAACAGCCTGCCCAGAGAGCAGACCTTGCCCCTCTGTGCCTCCCGCGCCTGGCCCTCCATGTCAGGGAACATCAGCAGTGATTTGCACTTCTGTTCCCTTTTCCCTTCTCCGCGTGGGCTTCATCTTCAGCCTTACAGTACCTAGATGTGGGAGAAGATGCTCCAAAGCCATAGGAATGGCCCCTGGCTCTTCAGTTTGTACATGGTCTGTGTGGGTAGGGAACTGGGAGGGCACGAGCTTCCATGATCTTTACACTTCCAAACTGCTGAGCTCTTGCTGTCTATGTCTTAAGCAGCAGTTTCTCTGTTTCTGGTGACAGAAATACCCTTTGTGTGCCTCGGGAGCCCCTTTCACTTGTTTGGCTAGGTTTGTACTCCTATAATTATGTCTCAACTAGTAAAACATCTGCCTGGGAACTCATCCTGTGGTTTTGATTAAGAATCACTTTTTTTTTTTTTTCATCGTCATTCTCCTTGAGTGCTGTTTTTAGAAGAGGGAGAAGAAAACTCATGGCAGAACCCACCCAAACCTTGTAAAACCTCAGTGAACCCTAACCAGAAAATCTTTTGTGTCACTTAGCTATATAAATGAGCATTAGATGCAATAGAAGTTATATTTAACTATATCATTAAGCTCTTCACATATGAAAGAACATTGAAAAGGGCAGTAGATAAGACTATTGTCTTATGACTCTTCTATAATTAATTGCCTGAGTGGAACAAACAGAAGGCCTGTCAATTCCTAATTAGGATATTGCCCCCATTAGGATTATAAACATTCTTTGGGATTAACTAATTTATGGGCCATATCATCTGCAATAGTTGCACAATGTCCATATCTTCATTATGGCCAGTATAACTATGACAATTTACAAGGATGGAAGATCTGACCTGATGTCAATGTGACAGAAAAAAAATTGTATTTTATTGTCCTTATCCTCGCTGACAGCACATATAGCATTTCTATGTCATGCAATTCCCTTAACACAGAAGCAAATATTTACCAAACTGCCCTGTTTGCTTGAGCTGGACTACAGATGACCAACTGTCATCATCAATCAATTCATCAACTGAGATAACTTGATCCTTACTTTATAAATAGAGCCTCTAATCAAACAGGTTTCTTCCTGAGACCGTCCAAATTCAACAAACTGATTCTTATGTCACTTGTAGTACATGGCAGTAATATTTTACAGTCTCTTGGAAAACCACTGTTGTGTTATTTTTTTCTGCTACGAACCCTATTAAGAATTCAAGGGTGTTTTTTTTTTTTTGCAGGGAGAAACAGCGCTGAAGGACACCTTACTGTAATCAGGGTATGTATATTTTTGAATGATAATGTAAAAAGCATTATTGCTTTCATTTCTATTTCAAATAAGTATTGAATGCCAAGTACACCAAGGTGCTATCACTAGGATATGAAACCCTCCATTTTGATGACAGTAATAAAGGCTATTCTTAAATCTGAAAGACTTAACGCCTTGAAATATTAATTCTTCCAGAGTTTTGTTTTATAAAACATATATAATTCAGAGGCACTGGATAGTGAAACTACAGTGGTAAATTACGAGAGTTATTAAAAATTCTCTTTCAAGATAATATCAAGTCATCAAAAAATTGAATACTCCTGACCCTTTTACCGAAGTGTAAATTAGCAGCCTAATGGTAATATTCAGATGGGCAAAAGAAATATAAGCTCCTTTTGATGAAAATAATATAAGAAAGTGCTTCCCTACTGTGATCATCTTAACACGTGAAATAGCATTTCGGTACAGTGATCTCTGCAAAGGGCACAGCAAGCTGGCAAATATGGGAACAAAAGATGAAAGCAATTTTGTGCATCTCTTGCCAATGTTTTATTCCCTTTTTAGATATTATATAAAATCTGCACATCTCAAAGCACATCTATATGTTGCTTTATAAAAAACCCACAGCTAGCCCCGCCAATAAAATGTTTTCCTTTCAAAAACACTAGCTACGGATGGAAATTAAAGCTAAAGCATATAAAAATCTGAACATGTTTAAGAATGTTTCCTGTAAATATTTCATCTACCAATAATAGCTGCTTTTACTGCAGCATTAATATTTACATGTTAAAAAAAAGAAACCTGAGCATTTGAAACAGTATTGTTACAAAATTTATAGAGATGTTATAATTTTCTTCAATAATTATCTATATTTTAGAAAAACAAATTCTTCAGAAATTGAAGCATACATTAAAATAGAGAAAGAAGATTTTTTTTTTCTTCTGCACACCCAGTCATGCTATTTGCTAAGACCACTCGTGTCAAAGGTTGTATAGCCTAAAATTCCTCAGGGGTGGGAAATCCCTTCTTATGCAGTAAAAGCTTTATGGTTTTATGCTAGTCACTTTTGGTCTGTGATGGAAATTGGACTACTCTTCATCGTATTTGTTAATCTTCATATCTTTCATGAGCATGCAGATAGTTTCCATGTACAAAGCAGACAGCTGTGCCCTTCCCACCATTAATTTTACTTGTTTTCTTTCATTCTCTTTTGGTGGATACAGCTCATGTAGAGCCACTCTGCCCACAGGCATTAATCCAACAAAACACTTGAGCGTGTGCTTAACATTAAGCAAATGGCTACAGTCATTGAACTGTGCCATCCTACTTAGGAGCGAAGGTGCTGTAATGAATCAGAGCTATAGATTCTGGTCCAGCTCTGATGGAAATCAGTGACGTGGGCAGCATTCACATCACTGAGAGCCTTGAACTAAGCCCAAAGATCCAAGCTGTGTGCTGAAGATAGCTGTTTTTTAACTATACATATATTATAAAATACTGTACCATATTACAACTTAGTATAAAATCATTAATTGCAGTGCTTTTTGCTTTTTAAACAATTGAAGTCATCACTAAAACATATAGGTTTTGTCATATGTTGTCCCAGGTTGCCTCCTCAGATTGCCAGTGATATTGAAAAGAATAAACAAAGATAAACAAAAATGGATATTCATTTTACATGTTTATCTAGGCAATTC
This sequence comes from Gallinago undulata, assembly GCA_026546715.1. Lineage (NCBI taxonomy): Eukaryota > Metazoa > Chordata > Aves > Charadriiformes > Scolopacidae > Gallinago > Gallinago undulata. The sequence goes on from JAOTQQ010000032.1 coordinate 9,979,779, forward strand.
TGAGTAAGAGGTGAGTGTTTTTTTCATGATGATTCATATAATTACCTCTGCAGAATCTTCATCTAACTTAAAAGCTTTTTCTCCTGAGGACCGATCTTTCCACCCACAGATCTCCACTCATACTCAGAAGCGCTCCTGAAGAAGGTTCTGCTTCTGACTGAATCTCTCTTTGTTGATTGCTGCTAGGGTGGGTACCTTATATAGCTTTTTGGGGAACATGGACCGTTAAAAATGAGAGTTTACAGTGAATACAAGAATATGTGTTGGTTGTTATTGAAAGCTATTTTATAGTTCTTAAAATGTTCCATGTTTTTTAGTCCGGTCTATTCTATACAAGAGCATACTTGGGAGCCGGGCTGTAATTAGCTTAAGGTTGCAATCCACAATACAAACAAAGAATTTGAAGCCAAAAGACAAGAACTAGGTTAGTTGAGAACTTGAACTTGGAATCATTGGCAAATGGAAATAACTTCAGACAGATGCTGAATTGAACCAACATTTCTCCTCTTCACCTGATGTTATTGCACTCTGGGTTCATATATGCCAACTGAAGTGCTTTCATAGCCCAGCAATCAATAAGAGATGTTAGATGATATAAACTCAACTCCAAATTCAGTAACTTCGGTAGGATATCTGAAGGCTTAATCCCTCATTATTGTTGAGAACAACCCTCCAGAAAGATCTAGGCTCTACGCTGTTGATCCATATACATATGTGCTTGAGTAATTAGTCTCTGTGTCCTTGGTAATGGGGAGTAAAGACCTTATTATTATTCAAATTGAATCTTGGATGTCTCTTAGCCATGGTATGTCACTACATTTTAATGATGGTTAAACTGCTTGTGCACAGATGTTTTGGGGTATAGTCAACAGGTATTGCAAGGATAAGGGCACGGTAGATGCTTACATGCTAATTTTCCATATGTTAAGGTTATGTGATTGGCTGATCTAGGAGGTTTTCTTATGATTTAGTACATTGTGGTGAGAAAAAGAGCTTTTGAATTGCAAAAAATGTGATGATTGTGTTTCCCAGACATCTGTATGATTTAGCCTCATACCAAAAATAACTGGCTATCTGTCATATATTTAGTGTTGTCCACGTAGGAAGGCTAAGCCATAGGTAAATTCCATGAGAATACAAAGAGGGGCAAGAAAGCCTGAAAAGAAATGCAAACACAATTTAGGCCCAGATTTTAAAGTGATTAGTTCAAAACCAGGCATATCGATGTACATCTGGCTGTCACTTGTAATATTATAATCATTCTCCTTCCTTCTCTCTTAAAACAGCTTCTTTCACAGAATCATCTCCTCAGTCTTCATTACCAATCTTATTTTTCTCATTACTTAATGCAACTTTCCTTGGGACTTGAAGCTCATTTGTAGCTAAAGGACACCTCTTACATATTACAAATAACAAATTTTGTCATGTACGATGAGAACATACCGGTCACAGGGTTTCAGAGAACAGCTTCACCTCTATTGTAGTACAAGCTGGGAGGGCAAAGTCCAGAAAGAAGCATCCTGCTCTAAAACCTTTCCTGCATCAGTTCATTGGGCATTATGATAATTAGATCATCTGTCTAAATAGGGTCCATATGGTGATTTTTCTGTAAATGTTTTCTTTATTTGAACACAGTGTATTAATCTATTTACAGCTCCACATTGAAATTAACCTTGGAGCCTGGATAATTAGAATCTGAGCTGAGTAGCAGAACAGCTTTTTATTACTCAGGGCAGGGGTGATGGAAATATTAGACATATTATCTCTGATTCTAAAGTCTAGGAAACAAGTTAGAGATAAATGACATGAACCTGGCAAAGGAGTCATATTCTTGGATTTGTTCTATTTTAGTTTCTCTGAGTACAGCAAAGGAAAATGTAAGTTAATTAGGGTTATCATCCTTTAATAAGCCTACAAACTTTTCTTTCTGAAAAAGACAGTTGTGTTTGAGCAGTAGTTCAGGGTATGAAGCTAAAAAAGAAAGTTATAATTTCAGCTTGAAAGAATATGGGCGTTGCTTCATTTTTTCAGTGTTTTTTATGAATTTTTTCTTAATACAGATTCTTCTGGCTTCGAGACTGAACAAAATATTTTGGCTAGAAATAAGGTAAAAGAGTAATCTGATTTTCCCATTTGATTCTTTGGCATGTTTTTTTTATTATTATTTTCCTGTGGGATGTATAGAATTTATATCGGTGAGGTTGCACCAAAATGTTAGAAGAGGCACAAGTTGTAAGCTTCCCTTTTTGTATAATGGATGAGCTTTTCAGAATATTGCCTGCAAAAATGTGCCACAGTCTTCTGCACCTCCGTATGTACTTAAGTGCTCTGCTGAATTACAGACTTCATTTGCATAAAGACTGATTGTGTTTGCGGTATCGGACTCGCACAAATAATTGTGCAGCTAATACTCCAGCTGGTTCCTGCAGCCCCAGATACCACGGCAGTGGGAGTAACGTAGCAGCCTCAGTAGAGGAGGATGATTTCCAAAGACAAAGTGCCTGGCCGGCACCAGTCCTGCCTCAAAGCAAAGACACAGGACAAGAGAGGGATGTACATTTTGTGCAACTAAACTGCAAATTTTTAGAAGTGACTGCCTGCTAGCTACGCCTGCTGGTAAGGAAAATTGGGTAGCTCAATGCTTTCCTGCCAGGACAGTCCCTGAAACACAGGCATGCCCAGATCAGCCCGGAGAGACCGGTATCAGAAAATCACAGAAAGGTTTGCCAATAACGATACTGTGTTTTGTTTAAAATTGCAGCAAATCAGAGAAACACCCTGGTCCATTACTCCAGGCACCATGAAGTGTGCGAATCTTAGTCATGGCTCCATACAAGCAGCTGGCTGGAACACAGGAGCAGGGTGTTTAAATAAGCTTGAATCTCACAAAACAACACCATCTCGCTGCAATTTCAGTGGAGAGCAGTTTAAAGAAATAGTTATTAATAGTCATCATGTTAAAAATAATCAGAACTGTTTTAAAGTAAAAGAGGGTGTGCCTGCCCATGTCGGGGGGGGGGGGGGGGGGCGGAATTTGAAATAGATTAAGGTCCTTTCCAACTCTAACCATTCTATGATCATAAAACTTAGAGAGATGTCCTGAGAGGATTATCCTTCATTTACCCTCAGGATGGTCACAGGGTAGGCTGGTAGTGGAAGTGTTCAGAGATATTCAGGAATCAAGCAACCCAGCATGGGGGTGTTGCACCTCTTCTCTGCATCTGCAACGGAGGTTGTGGTGGTGGCCCCATCAGGTGTGACGAGCCACCAGCCCTGGGAGGTTCCTGGTGGGGTGTCTCAAGGGTGGTTTGCACTGTTTGTCTGAGGGAATGTTACAGCACCAATTAACAAACAGGAATTCCCTCTTTGTGATCAGTGGGTTAATGAAGACAATAGCTTTTACTCGCTTGCAAGAAGGCTGAGACGTTTTTGGACATCTGCTCCACTACTGGAAGGGTGACTTGAGTAAGTGAGGGTGCAGGGCCTCTGTGGGCAATGAGTAATGGATTCATAGTGACAATCTTTAACTGCAGAGATATCTCAACACAGGACCTCTTTAAAACTTTTGGGATGAGTTGCTGGATTAGATTCTTATTTTCTTATGTATTTCACCATTTGAAAGAATTTTCCATGCTTTCCTTGCCTGAGATAGGCATATTTATGATGATTTCAGATCACTACTGTACTTGACTGTATTAACTTCTTGTCTGTATGGTTTTGCTTTTTAAGAAAATGAAAATTAAGACAATTTCCTTTTTTAAAGACGTTTAGACCTGCAGTCTGGTTCTTTCTTGGGCTTCTATTCAAGCTTTTCTATTGTTTCTTAAAACACCTTATATGTAGATCTTACATTCTTTTATTTTTTTTTTACCAAAGTCTGCTGAGTAGTTGTACTGTCTGCTCAATAGAGAACTGATTACATCTCCATCACCTCTTGCTTATGATAATGATTTCTTCAAGAGAATCAAAAAACTGTATGATATAAATTTTTTCCATAGGAAAGGCTAAAGTCACAATCCCTCACAAGTACAGTTTATATCTGGGTCTAAATCCAGCATTTGAACAGCTCTGTGATATGCTCCTAAAATGTCTGTAGCAGAAAAACTTGGATATTGGGAATAACCCAAGTTGTAGTCTGAGGAAACATTACTTCAGGTATTTTTGAATGCATGGTAATGTAATTAGGGCCCCTCTGGTACAAAAGAAGCATTCAATAAAAGTATCTGCCATCTTCTGTCTCTGCCAGATGTCCGAGATCTGCACATAATTGAGAAGATAAAATTACATTTTTTCCCCTGGTCATTTTTCTCTCCTTGTGACTTCCAGAGGTGGGAGCTCATCCAGCTTCTGCATTGGTATCTAGGTGGCTCTCCAGGAGGCATGTACAGCAAGATAGTTGAGCAACTTTAAGAAGTTGCCAATGAGTCTTGGGTTTCTTAGTAGGAACTATTTCCCCCCAGATTTAAAGACTTGTTCTTAAAACTGAAAAATTAAGCGATCTCACATTTCTGCATGTTTTCCATTCCAAGGGCACATTTTCATAAGTGCCATTTTAATCTATGTTATTATCTTTCTTAGTTTGAATGAGGTTTCAAAGTTTACCTCCTCTGCATGAATCAACCCAAAAGTAAAGGAAGAGCTTCAGAAGGACCTAGTGCCAGAAAAATGTCACACAAATGGTTATCATTGCACTGCCTCTTTGTGATGAGCATTTGGTTTTAGCTTGAGCCCCTTCACTCTTTGCTTTTTCAGTCACTGTGCAGCCCTCACCCCTTTCTTGCTTTTGATTGTTTGTTTGTTAAGGACATTTTAAAATTTATTAGATCTTTCTAAATTACATTCCCTTTCCACAGCCTATTCCTTTTCTTTTAAAAACTTTCATATTCAGATATGGTTTCTCTGTAATTTTCCTTTCTTTAATAATACTTAGTATGATGTTACTGATGTACAAGAGGTCAGAAGCCACTGGGTGTCTGTGGTGGACCTTAAATTCCCTAAGGATATTAAATAGTCAGGAGTACGTGGAGAAAGAGCTGTGAAGATTTAGAGTAAAGGTACTTCCTACTTTTGTGGCTGAGACTGAATGGAAGAGTGGCAGAGATATTCCAGATGGACCAAAATAAAATTAAATAGCTCAACTCTGAAGAGTGGAGATACGGGGGAATAAATGGAAAGAAGAGAATGGTGAAGAGCAGGGAGAAAATTACCCATTTTGCATATAAATGATGTAATTACCCCCTCAGCTTCTTAGGCAGAAGTTGACATCCCTAATTAAAATAATTTTATGATCTTCTGGGGACAGATATACAAAAGCATAAAGAGAAGGAAAAAATAACAAATACAAAACTCACCAACATCAGCAGCCATTTTTACAAAATAATTTTGCAACAGGACTGATGATGTACATGCAGTCTCAGCTTTATAACAAATTATCAGGCTTGTATTTTATTTCAGATGATTCACAGGGCTTGATATAAAAGGCAGAAGCTGAATAAAACCTTTTCAGAGAAGAGAATGATGAAACCACAATACGAGGACAGGGAATTGAAAGCCTACTGGACTGAATTTCATTGTTTTCTTCTGATTAATACTGGAAATTGAAAGCCACTGTGTTTAACCTGTGCTGATGCTACAGTTGCTGTAATTAAGCATGAGAATATGCTCTTACAACTTGTGCATGCTGATTGTTTTATACAAAGCAGCTGGCAAATTTGCCAGCACGTACACTATTAAATCTGCAACAGAGGCGTCTGGCCACCAAAGGCTGCCATTGTCCTTCCTTTAATTGATCTATGGTATTCCACTGCATCTTTACTTGCCGGGCAGGAAAGCAGTTGTAGAGCCTTTTCAAGACCGCAAGGTAGCGAGGGGATGTGTTGTTTTAACCGTGCGGGAAGGAAGGGGTTGTGCTACAAAAAGAGATAAAACCCAGCAAGTGTTACAAATCTGGAAAATTCCATTATCATATGCCTCGTCTTCTCGCTCGTACCGTCTGACTGACTGATTTAATGTCGCTAACAGACTTGACAGACCAACTTGTTAGCATTACATACTGCACAGTAGCAATTGATAAATCAATTGTTACCACTAATTTTACTCCAACAGGGTGATATTTCAGTAGTCAGAAGTTGGGTGAAGGATATGCTCGTGTACATGCAATTTATTTTATTTTTTTAAATTTTTTTCCCTCCACATAGCTGGTTCTCTTTTGCATTTCCTAAGTATTTTTTTGGTGATTTCACAGTAAGGTAAAGCTAGAAGCCAAGAAAATAACATTATCCTCAGGCACAAATGCAGAAAATCAGGCTAGAAATCAGACAGGAACTGATGTTCTTGTCCTATAGCAGCTACTTGCAGTAGTGACCAAGTTTTGGATAATGTAGGAAAATTTAAATGTTTTTTTGAGTTAATTTCATGTCTAGTCCTGACTGATTAATTAATAAAAGAAAACAAAGCATTTTAAGTCTCAGAAAAGCTTTGGGTTTGGTTCTGCTCAGAAGATGGGCATAGTGTCAAGTCCATTACTTCTGAGGTGATTCATCCTGCCTTAATGAATACAATTCACTCATAGACCGCAGAATTTGGAATAACCATTGTGGTTTATGAGCTATTTAAATACTAGCTAGTGCACCACGTGCTTAGTTCTTCAACTCTATTTACATAGGTGGGAAGGAGAAACATATTACAGTTATTTTTTCTGTCAGATAAGTCTCAAATGTCATAAAGAGGAAACTTTATCTTCCCAAATCTTGTTCTTTTGTTTATTGTTTGTTTTGCAACACAAAGAAGGACTGGATAAAATGAGAGGAGTAGTTTGGAGCATCTCTCAGGGGGTGTTTTTTGGGGGGAGTGGTGCTCTGCAGCAGGCACTGGTCATGTGGGCATAGGGGTCTTCTGCATTGTCCCAGTGTGAGTCGTGGCTGTTCTGCACAGCAACAACTCAGGAATTCTTGGCTATCAAAGCTGGGAACAGAAATTATTTCCCAGACAAGTGGAATGGCCTGGGAATGTTCATGAGTGAGACTCCCTTTTGTAAAACACCCCTGTGTGTTTTCACCAAGGAACTCAGCAAAGGTGTCAGGAAGCTGAAGTAAAATAGCATGTTTACGGGCAAATAATGGCCTTTGGGTTTTGTCATCTGAATGGGAGAATAATGCATCTATACTCTTTCTCCAAGAGAGACACAATATCTAAGCCAGAACAGCGTAACATGTTGTACAGAACATATCTATAGCGCCAGTATAATGTGTAAGAAAGCTCAAAGGAAGGTGCTTCTGTGGATACCGTGGGTATTGTGATCCTGAAAGCACTTAAGGATAAAGGGTAGATTCTTGAAAAAAAGGCTGAGCCACTGAAAAACACATGAAATGATCCATCCTTGATTCAGCTTCTGCTGTCAGTGAGGGAAGGGTGCTCAATGTTGTACCTTCCTGCCAGAGCTCCTTTCACTCAGAGAATCAAGATTTATTTGCATAATATTTGACTTGAAAACAGATCTACGGCTTTATAGCTCCTTCTTTTGTAAAGATGTATATACATCCTGCCAAAAGTAGCACGCAATCTGTGCCAGATAGAATTTTTGTTTTATCCTGGATTTTAGCGTTTGTATAAATTAATCTGTCTTTATCCCTATTTCTCAAGAGACGTACGTAGCTGTCCATATACTAGCATTTATCTTTCTGGTTAGTGCCACTGTGTGGATAATACATCACAAGAGCAGTGGTGCTAGTTATGATGTATGACACCAACATATCATAAAAGCATTGCCACTTCTGTGATGTATTATTCAAAACATGGAATTAAACAGAAAGATCAATATAATACAGGCCCTTAATTTTTTAAGGTGGGTTAGAAGGTTTTAGATTAAAGAAACCAGAGGATTTACATAGAGGCTCAGTGCATAACAGAAACAAATGAGAATAGCTGGCGTTTGAAATCTGACACGCTTTGTACCAAAAAAAATGGCCAGCAAAACTTTTCAAACCTTGTTCCCAACACGTTTCAAGCCCTCTCTGTCCCCAGCTGCAATGCGCCCAGCCTCCTACCACCTTCCTCCAGAACATCTTCCACAAAGCACTGCCTCTGCTGTCACCACGTGAGCCAGTTCCCTCTGCTGCCCCTTGCAAACCTGGACCACCACCTGGTAGCTCTGAGCTGCTGAGGATAAACGGCTGCCTCATCCCTGTTGATGGGCTGCCTGGCGTGCTGAGCAGAGCAGATAATGGTGCATTTATTTCCCTGCTTTTTGCACAGTGAGGGCACTATTTGAGTCTCTCTTCTCTACTTGGCTGCTGATTGCCACTAAACTTATTGAAATTTAGTTCCTATTGAAGAACTAGCTCTTCTTGAAAGGTCACTGGAATTATCACATATTTTCAAAAGTTAATAGGGAGATGACGGGGTAGGGGATTAAAAAAAAAAAGCCAAGACATCCATCTTATTTTCTTTGTGGCTGACTTAAGTCCGTATGTCAAGAACACTATTACTCTCATTAACACTTATTGTTTTCATGGATTTACACAGATAAAAATTTTATTTAGGATAATTCATTTTCTTTTCCAGTGCTGCTAATCTAATGTGTTCAAGAATCATAGTGTAGGCAGAACTTGAATAAGAAATTGGTATTGGTTTTGTGTTTCTAATTTTATTTCAGTTCTGCAAGTCCTTCGACAGTATTTTCCTCCTTTTGCTTAGAGGCTTCCAGATCTTCACAAACATAAACTTAAGTAAAAACTCCAGATATTTCAAAACAAAATTAAAACTGTAACAGCTGGCACTTCTGGGCTTCTACATACCTCATGTAAAGAGAGACAATCCCACAGCAAGTCACAAAAACATTCTTAGGTTTGGAAGGCCCTGCTCCTAAACATCTTAACAGAATAAAAAGTCAGTATTAGCATCAATTCTCGTCTCTTGCAGGCTCTTTTAATTGCATAATTGCAAGCGGTCTTAACATATTTCTATTTTCTTGTGGTTACAGTGCAGCCACCTCACTTGTTTGCTCTGCTGGAATATTCTATTTATTAATCTCTTTAGCCATTTTTTTTTTCCCTGCTCTCTAACCAAAATTTAATTTCTTTTTTGGGGATAGTAAATTTATTAACCTTTCTTAGGTAACATACAAAATCCTTTTCCTACCTCGATACTATTTCCTTGAATCCTTAAAAATATTTATACAGTTTTATATAACCTTAATCTCTTTTTCTCTAAGCTGTGTAAATTAAGTTTCCTTGCTTGCTCTTCTTCTATCATATCCTCTAATCTTTGAATCATCTCAGTTGTCCAAACTACCACAAAACCAGCATATATTTTTCCTGGGTCTCAGAACATAAAATGAAATTAAGAGGCCACAACGTTCTTCTGTAAGCCTACCTCTTGTGGACAGCCTTAGCCAAAGAAAATTGCATTTCTTGCACAGCGTGGGAAGTTCTATTGATTATAATATTATATATTATATATATTGATTATATATATATAGGTTTTGGTACTATTCACAGACTGCCAGACACCATTTATGCATTAGATGCTGCATTTCCCACCCAAACGGCTTAAAATGAAAGGTTTTCATTGTGTGTGGCAACCACCTAGCAGAGACCTCTACAAAGAGCTACAGAGTAAAACCTTGGTGGTATTTTGGTTTCCTCTGAAGCAGTATTTATGACGTATAATGTTATGTGATAAATGTGGTTTATATTTTTAATGTATTTTGTTGTAAGAATAATGTTTCAATAACAGCATTTCTGGGACAATAAGAGAGGAGGGAAATAGTTCGGATTGTGCAACATCCAAAACCACTGCAGTTTATGGAGGTCATGGCAATTTACATCTCTTATCACCTGATAATATATTGAAAAGTCCATTCAGATTCTTCAGATACAGAAAATTTTATCTAAGTCAGAGTAAGATTATAACATCAGTCCCCTAGACAGTGATTTACAGTAACTGTCTTCTCTCTGAGGCGAGATACTAAATCTGCCAAAAATGTTTCTGTGTGTTTTCAGGCTTGGGTCTAAACAAATCCATACATGTGGTCAAAGTACTACTGGTGCCAAAAAGAAATATATTTGTGTAGACAGGCACAGAAGATGCACATCTCTCTCCTCCAACTTCCTCTTCTGTCTCAGTGTGGCCGTTGTAAGCAAATTACCATGATGGGCTGAATAATGTCTTTGGTTACGTTCGTTCTCTGTGATGTCACAGGAATCCCGTGTGTATAGATGTAGAATTTCTCCAAGAAATGTCTATAAAAATCTTGCTTGTTTGGACAAAGAGCAGAATCCTATAATGCTACAGCATAAAAGAGAGTGACAATATAGTGAAAAGCGATGTGTTAGGGCTGATTATGGTATTGAATACAGATAAACGTGAATACAAATATAAATGACCAGTGTGATTTATTGACACTTTCATTTTTCAGAGCACTGGAACAAGCTGCCCAGAGAGGTGGTGGAGTCTTTGGAGACGTTCAAAACCCGCCTGGACAAGTTCCTGTACAGCCTGCTCTAGGTAGACCCACTTTGCAGGGGGGCTGGATTAGCTGATCTCCAGAGGTCCCTTCCAACCCTATATGATTCTATGATTTTTGGGTTTCCTGTGTATATACAGAGGTACCTATACTCTGTAATTTATATGCTTGTGTACTCAACAGTACCACCAGCTCTAGAACAAGCTAGTCTTTGGAAGACTTTTGAAAAAGGACCAGAGATCCCTGAGGTCGATTTCAATCTGGTATTCTATCGATCTATGATTCCATTTTTCTACAGTTATAAAGAGCCTATCTCTTACTCAGCTGTAATGCAATGACCAAGAATTGCTTCAAATACATTTTCCATTCGAGGATCCATGTAGTTTGATATATACTAGGTATCAGTATGGTATTTTACAGTGAAGAGGTTACTTATGGTAATGTCAGGAGCATTCCAAATCATAGCCTTTTAAGATAAATATAAATATGTATGTATTATGTCTCGAAATATTGAATGTAGTGAAAGCTGGATGTTGCAATTACTGGAAGAAGTATGAAAGAAGATACAAAGAGAGATGTATGCAGTTCAACTGACAATCATAAGCAGAAAATATAATTTAACTTCCTTTTTTAGAGCTGTGTTGAAGGTAAAAAGCTAGATGGGAGCCATTAGCTTTTAACGATTTATAATGCTTTTAAGAGCTTCCATACAATGAGCAAAGAAAAGAAGAAAGGTATTTGTCTGTAATTCAGAGAAGGTCATTTCCATTTAGGCATAGAAAATGTATCCTCTGGGGTGTTTATCTGTAAACTATTTACAACACAAATAGAGGTTTGATCAAAGGAGCAGAATCATGCAGAAATTATGGAAGGTTCACAGTTAAATCCTGCGCTTTTATTTCAGAAAAAATGTCAGTAAATATTACTATGTTGATGTGTGGAAACATTTTTAGAAAGGACTCATAGAGTTCTTTTGAGAATTTTTTCATTAGCACCTAGTGCTATCAAATTAAGCCTAATGTAAAATAAATTAACATAGATCATACATTGTTAAATTTCAAAAGAACAACAATGTCCATGAGTATATAAAGAAAAGTCCAAAACTGAAATCAATATATCTCACTTCAGCCTAACTCAGAACAAAACTTAATATGTAATACTCTTTGATAAAGGAAGCATGAGTGCAAGGGATTGCTACTAGGCTTTTAAAATACTATTATTTTCTTTAAATTGTATCCTTGCATCCAAAAAATGTTGTTATCTAAGGTAACGAGACAAAAGGATGACAAGTGCGCATTTGGTTGCGGGTATTTGTGGTTGAACATCTCTACTATCCAGAGAATCCCTAAAGGAATTGCAGAAACCAGGCCAGCTCTGGTCAGGTTTTCTTATTAGCAATTAAGAGAGAGCTAGAATCATCTACACATATGGTGTGCAGCCGTTGGCACGAAAGTCAACCGTTGCAGCTTGTGGTTTGATTGGCGTGGGATGATCCCCAAGGAGCAGCAACCCAGTTCTCCCCTGCCCGAGAGGACCTGACTGCTGACAGGAGCAACCTGCGGCACCAATGGGGTGTTGTGTGCCCTTCCTGTGGAACCGGGGACGTTGGGTGGATGGGACAGACAGCGGCAAGTGTTGGTCAGGTAAGGCAGGGCTTAGGAGCTGGGGCACTCGAGCATCCCCGAGGGGAAGAACAGGCTAGAAGTGGACTTGGCATGCACTTAGACAGAAGAGAGCTAGAACCCATTTTTATTCCACTTTCTGTAAAAATGCTTGCTACTGATTAAGAACATTTTTTTATTAGTGTTGTACTTTATTCCTACTTTATTTTGGAAAGAGAAAAAAATGGCGGTCAGCCCTGAAAGAGGCTGGGAAGGTTCTTATTCCAGACAGATGCTGTTTGCTATTCAGTGAGCAGCCTGGCTGAAACAAACACAGATCCTTTTCCCTCCCTCACATATTTTCTGTCAATGTTTTGATTTTGTCCAGTGTTGCTCTTCTGTAGGTCATAATGGGTGGCAAGAACAGCAGATCCAAATTTAAAAGGCATGCTAGCAAAAACTCTGGTGGGACATCCTCGCTCAGAAACACTGGGAAGAGTAACATCTCTAAACTCTGTGGTGCTCAGGATAAGCCTGCATTAGCATTTTACCTCAAAACAGGCACGGAGTTTGGAAATGAACCTCCCCTCCACTTGCTGCTTTGTGGTTTACTTTGAAGAACGAGCTCGGAGCATTTGAGCCTGTTTCTTTCTGAGGGAAAGTAAAGTCTAAGCTGCGGTCCCGGCATCCACCTCTCTGCCCCGATGCTTAATGAATGGCAGCCCAACAGAACCAGTTGGAAGTAAAATCCCTGAAGCAGAGATACCACACGGACACAGGGTCCTCAGCATCAACCACTCCACCCTCCAGACATAGACAGAGTAAGCAAGCATGAATTTGGCTAATAAATTACATTTTATTATAGGGGAAAAGAAACCCACAGTAAGCTATGTAAAGCCTAATAATACTAATGACATAATACTTAATTCCTGAAGGCTTTTTCCTCATCGAGGGAAGTGCTAGGACAGCTGGTGCTTCTCGTCTTGTGAAGGAAAACAGTCACAGCAGACTCAAGGGTTTTCTAACCTATTCCTGATGGTTAACAGAGCCCAACTTAAGGTGACTGATTTTGTGATCCGAGGTGCCTTTTTCTCTTGCTGACTATTTCTCAGTGTTTTACTACCTCTAGCTAAATGTTTGCTGATCATTTCTGTTATTTCAGCTACCGTAATGGTTGACTCTTATAGGATGGATTCTGCAGCTCTTCTTGTACTGAAACAGGTTTTTCAGTTCACAGTGTACAGTAGAATCGTAAACAATCAATTATTTTCCTAAAAAGAATAACTTTTATGTCTCAGTACTGGAAGCAGATTCTAAAGTGTAATTGGCCCAGACACACACAATACACTGCTATAGCTCAGATTGTTCTCCACTTTCCCTCGTTTTCAGTGCAAATGGCTTTTAAACATAATGCAGAATACATGCAAGTAAACATTTCAGGTGCTTCCATTGGGTCTGTTCAGTTTGCTTTCTTCCTCTAGTTCTTTCCTTGGCTCGCAGCCGCTTTCCCTCCCTAAACAGCACCCATGAGCACAGCAGTAAGCCCTACAGTGCCATGTAAAAGGTGAATCGCGTTTCCACAGGTGTCACCGTCTTATATTTTGTCCTGTTAACTAGGCTTAGTCTTGCCCATATTTAAAAGTTCAAGCCCCTTCAGGGTGCTTGGGCCAGTGTTCAGGTCTGTCCCAAACATATGTGATTTGGGGAGCAAGTACCTCAGTCTAGAATGCTTGTAAGAGTGCAGAAAATTTTTTGCTACATTTGGCTGGTGCTTTGCTCAGACTTGGTTGTCCAGGTTTTGGGTATCAGGCAACCTGCCTGGATGTGAATAACTGCTTCTGAAGGAGATGATCTGGGTTCTGTAACATGCAATTTAGTTACTGCCTTTTGAATCTTCCTTAGTCCTTGAATTTTCCTTAGTCTGGCTTTTTGGTATCACGGCAGGCTGTGAACTCTTAGGTATCTAATTCTCTCTACTTAATATGGATGATTTAAGGACCTTATTCTGCATTGTCATTTTTAGCACTGAAGTAATGATCTGGTTTTCATTGCCTTCTGAGGTTAGGCATTTATTATCAGACTGAGATGCTGTCAGTGTCTTTTAAGTTGAGGAACATAATTCAGATCTGGAAAACAGCATAATGTGATGCCACGCACCTTGAAGAAACCTATTACATGCTTTTGGGTGGAGTCCTGGAATTTGACAACTATATGGACTTGTTCCAAACAATTAAATGAATCTCTCTTCAGAGCATATGGTGTAGAGAACATATCATGTTTGAGAAATATGGTTGGCTTCTAATCTTGATTTTCAATTTTGCGACAGAACAATAATTTGGCACAGAATATAAAACCTTTTTTTTTTTTCCCCTGTTAAATACAAATGTGTTTTCTTCAAAGATAGGAAAGAAAATCTTTTCAGGAAAATCCAGTTTTCCCTTGAATATCTCATAGATATTACTTTTTGTCTCAGTTCTTTTGAACTACAGTTTGTAATTAATGTGGCTGTTTTTATTTCCTATTGATATTAAAAGTGTGTGATGAAAATTGAAAATCCAAAGACTCAGCTATTCAAGATTTATCTGTTGGTCTATATGAAGGATCTGGCTGGTATAATTGTTACTAAAAAGATGACGCTGGAGAGAAGAGATTCATTGTTTGATACACCAGAAATGTAGCAACCTATCCTATTCCCCTGCCTGACTTGCATACTGATGTTTAATAATTACACCAGGGTCCACACTGGGTGGCAGAGAGGTACGGCAGGGGTTGAGCTGCACAGAAAAGCAGCAGGATCACTCTGCTGCTTCTGAGACATAGAATCATGGAATGCTTAGAGTTGGGAAGGGACCTTAATGATCATCTAGTTCCAACACCCCTGCCATGGGCAGGCACACCTCCCAGTAGAGCAGGTTGCTCAAAGCCCCATCCAGCCTGGCCTTGAACATCTCCAGGGATGAGGCATCCACAGCTTCTCTGGGCAACCTGTTCCAGTGTCTTGCCAACCTCAGAATCAAGAATTTTTTCCTAATACCTAATCTAAATCTACCCTCTTTCAGTTTAAAACCATTACCCCTCAAACTGTCACTACACTCCCTGAAAAAGAGTCCCTCACCAACCTTTCTGTAGGCCCCCTTTAGGTGGGGCCGTAAGGTCTTCCTGGGGCTCTAAGGTCTTCCTGGAGCTTTGTCTTCTCCAGGCTGAACAACCCAAACTCACTCAGCCTATCTTCACAGGAGAGTGCTCCAGCTGTCTCACATGAGATCCTGGATCCCACCATACCAGGAAGGATCTGCCATCAGTTTTGATGGGACATCCCTCTGTGTGCTGAGCAGACAGAAGTGGCGTTCCACTTGATGAGTCATCAGCTGGAGATGGACCTCAGGAACTGCATAAAGCGGTAGGCAGACTCACAGATCTGTTTCGGGCCAGTCTCCGAGCCAGGCTGGGTGAGCAGAAGGCTCCTGCCCACCCGGAGCAGAGTCCGGCCAGGCTGCTTAGCTCTGCTGGGCACTGTGCCACAGCCTTCCCCAGCCAGGGCTTTTCTCTAAGGAACTAAGGGGATTAGGCTTTTAAGGGGAAATCTAAGAGGATTGCAGATTTAAGAGATGGCCAAAGAGGCGTATTCATAGCTTTTTAATTAAAAGATATTTTGACTTGAAGGCCAGAAGGATTAAGGAATCAGTAAAACCAAGTTAAATGTCAAAGCCAGGGTTAAACCACAAATTAGGCATATTTCTAATGGATCTTTAGCTTCTATTTTTTTTTTTCCCTGAGATTAAACAATCTGTAAAGCTTATTAAGGTCATTTCCTATCAATTTTCCTCTTTCACCACTGCTCCCCTCTTGCCCATATTTATGGCATTACAAATACATTTAAATCTAACACCAGAAATTGGGTGGCTGGTACTATAAAAAGGAAGAACCTTTAACAGAATATGTCACACTCACGTCTTTTAAGAAAAAGCTTGTATTTTATGAGAGTAGTAACTGAATCTACATTTTCTAAGCATAGCTGTGTTTGAATATTTAAATGAACTGGTCTTTTCTTTTTTCCTCTTATGTCTACTTATTTTAAATGATCTGCGGTATATGAAAGTCAAAGGGAGAAGCAAAGTATCGATCAGATTATACAAGAGAAATTCTCACAGGTCTAACGCAAAAAAAACCCGTTCCTAATTTTCTCCATAAACCCCTTGTCATTATGCTATTGAGTCATGTCATGTTATTTTGAAGTGAAAGTAAAGGTGTTAAGTCAAAAGAAGTAATTTTAAGTTTTTTAATTATTCTACAAGTTATGCCCTACAGCATGTTTTCTTAAAACTGTACCTTTTGTTGAGTGCTAAACTGTATGAATTACTTATAAGTCAGGCAGATCAATATCTCAGAATGTCTTACAAATAATAATTTGATTCAGCTGGGATTTTTATTTATTTTTTTTTCCTGTTGTTGCTGTTCATTCACCAACATTTTATTCTCATAGCGTTAAATAGCAAAAATCAGCTAGTGAAAGGAAAGGTCCCTTACTGAAGGAAATCTGGGAGTTCAAGGACGCAGCGAATGGTGGCCACACAGCTGCTTCCCAGCACAGTTGAGCTGTGCCATGGTGTCTGATGCCTTGAGTCACTGGAGAGGACACATTATTTCTTACCAGTTGCACTGGACATCGTATCTGTAGCATATTAACCATTTCCACACTGGAGCCATGCATCCTAGACCTGCTTTGGAGAGCAGTGGTGATGAAACCAGCAACAGGGCAGCACCCAACAGAAATGTGCTTAACACATTAAGGGAATTTGCACAATTGCAACAAGCTTTGTCCTTGGACAAAAATTTTCATTATTATGGAATAGTGGAGAGACTTCTGGTCAATATGCTGAACGTATTGACAGGCACGTCAGGTACTCACCTATACATGCACATATGTGCTGTTCTGAATGCAGAGTTCCTAGCTGTATGACCTGACTGAAAAAAAAAGAAAAACTATTTTCAATACCCAATACCTCTTCATTTGCCATCTTATTTACCACAATCTAATTTACTCTTTGGAATGAAGGCCACTGAAAACCTAATGAAAAAATCATTTTGAATAATGTGTAACAGCTGCTAGCATCTTGACACTTTCAAGATATAAGTGAATATTCCTGAAAATGAATATATCAGGCATAGCATTGGCAAAATTTTACAGGAAGAGTGTCCTAGGTATGTCAGATGTCTGTCTCTGCTTGTGATTGTGCTAAGGTAAATTTATTAGGCTGTGTGAAATCATCTGCTTTGAATATCTTTTGAAAGTATCAGCACAAGGCTAAAAGGCAAAAAATAATCAGGAGCAGAAGAGGTAAAACACTGGTTTGGCAGTCCCTAAACCCTGTTTTTCTGAAGCCCAAGCAGAAGATAAAATACAGCGTTGCGTGCCTCCTCAAATTTCCACCAAGGGATTTCTGTCAGGACACTGCCGTATCTTTAGTGCTCTACTGTCTGACGGCATAACGTTTGATCCAGCACTTCCATCAACTCCCTGGAACCGGCTTTAATCCACTCACCCTCACTGCTGGCTGCGTGGCAGAGGGTAAGTCACTCAGAGCTGGGCAGGGCTCTGCTCGCTCCTTTACGACGTTGTCCATACAGCCAGAACGATGCTCGGCTTTACCCTGCTGTAAAAGACAGCAGCTTTTGACCCTGTCTCTCCACACGCCTAAATTTATAAAATTCTCATATCAATCCTAAAGCAAAAATATTGTCAGACCCCTTTATTTGTGAAGTTCTTTGACCTTATGGAAAGAAAAACATCTAAAAATATATTCATCCACTATTTGCTGCCTCTGATTCTTTGAATAGATGGTTCAGTGAGGCTCCCTGTGTTTTCCTTTCCATTTTAACACAGAGTTAGTTCAGATTTCAGTTTACTGCTAGCAGTCAAAGGTTCTGGCATTTCAAACGCAAGTGTTCCTTTTGTTTTAGCGTCAGCACTTCGGTGTGTAGTCTAAGGACAGAGCTGGGCTGAAATGCCGCTGAAGTGTTGAAAAGCTTAGGTTATTAATCACAGCCTCGCTGTCTCAGGAGAGGGGAGCCCAGGCGTAGCCTGCCCAGGCCCCATGACTTTGGAAACACAGTGTCCCAGCAGGACAGGCTGCCTGGGCTGGGGAGCTCCATCCCCTCCAGCCTCTGGAGCAAAGGCTTCCAGTCCCCCCTCTTCCTCAACACGGATCTTGTGAGCTTACAGTCTCTTGCCTGGGTTGTGATTTGGGGCTGCCTTGTTTTCCGAAAGAATCCCGTTACCTGCCACCGGCCTGGTTGGTTTTGTCCCCAAAGCATTTGTCTTTTTAAGAGAAATGGTAACAGAAGGGCCTTCCCTGGGCACCAAGGGGCTTGTCTTGCTCTCCAGCCCAGCGGGAACTCAGGAGGCCTTAGTCTTGCCCCAAGCTCGTGTTTGCAGTCACACGAGTCCAAGTCGCTATTTAATTGGGATTACTTTAGATTTATGTTGATACAGCTGCACAGAAATTGAACTTTGCACGGTTTCCCTTGATCAAGGTGTTATGTGAGCAGGTCAGGGTGCTGTGTGGTTCTTCCAGGGTGTTTTTCTCCCTTAGCTCCTGTTATGCTTTTCAAAGAATTATTCCTGTCAATATGTGGGAGAATAATTTCATATTGATTCCTGATTGCAGTTTTTATCTTTATTTTCCTCTATCTTGCATCTATATTTATGACATGTTATATATAAAGTGAAAGTCATAGTACCCTCCTTCTTCTTTTTTTCTTTTAATAATTTCACCCTATATTGATAGCTATTACTTTTGTGTTGATCTGTAACAGGCTGACTTTAGTTACAGTGAAATGACTTAATGCCAATAACATCAGTCTATAAAGCAGTCAAGTAGAACAACCTAAACCACATAAAACCACCTGATTAACATTTTGTACAACGCTCTTTTCTGAAATAAAAGAGACCACACTGGATTTTAACATCTGGTCCTCAATGATTCTTGCAGGGGTGATAATTTTTATTTTTTTTTTCTCTTTGCAAATGCTGGCCTTTTTTATCATCATCAGGGCACAGCTGTTGCTGCAGAGCATCGTGTATTCACGTCTGAAGTGCGGCTGATGCTCACTTCTGTTTACTTCTGCCTGACATCGTTTTGCATTGGGTACAATTCAAAAAGACAAATGTCTTCATGCACTTTAAAAAGGTATCCCATCACCATTTAGAAAACAGTCTTTTATTTCTGCTTATATAATAGCTAAAAAAAATATGCTTCGGCACTATGTGTCTCCTGAAGAGGAGTCTGGAGCAATTTCCCTTCTTAAAGGGATGGACAATGGAGACACTCCCTTTGTACGAACTTGTACTTCCAGGCATTATTTTATTTTTTTTAACCAAGCCTTCAACTTTCCAGGTTGGCTGCATTCACTTAAATTGGCCAAAAGAACACAATCTGCAACCATTCATAAAATTTTGTGGGTTCTATTAAAAGTACACAAATACCTTGCATTTTTAGATTACCAACTATGCTTACTTTCAGTTACCGATGTGCATCAAAAAATATACTACAAAAGTCTTAATATAAAAAACAACCTTTTAGGCTTGGTCAAAACCAATAGCTGTTGTTTAACATTTAACACTGCCTTTTGAATAAGGTTTCAGTAACTGAAAGATAATTATAGTTTCAAAGGGTGAGCAGTTTTCATGATTTTGAGAGCAATTTTTTTTTTAAACTGAAACACTAGAGACTTTTATATATAGTTCATATTTCCCAGCCCTACATACCTGCAGCCTGCTAATTTTTGCATGTTTCAAAATGATCATTTATGAAAAATTGAGCCTTAGTATGCTGTAGCTCTGCGCTATAGACAAATAAGAGCTATATGTTTTTGATAATTCTGATTTGGCCTTGTGCAAACATACCAAAATCCTGAACTGTGCAGTGAATTAGCATTAAGTGAAGAATTCAAGCAATTTTTCTCATATGTGTAAGGCTGCAGTTTAAGTGGCAAATTCTGTTATACTTGTTTCTTCTCAGCACAGGGCAACTCATTTCCCTGCCCATTCTCTCCTCCTGCTTCCCACAGGAAGCAGCACGAGACTTTAAGATGTTCAGCACAAGACTAAGTTTTATGACTATGGAGGGGAAAATTGAAGGAGGGGCCCCGTTCCTTTAGTAACTATTTCTGCTCAGCTTTCTTCAGGTCACCCAGGAATTTAATTTTATAAATACTGTAATTTAACAGTAAATGTCATTTAAGAATGGGCGTTACCTTTGAAAATATAGGTAAATGGCAGCAGTGATTAATATAAAGTTAAAAATTGGAGTAGCATGCTTTTCTGTAAATGCAACCATAATTACACAAGTTTGAAAAGGAAGACCTGAACTTTCGAACATCTGCTACTTTCCTCATTTTCAATGAGAAATGAGAGCCCTCTTTTTATTTTCCTCCACTTACCAATATAATGAATTTAAAACAGACAAACAGTCAAGTTAAGACCTAAACCAAGCTGCATTCTGGGAGTTTCTTCCTGTGACAGTCAACCCACTGCAATAATCAATAGGTTGTCAGTCAGACCTTAGATGCTCCAAGTCTCTGAGGAATAATGTCTGTTCAATGGAGACAGAAAATGCGGGGTCCTTGGGATTTTTGCTCTGACCACAGACTGACTGACTTAGCCATTGACTGCAGTGGATTCTCTTCTTATTGCAGACACAGCCTGGATGCCTTGGAAGATGTAAAGGTATTTTAACTGGCTTTTGGTCTTATTTGTAAGATAAGACTTTTTAGCCAAAATGGAGTTAAGTCCTGTCTCCAATTCCCCTTTCCCCAGGTAAGTCTTTGGATATCTAAACTCTCTCCTCATCTCATTAGCAGAGGAGGAGGAGCTTGGGAAGCTCCCAGTCTTCTCAGTCCAGTGGGTTTCCCCAGTCTTATGGGAACTTTTTCCACTCATTTTATAGTGTAGCTAAATGTTAAGAAAGTTGTGACATCCACCTTTAGCTATTCTGCCAGCCTAGAAGCTCAGTGTCTTCATTCCCAACCTACTGCAGTCTTTCAGCCGAAGACCTTAAAGTACTTTGATAAGTATTAATTAAACTGTTGAACGTGGCGCATACTTTTATTCCAAATTTACAGAACAGAAAATGAGCTATCAGTAAAATTTGCAATAGGAATTCAAGTGAAAATGCCTACGTGCAAAATGCTAACTACCTTAGTTGGTATTTTTCTATTGGGAGAGTTTTTAATAATGTATCTGTAAATTCTGGGCAGAGACAAGGGAACACTGGCAGCAATGAAAATATTTCAAAATTATATTTGATAAGGTTTCTGGTGCTTATCTGTTTATGTTTTGCTTTTGTATATAAGTATTCATCTGCTCTTTTTTTCTGGCAATTCAAATTAATTATTTTTCATAAATTCCCAAGATGCACTACACTCCATTTATTTGTTATACCACTGACCATGATTAATGACCGACCACAGTTTGAATATCTCATTTTTAATGATCATGATAAATTGTAGCCCATCATGGCAATTTAATATGCTTATCATGCAAGATCTAAGTCAAAAAACTTAAATTATATCATAATTAGGAAGCACATCTTAGCTGGGAAGCACAAGAATAGTTTGCCATTATAAAACTTGCAGTTCCATGCTTTTGCTGAAAGGGTTTTTCAGCGCATCAACGTAGCTGTTCTGTCCTCTTCTTAGGGGAATATAAGTCATGAGCTCTTCCATATTGCATCTCATTCTGCAGGAGGGTCTTTTTTTGCAAACTCTTTGAATGTAGTTTTCACCTGAACCTAATTTATGATTGATGAGGATAAGGAGAGCTCATGAAAGAGGTCAGATAAAAGAGCCTGTCAGGTAGCAAGAGGAAACTTAAAAGATTCCTCCTGTGGTCTCTAGATTATATGAGACGCGTCACAGTCAGACTGCTGTTTGGCTACACCTATATCCGATGTGGTGTCACCTTCCCAGTGCCCAGCACGTCCCAGCTCCATATCGTACTGGGAGCTGGTGACAAGCATCACTCCCCTTGTCTCCTCTTTTGTTTTTACCTGCAGGAAAGCTGTGGGCACGTGGGCTAGAGAGGAGCTGCACACAGGCTCCGACACGGGTGACCGAGATATCAAGTATCACCCCATCAAGTAGTTTAAACTTGGCCTCTCTGAATGTCACATCCAGTAGGACACTTTTTCATGCTTCATTTCTTCCTCCTGTGATGCCTTCCCTGGTCCCGCTGTCTTTCATCATCCTCTGGGTGACAGTGGAAGCCGAGAGCACAGAACCATCCATCCCCATCCAGTGCCACCTGTGGCTACACTGGTGGGACAGGGAATGCTCAGCAGATCCTTTGCCGCTTACCACTTGAATTTAGTTTTTTAAAACACCACCAAACAAAAACAGTAATCAAGACGGTAAATTCATCTCTTTAATGATATTTTTTTTTAATTACTGCTGTAACATTTATAGTTTCTCTAAATGTGGTTGTCAAATCATCTCTGAGTTAGCATCTTGCACTTGGCAAAATGTTATTTTGGAAGGGTCAGTGTGTACTTCACATTTAATAACTTCATACTCTATAATGACTCAAGAGAAGCATGATCAGCAATCAGTAAAACTGATTGAAATTAAGTCGTTCCTTGGTTATAAGGAAAAACAAGCAATTAATGGGATTTTTAAAATTCAGTATTAGTTTTGTCAGTATAAGGCAACAGACGGTATTGCTTTAAGACTGGTCTCTTGTTGTCTCTGCCAAGAGAAGAAAAATTGTAATATTCCTTCATCACCGAAGAGGTGGATTCTATGAAGTGTTGGTGGGAAGAAGCAGAAAAGTTGTACCTCACTGCTGTCACTGCCAAAACAGAGCTCTATCAGGGTAAGCTGTTCTTGATTTAATGGAGTCAGTACACTTTGATGCCTAAGAAGGAGATGACAAATTGCAGAAGTCCTCTAAAAGCCTCTTATTAAAAGTGGGATTTGACAGAATATCTTACAATGGACATGATTTAATAACACCACCACCACCCATGATTTAACAAAGAATATTTTAAATATTAAAAATGGCTTTGTCAATGGAAATAGCAACATCATCTTATGCAGTGAGATTCAGAGAGCTCAAAACTCATTTAAGATGTATATATATTTTTTTTAAAGATTAATTCATGGGGTCATTTATAAAATATTCAACTTCAATGCCATCAATGTTGTCCTAATGTTTTGTAATCCTAATGTTGAATTTGCACTGCTCTTAGAACTTTAATTACAAAGCTAAATTGTACTAATATCCATTAGGTACCTCCTAATTGAAGCTACATCATATGTCTGATGTGGCAGTACTAATTGGTATAATTAAATTCTAATATGCATCAGTAGACTATTAAAAGGAGAGTTAAGAACAGAGGAAGGAATAAGCAAGTTTGTGAAACTTCTCATATCTAAAGTATTCCTATAATGAGAAAGAATGCTGATTGTACTTCTTGGCCATTTTATTTTAATTACTATATGCAAAATGTACTGATGTTTCACTGACCGAAATTAATTTTTTCTGACGCATTATACCAGCATATTTACTAACAATTTATTTAAAGCTCCTGTTATTTATTGCACTTTCCTTATGTATTAAGTGTCCCTGAAATGTTTGGGACGAACCTTAAGCTGTGATTTGTCCACCTAGGTTTGGCTTTAGACTTACTGACAGTTTGCTGTAATGTTTCTTGGGTGATTAAAATGGTTCTTTTCATAGCAATTTACCACATTTCTGAAGTATGTCACCTTTTACCACTACAGTTTAGAAATCAGAATGGCCTGCACTCAGAACCACATATGAAAATCTTCAAAAGCCTGGAACTGGCAGATTTTGCAGATATCTTGGAAGGTGAAGGATCGGGCTTCCGTTTCCTGAGTTTGCAGGCAGGAAATATCACTGCTCAGGGAAACCACTCTGCTTCTTTCTGAGGTAAAGCTGGGGGACAGGGCACCAACACCAGTGCCACCAGGTGAGAATTCAGATTTTTTCTAGCAGCCTTTATTCATCAGCATTCCTACAATATAGCTCCAGAATATATGCTCCTTTTGAATTCCTCAAGAGCTGCACATACTTAAAGGGCTACTCCTTGGCATATAGTTTTTATAAGCAAAAATACCGTATCAACTGACATACGAGAAGTGTACTAAGCACTGAGTTTATGAAAACTAAATTAATTCTACTACTTAGTCAGATCCTTCAGATAGTAAATACTGTAGTAATCAAGGTATGTAATCTGCAATTTGCTTGCTGGCTAATGTTTCTCTCAGAAAGAAATTCTTTGGTCTTACAGATGGGCTAGGTTCCTCAGCCAGATACAGCAGACATTTCTTGTCTCCTCCTTATGGTAAACCACATAAGGATCTGCTTTATCTCCTTCTCTTAATCAGATAATCAGATGTTTGGTGTCAATTAGGCATTCTTTCTCTCTTGCTTTTGAGGCTGTTTCATCTTTTTCCTTTAGAAATGAGCCAGAATACTAGTACATCTTTGTCACTTAGCAACCATTTTTGAAAGTGAAGATTATTATTTTTTTAATATTGATCTTTGGTATTACTTGTAACAAGGGTAGTTCTAACTACAGATATGTTTTTTCAACTGATCCTTTAATTTCGTAGTTCTAAGTACAATTTTATAGGATTAATTTTGGGAATTAGTCTCTAAAAGACTGTCTTCTAGGTCTAAAAATCTTTAGTTATTTTTGTATCTTTAGTTACAATATGATTTCCCACAAAATTTATTATCATCTATCTAACAACTGGAAAATTGTTCAGGAGGGCCTTAAAATATCCAAGCAGAACTTCTATACACAGTAACTGGAGGAATAAGAGATTTCAGCTTTGAATTGGGCACAAGAATGGATTAGCTTTCAGGATTTTAAATGAAGCAACGTGCAGCAGGAAGGCCCAATCAATGAGTTGTTTAATCAACTGGGGAAGTAGTGATGAATACCAGGGATTCTGTCACTAACTTACATCATTATTAGTACGTTTTATTTTACTTTTTACTAAGTATGGAGGATTTTGTGATATTTTCCTTTAAAATTACTTCTTTCCAGACCACAGAGCTCCTTCTGTGTTGGGTAGTGAAATCAGAAGGAATAGTGTATTAATGTATAATGTATAAATAATTAAGGAGAAGAATTTGAGATGTTAACTTCTGAAAATTTTCCTCTCTTACTATTACTACTAATCCTGTTTCCATTTCTCTCTGTAATGCTGCCTATCATTTGAAAATGGTATTTTGTTCTTTTATTTTCACTTCTCTTTTCTATTTGTTTTCTATTGATAAAAATTTTACAGATTTTCCTTTTCCATGTTTTTCCTAGCATATGAAATCAAAATAAATAGCCACAGAGATGGCAACGGCATCTTGTTCAGCAATGTGGAAGATAATACAAAAGCAAAATTATTATAATAATGGCAGATTTAATAATTGAAATGCCAAAACCAGGAAATTCATAGACTTATTGAAAATTAGATAATCTAAACTATTATTCTGCTGATCATTTTTCCACAGTGTATAAAATATGTCGTGTGTCCAGAAACCACACCTGATAAGCATATAGTTTTTGCTTCTATCTGCATCAGGATTTCTTTTGCAGAATTGTTACCGATACTTTAATGAAAACGCACATTTAAAATCCCAGTTGAGATTCCAGGTCCATATGAAATGGCAGCAGGAAAATAATAAAAGTAAATTTGATATGATTAATGAATGAAAGACTCTAGTACATTTTCCTCTTTCATTTGGTTGTTACTGTAGCTAATTGCATAAGACCACTAAATTGAGACTTTATGCTGACATTTTTTCAGAAGTTCTTTATACTTTAAATATTAAGAATATGTTAACATAAATGAAAAATTTGTATCTTTAATAGAAATATAATTCTATAACCAGATGTATTTAGCCCTAGCCTCCGTCACTATTTTAACAGAAGAATTCCAAGGTCAACTCTAAATCTGTCTCCTGATCTTCATTGGCCTTTTTTCCACTTGACATAAAGCAACCCAGAGAAACAAGACAGTTCAGGAGGGTCTATGTTGAGGGCATTCTGACATATAGTCTGTGGCTTTGGGAAGTGACAGCAAAAATACTATAAACCTGTTGCCTCCAACAGGAAGTAAAAAGTGGAAAACTAGCTGACCCACAGTTTCTGTGTTATGCCTGGTCAGAATTTAGTTTCTTCATCTCCAACTTAGTACTGTAAGATGCAGTTTGCAGAATGATCGTGTATTAAGATTCATTTGAATTTTCATATTTTCAAAATTGTAACTATCCTCCTTTAAATATTCATTGTTCAAAGAGTGGTACCAGCTGTTCCAACCCTTCTCAAGGTTGAACTTCCCTAACTTGGACGATTTGCTAGATAGCTTTGGTCAGCCCACAGTTAAAGAGAAAAGGAACTGTGTGGGATGAACAGCAAGACTGTTGGATTTGTCTTTTCACAGCTTATTGTGCAGGCCTTGCCTGTTTCTATGATTGGTTATATGGGGAACAACTGCAAGAGAGTCAGGCTGATGCTTTCCTGAGAGCAGCTGAAGATGTTCTGACTGGAGAAATACTGTAGAAGTTCACTGGAGTCACTGAGAAAAACTGGGAGAGAGAGCGAGCAAGTTGAGATCCTGCAGCATGACGGTGTGCTGTTGAGTGACTGAGTCGAGCAGTCCTGGTGCCAAACCTGGCAGAAGATGGGTAGAAGGAATGAGACCTGTAGAGATGTAGGGAAAGCTGTGTGGGGTTTGCTCTGTTCAGAATGCCTCTGAAAGTATTTAGTGAAGCAGAAAACAAGTCCTACTTTACAAAGGGAATGACCGGTAGGGGAAAGATTTGTTTTCAGTTCTCTTTAGTAGTCTCCTGTCTATCAGATTTTGAGGTTTCTGCTTTTAAAGAGCCTGTGTTGATCTGCTTTCTCGTTTCTTTCTGTAATTTGAAAAACAACCAACTAGTTATAGAATTTTGAAGCTTTTGGCACCTCTCCTTCCAAAAGATGTTCTACCTCAAAGCTTCTGCCAACTCAGGATCTCATAAACTTTGAAGAATTTACAAACAGTAACTCCCCAGAAGATCATTGTTCATAAGATTTTCCTTGCCTGAGGTCTTCCTTGTAAAAAGAAATTTTAAAAGTGCTCGTTTTTCTGTTACCCTTTTATTAGCAGATTGCTGAAAATGGGTTTTAAAAGTAATTAGGCAGTCACTAATAGATGATTTGAACATCAGGTAAAACAACCTCTCTCTTCTCTTGGAACCCCTTATTCAGTCTTAAATGATGACCGCTGAATTTAGGTATGTGACAGTGCAAGACGTAACATTTAGTCCTGCTAGCTGCTAAACAGCTGACCAGCCCATTTCAATTCAAATTAATGGATAAAGGTGTTCACGGGATGCCTTGGAGCTCAAACATTAGATGCTAGAGGGAAGAGAAATGAAGCTATTTATGTACAAAGGTGTGGATGGATCACATCGCTTTCAAATATTCATGAATGAACTATGTTTGGTTAATTCCAGAGGAGTAAAAATAAGTGGTTTTATTCATCTTTTCATCATTTCACATTATAATCTCATTATGTGGAAGCCAATTGCTTTTATGTCTTTTTATTATTTTTTTTAAAAAAGTTCTTTTATTGCAGGAGGAGTTCTAAGGCCCCTGCAAGCTGCTGTGATGCTGTTAAATTTAATGGGCCCCAGCTGTGCAAGGGTATTGTCGGGAAGAAAGAACTAAACCCCCTGGAAGAATAAACAGGAAAACAGGATACTTTTTATGGGTTATTTGTTTATTGGGAGAATGTATCATTGAAGTGATATATATATGTGAAGTGATATATATATGAAGTGATATATATGTATATATATACGTGTGGGTTTTTTTAAGAAGCACTGAAAGCATGCTTAGTTATATATTCATGCAGTATATTTTTGTTAAACCGAGACACTACAGTGGTGCGATAAAAGATCTACGATGGAGTGACTGTTACGTTGAATATCCTTTCCCGCATTCTTCATCTGAAAAGGAATTCAGAATCATGTTTCCCTACACGTTAGCCAGCTCACTTTAAGAAACGAGGGCTCCCAACCGAAAGCCCTTCAGCCCCCTATCCATGGAACGATGAGCAATCTCCTCCCCACCCCTGCCACCACCACCTCTTATTTTCTTCACTGTGTGCACAGAGCTGCAGCACTGTTGGCTACCTGAAGGGCAGATACCAGCTTCTGTCACTCCCTGGGTGTTCATTTCTGAGATATTTTATCCCCTAGGACCTGCCTGTTGCATTCTCCAGCTGTGTTTTGGTGAGGCTGCTGTTTGAAATTTGTGTTACATACAGATGTGCCTACCTCCAGACACTGAAAATCTGATGCTTTAAAGGAAGGTACTGATTGCCAATCTTCTGAAAAATCAGACCCTTCCTACCCTTTCAATAATGACCCAAAATGTAAGCAACTTTCCTACTGTCTCCGCTCTAAACATGATTCGTTCCTTCTACCTTACAGATTGAATAAGCTGATCCTGCACAAGCTGAATATGATTGAGAGAATAATGGCCTAATTGAGTGTTCCTTGTTTACAAGTGAGCTTGGAAATACCATGAGATATATATCTTTGATTATTTTTTCTTTTTTTTTTTTCAGACAAACACTGTTACATTCGAAGGGAGGGAGAGGTGCAAGTCTTCGAAGTGAAATATGGAGAGCAAAGTTTCTGCTTTGCTCCAGAAGCAGTTCCAAGACCAGATGGAAAATCGTTTGGCAAGACAGAATTGAGCCATTTAGTAGACTGGTCGTGGTTTCTCCCTGCTGCTGGGCAAGGCCAAATATACACTTCTGCACCTCTGCTTGATCAGGTACATCAGGTTGTGAGTTAGAGCCATTACACTTACGTACCCACAGGTGATATTCCCAGACTGGTATCTGGTGGTTTGCACTGGAGCACATCTTTGTGTCCACTGTCATTTCCCACCCCCCACCCCCCCATTTTTCATATTCTAAATCTGTTCCAGTTTAAAAACACTGCATTAATGAGATACGAGACCATCACTAGCAAGCACGTTAACTTATATTTAAAAATTGATTTTGCCTGGAATTATAAATATCTAGTGCATTAACCAAAGTACCACAAATTTCTTTTAACTATTATCTTTTGTGTGTAATGATGTGAATTTGAATTTACTTTTTAAGAAATACCCATCATGAATACAAAATATTCATCCTCAAACATCATCATAAAAAGATCTATTATTTCACTATGTTTTCTGTCTTTCAGCTATGCTTTCTGGTTATTTTTAATGCTTAATCCATCACTTTGTGACCTTCACCATGGGAAAGGTAAATGTAAATCTTTCCAATAGCAAAGATACAAATGGAATGGAAAAGAAAACTGTTTTGTTTTGACAGAAATGCTAAAAATTAAAACATAGAATGAAAGGGTAAAACTCTGCCCTTTAGAGGACTGTCTGCAGACTTCATAGTAATTATTCATTACATACAGTTATATTTGAGGATAGGCAAACAATACCACCTTCAGCTTTTTAACCTGTGTCAAGGGAAAGGCTGCAAACCTATATGAAATTTGTGATTTATTGTTTTTTCTACATTTTTAACATAATGGGTTTGTTGTTTGTTGCCTGCAGAAGCAGGTGATTGCCAGGGTGCAAGGAGGGAGCAGCAAAGACCCTTTATCATCTCAACAATCCACCTCAAAAGTCTCAACAAGATGAAGCACTACTCCATTGTGCCGTGTTCGTCTTTTGCCTCCATATTAGCTACAGTAACTGTGTTTCTTGCTGGTTTTTCTCTCCTCCCCCTGCTTTCCGAGGTAAGAAATGGTGGATGTCTTTTGTTGCCGCTGACTCTGACTGGTGAAGCCCATTTTGTTAGCCCTCTCCTGTCAGGAACCAGAAACATGGAACTGAAAAGGGGTGACTGGGCCTGCAAGAGGGTTTGCAAGGGCTGATCATTTGTTGTTTGGATCTTTAAATTGACACAGGCTCCATATTTCGTTCCCACCCATACCTTCACTATTTTTTGCAACTGATAAGTTGGGATATAAGTTAGATGTTACTCATTTAGCAAGCTGGTAAACAGCTGTTTGCCCTTTCCCCTTTTGCCTGGCATCCATGGAAAGTGACATAATTAAGAAGATATTGTTGGCAGATTTTGGATGGTTGCTGGACTTCTAAATGGAGTGGCTTGGCCCCTGCCCAGAGAAGAGGCATGCCTCTATGACTTGCGTAGCTTTATTGCAATAGAAGTGGTAGAACATGCACATGGTTTTCAGACTGAAGCTCTTCTCATTTTTGGTGTGAGCTGGATACTGGGTTTTTTTCAGCACAGACCTTGGCCAATGAGTGTTAGAAGGGATTCAGTCCCCACGCTCGTACTCTAGTCATTAGTGATGGTGAGTGCCACTTGAAAGCGATGCTGCATCAACATTGCTGTGTTAGTAGTAGTTGTTGCCCCAACATAATTTGTTTTTTGTATGCATGAAAAAGGAAAGATGATATGATTTTTCAGATAAAATCTAAGATGACACAATATTACTTTTTTTTTGGACCTGTCAGAAATGTTTCCTTCTGGCTTTGCTTTAGTGTTTATAACTCTGGTTCCTTTGCCAGTCAGTCCCTCTGTTGGTCTCTGATGGGGGTGCACTCTGAAGGAGTGTGACCACCACCCCGTTTACCCACAGCTGAGTTATTTCACTAAAACCACCTCAGTTGCATGGGGGGATCTTTCTAACTTTGTCCTTAGCTTTGTAGAGCACTCATGGAATCATACCAGACCTTAAACATAAATAAGGAATTATTCATTGTTCCTATTATGCTTGATTTTGTTCTTATCTTCAATTTATTGAATTAGTAGCAGTTATTCCAAATAGGGAAACTGATAGAAAACTGGTAAAAGTGAGAAGGTGTTTGTTTTGGTTTTTTTTTTATGGGGGGGGGGGAGGGTGGTTTGGTGTTTTTTTTTGTTTTTTTTTTGTTTGTTTGTTTGGTTTTTGTTTTTGTTTTTTGTTTGTTTGTTTTGGGGTTGTTTTTGTTTTTGTTTTTTGAATTGGTTGGACTAGATGATCTTAAAAGGTCCCTTCCAACCTAGGTGATCCTGTGATTCTGTGACTTTTTGTGTATGTGTTTGAGTGGCATTAATATACAACAAGGGACATGTTTCTCAGCAAGCTTGCTGTATAAAAGGAATTCTCTTTGACTAACAGCAATAACTTCATTTAGTTTTAGATGCGTGAAGATGCTGATGTCTTAGATGAAATTCTGTCAGACTAGTGTACTGAATTCAGGCTGAGACTTAGAGTCTCTAAGACTCTCTTAACATGAGACAAAAGAAATTGCATTGTGCAAGTAAACAAGTGTTGTCACTGAGGTTTAAATGGTGTGCATTGCTTTTGAAGCCAAGGAAAACAGTTGCAGTACTACTTGGATAGTGGCCATTGTTTCTAACATCCTTACAGAAATGTTCATTTCATAGTCACCCTTTTTTCCCAGAGGACAGGACACGGCCTTTGTTGGAAGCTCATGTTACGAGTAATGTTACAGAAGGCTTTCTAGAACCTGTTCTTTGATTCTAACACTTTCTCATTTTAGCATTTTAATTTGATTGGATGGAGGAAATATCTATGTATTTTCAGAAGTCTCTGCTTAATGTAATAAGTGGGCTTTGCTTTATGTTTTTTGATTTTCTACATTGCCCTAAAATGTCCGTTGCCATAACAAACAGCATATGCCATAACAGCAAATGCCACTTTAAGTATCTATTTCTTCAATTATTTTCCTTTTCATTCTCTGGATTTACACCACCTCTCTTTTTCTCTGAGGACTGTCACTGGTGGAAATAAGATGACACTATGATTTGTCTCAGGTGGAAATTACATGATATCATGTTTTTTACCACTCATACGGGTTCAGAATAGGAGTTAATCACTCTCATATAATCTCTGAAATAACAGTAGGGAATTCGAAATTCCAAAATAGTTATGTATTAATAAATTTAAAAAAAGAGAAGGCGGGGGGAGGAGAGCCAGGTTGAAACAAGTATTTTATGACACTGCACTGGATAGCTAGTACTCTGAAAGAGGAGGAAAACAAGAAATCAGGTAAGTGTCAAATAGAGACTTCAGATAGAAAATTAGAATAATCACAACTGTTGTAGCCTAGTAGAAAAAAAACCCAAATATATAATGCTTAGAGTACAAGTCCATTTCCACCTACACAGTTAGTTAGGTATGTAAATTTCTGCTACTTCCTATACTCAGTATTTGTTGAAACTAAATAGCTTGTAATATAGGAAGGCCTAGCTAAAAATTATTTGAATTAATCTATTTTAGCTCACGTGGAATTATATTAGGTGTGCTCACAGAACCATTGATAATATCTCAGCTATTTTAAATGTTCCATCTTCATTTGCCATACTACTGTCTCCAGTATTAGCTTCTATATTCAACAATTTTCAAATAATAGTATCAGGATTCCTTAATTAGGCTTTTCTGTATGAGATTTTTAAGAGGATAAACAAGTTGTTGTTTTTGAACTTCCTAGCATACCAAGAGCACTGTTTCTTGCACAATAGCTTTTGTACAGAACCGTGGCCTATGACGGTCTACATTTTAGATAATTTAGTGATACTGAACACTCATTGGGCAGTAGAAGTCTTCAAGTGCAAGTGGCTGAAGAAGGCACCAAACTTTGATAGACGCTCTCCATTTTAAGCCAGATGTTTAAAAATTAGGGCAGGTGATGCTCAGTGTTACCTCTGTAAGCTCTTTTTACATTAGGGCCTTCTGTCTATATATCCTACATTTGTGAGTCTGTAACCTTCTTGGGAGACACGGGTTCTTGCGCATCATCTCACAAGTAGGCTTCTTCTTCTTGAAATACGTTTAATGGTTCATTTTCTTGTGTCTGAAATAACAGACGGTCAATGGTGTTTAATATCAGCCATATGATGGGTCTTTCCGGTTGTGCCAGCAAAAGCAGCAACCTCCTCCTTTTTTCCTGAGATGTAAGAGGGATAGAACAACTCCTCACAGTTACTGAAGTGAGATTCAGTACAATCTGTGTGAAAAGAAGTTGCGTATTATGAAAACTGCATTATATGCAAAAATGTCTTCAAGCTGCTGAACATTTGTTTTCACAGGAGAGTTAATACTAGTTCATATTGACCTCTTCCTATCATTTGTGATTTTACAGATGGGCCACATGTTGTCCCTCAGTTGTCTCCTTTCCAGGATGATGATTCTTGGCCTATTTAGTTCAACTTCCTACGGAAGTCCGATGATTCCTCTCACCATCCTAATTACTAGACTCCATGCTGTAGGGACTCTCCTTCGTGTGGATGGAAGCTCAAATTCATTAGTGTTACAGGGGCTAAGAGAAGAATCGCATCATTCTGAGGCACTTAAAAAGTGCCTAGCTCTTGTCCCGCTCCCATGTTCTACCAAGAGCTCCAGGTTATGAACTCACACTTGCAGAATATCAAGTAGTGTACATTCAGTGTCTTTAAGAAAAATGCTGGCAGGGACTCAAGTCAAAAGTACATTTATTTAATCTTGTCAGCATTCATTTACAATCCAACATTTAAAGGAGACAAGATTAAAATCATTTTCCCCCACTGCACAAAGCACCAGACAAAAGAATCTTTTCAGTAATAGTATTTCATTTTGAGTTTCAGCAGTCCATTTAGTTTTGATATTACAAGAAGCCTATTAGCTTTTTATTCTTGTGCTGAATGTTGATGGATTCTGACAGCTGTCACTGAGAAACTGAGAGAGACGAGATTTTCAAGTCGAATGCGAATTTTATTGAATAAAGGTGAAATTTATTTCACCCACATAAATCATAAGAATCAAGCTATGGATGGATGAAGTATGGATGGCATGAAGTACAAGCCCTTGCCTCTGCATCTGGTCCATCCCGTATTTTGTCACTGTCACTCCACATTGCCAGAGAAATAAGCCCAAAGCAGGTACTTGCAGGTTCAGGTGTGGGCTGTATGAGACATCAGTAACCCTCAGCAGGCCTGGGCTCCTCTTCTCATACGAGACACGGCATCTGGAGAACACTTTTCATAACGATCAAGGGATGCAACAGTAACAGAACCTAATTACCAACAACCTATTGAAGTATTTTATGTAGTGTGAAGGTCTCCTTTGGACTTTCTCTTTTCCTTGGTATCACCCTTACAGACTACAGACATAAAAAAAAGAAACCCATTTTTTATCTCTCATGTATGATCTGGAGATGGCATGTTTCCATTAGTGACCACTAGGCAA
Organism: Gallinago undulata; assembly: GCA_026546715.1. Taxonomy (NCBI): domain Eukaryota; kingdom Metazoa; phylum Chordata; class Aves; order Charadriiformes; family Scolopacidae; genus Gallinago; species Gallinago undulata. The sequence goes on from JAOTQQ010000032.1 coordinate 10,014,133, forward strand.
CACTGAATTCAAGAGCTGCCTTTTTTTGGTAAGTATATATATTTTTTATTGTATTTATTTTGCACTAAAGAAATATTAGATCCTTCACTTGATTTTTTTTTTTTTTTTTTACAATGATGGTCTCAGATGAGGTATCAGAATTTTTGGCTTTTCTCTGTTTCCTTTTACCTAAGCCCTCTACCAGAACATGTTTTGTCTCTAGCAGCAGAATGTTTGGTAACGTTGATTAATCTCTTGTATATTATTATAATTAATTTTTAGCTGAGTTAGCAAGGTATTTCTGTGCGATATTGATGAATGAAAGTGTTTTTCAAATCTTACTTGCAAGCCAAGCATCCCTGAGTTCTGGAGGGCCAAATCATAGAATCATAGAATAGTCTGGGTGACTGGTTAGTTAGTTAGTCTGGTTGGAGAAAGAAGCTGTGGTGCAGTTCAGAGGCGTGAGGTTTCACGTTTTTATAGGCCAATAGGAATGAATAATTTGCAGTGACCTTGCAAAGGAGGTACATAGGCTGGTGGAGAGATGGGTCTGGGTAACTTCTTTAATTCTTATATGAACCTGCCACTTGCAAACTGAGTTATTTAGCAGGATTTTGCAATGCTACATCCCAAGCACATTTTATTGGAATTTTATGTTTCAGTAGTTGTTTTACTGCAAAGGACAGTATATCAGTAAACAATACAGTCAAATACTTAATAGCATGGCATTTTAAAAACTAAAATGAGTTTCTTTGTACTCTCTGTATAAATATATTTTCAAAACGCTTTTCTATGGTTCACCTTCATTATATTCTGTTTGGCTCATGCCTTTCGAGGCAACAGGTTCATTTCCTGCAGGGCTACTTTTAAAAAGGCTGTTATTATTTAGAATGGATCATTTAATTAAGCCACCACAGGGTCTGTAAGTAAAATTAATCAGTGTAGGTATATTGCTCATATGAGTCACAATTACTAGGCAAATAGGTTACTGCCCAATAGAGTTGCTGTAATCCAACTGTACATAGCCTCATAGAATTTAGGGACAAGCTTTGTTTACTCTTAATTATACCTAATGCCATTTACTTCAGCTAGGCTGCAGCCTTTGTTGTTACTAATTAATTTATGTAGTTGGTAAAATACTTTATTTTAATACCAGTGTGTGACACTATCTGAGATGAAACTGCCTGTCCTATGACTGGAGGGAATAATTACCGAGAAAATATATCAATTAAAATGAGCTTTATTAAACTATATTTGTATCGTGAACATGGTTACCAAAACCTCCAAAGATCTGATCTGTATTCTTGGCCTTGGGGCACTTACTTAATAAAAACTTAATAGAACATCTTCAGTGACTCATACATTATGTAGCAATTGAATCATCAAGAAAACAAAGAATATTGATCCTTATGTCATGATCTAATACCAGATATTTGAAGGACAGATTCTAAAAAAAAATGTCTCATTTGATATGGTAAAATCAGATTTGTTATCCTGCCGTAAAGAAAAAAACTGATATATAGTTAGACAAATAGAAAGGATGCTCCAGCAGTTAATATGCTAACCTGAGCTGTAGCAGACCAGAACTCATTTTAGTTGCTCTTTCAAGAGCAGCTAGAGAGGTTCTCCAAGGCAGTTCAGTTTTAATGTGCTAATTTTCATATAGCAAATAATACAACCTCAAGATGCAAAACACTGCTAGAGTATAAATTCATGCTGCCAATGCAATTTTTTTCCCAAAATACGTGAAATACGAATTTGAGCTGTCAGAAATTTTGCTGCTTCTGTTCTTTAATTGGATTTCCTGCAGCAGCCCACAGGCCTTTTCTCCCATCTCACCCTACGCCTTACATGCAAAGGTTTTGATTTCTGGTTGTCTCCGTATAAATCCATACTCTTCCTGTTAGATACTTGCACTGGATCTCCATGGGGAAGTCTGCACACCTCCTCTCACGTAACATGGCCTGGATTACAGCAGCTAATTTGAGAGGGACATAAGTGCAACCACTGCACGTGAGTACAAGACCCAAAATTTCTCCAAGAGTGTGTTTTACCCCCAAATTGGTAACACTATAGGGAGAAAAAGTGAGAAATTTTGCTCCTGATGACTAGATTGCTCAGCAACGGGGTTTACCAAAAGACACATCTGGCGTCATGGTTTATCTGCTGTATTCCTGATATTGATCCTGGGTGTTCAGTGATTGCCAGTTAATTACCCATCCTTCCAAAACAGATAAACCACCTCAGTCCTGATTTGATCCAAACCCCTCAAGCCCTTTTGCCCCACTCCGGGACTGCAGACATGGTCACCTTGTGAGCCAAAGGGAGCTCAGGCAGAAAAGGCATGGCCACTGCTGCAAATGAAGAAGGTGCAGCTGTCTTTGGGGAAGCTCATACAACCAACCAGGGTGTGATCTCTTGAGTGAGCTCAAGACCAGAATTTCCTGAAAGGTGAAGTAACATCCTAAATAGCCATGACCCTCAAATCCCAAGCAGACTGGCAACAGAGTGGTGGTAGACTGTCAACATCAAATGAATACATCAGTGTTCTCAACAGTACCATATTGGTTGTCTTCTGCATTAGGAAAGGACTGAGCTCAGCTCTGTGAGTGTCACCTGCCCTACCCCAAAAGTATCCTCTCATTGGCAATCTATGCATGCTTGCTGCAGGAACCAACAAGCTTTTCCAGCAAACCCAGCTGCTCTGCAGAGTGGTCAGATACTTGATTTTAGGAGATGTAAGATTTTCAGCAATATAGCGGTCTGTTGGAAATCATACATAGAATACATGCACTCAAATCTCAGTATCTCGAGGCTTAAACTGTCCTAACTACTGAACTATGTTTTTCTTTGGTTTCTCTTATACCAGTATAGAAGAGTAGCAACCTGTAGGGACACTGTAGGAGGAGCAATACTAGCAAGGGATGCTACATATCTTATACTGCTGGCAATTACAGCACGGGTAATTAGGGAACTGAGATTACAGCCCTAAAGAGTTTAATGTGCTGGGTTTATGCAGCTATATTTGAGAACCAGTTTATGTATTTGAATACTACGGGACAAAAGCCTAAATTAACAAGGTAGCATTCAATCTTCAATACAATTTTTTTTTTTGAGTTTGAAAGTTAACATCAGCCTCTGGATATTGTGCATGCATTTATCTTATAACTGGTAATGTTTAGTTCTGTATGTCACATCTTTCCTTGTAAGAGTGTGAAGCCCCTAGGCTTCTGGTTAATAAAGGCATGTATGCTGAAGTGAAAAATGACAACATGGTAAGTATCCTTCAGACTCAATCATCTAAAATGTGCAATCTCAGCAAAGAAAATCTGTTCAGATGTGTGGGATTCACATAACTGTGAACCATCATAAAAAAAAATACATTTTTTGACAGTTCAAAATTGATTATAGATTTTACGCAATTTATGGCTCAGAAGCAGCTTCAGAATGTTTCAATAGTGTCCGGTGTCTGCTTTTGATTTCCAGTTTTAATGATTTTTCATTTGCCATGCTCTTCTGAATCCTGAATTGTGCCAGCAGAAAATCTTCATGGTTTAGGTCTTATTAGTGTTGCACTAGCCAAATGTTAGTAATTACAGCTGGAGGTTAAAAATTTAAAGAGCTGATTTGTCAATGAAGATGTCTGATGAATCAAATGAGCTCATCCTGATGTATGAAATTCTGGGTGGCTTTTCTGACAGGCTTGCGTGAACTTTAACTGATACCTAAGAAACATAAACTGAATTGTTTCTCCCTTTCATTGCAACAGGTATGTCATATAAATTGGTAAAATTCAAAATGAGTATCTACAATACAGAGTATTTTCAGGAAATAATTCATTTTTATGCATAGACTAAAAGTCAAGTTTTGTGGCAATGTTTTCTAAAACAACAGTTTTGTTAGCATTATTGAGGTGCTTCAATTTTCTGACTAGGAATTTATCACAAAATAACAGTATACTTACAGGAAAAGTGACATATTACACAGGAAGAAAAAGCATGTACTTACAGCAAGTAAACAAATCATTCCTTTGATAAAATTTCATTGATTTTTTAGTTGTAATTGACTGAAAATGCCATATACGACTAAGAGAAAAATATCCATTTTATTTGACAACTTATATTTTTAGCCCCAACACTATTTACGATGAAAGCATCTGTTGTTTTTACAATATTACTGTATGTGGGGATGTTACACCATTCACATCAATAATATTTTTGGTTTCCTATATTGCAGCACATCCCAGGGAATCCAGAAGTCCTTTACAATTACTTATAATATTTACTTAATCAAACAGTGCATCTTAAGAAAATATATTTTAAAAAAATCAGCAGCTAATTTATTTAACAACATTTGGCTACCTAAAGCCACTGCTAAACTTAAACAACATTTTAAAGATTACGTAAAATACCATTTACTTTTTCTTACTTTGCTCCTGTATTTTGCTGGAATCACAAGAAGTTTTAAGTCTTAAGTTTCACAGAATCACAGAATGATAGGGGTTAGAAGGGGCCTCTAGAGATCATCTAGTCCAATCCCCTCCTGCCAGAGCAGGTTCATCTAGAGCAGGTTGCACAGGAATGTGTCCAGGTGGGTTTTGAAGGTCTCCAGAGATGGAGACTCCACAATCTCTTTGGGCAGCCTGTTCCAGTGCTCTGCCACCCTCCAAGTGAAGAAGTTCCTCCTTATGATGGAACTTCCTATGTTCAAGTTTGTGCCTGTTACCTCTTGCCCTGTCACTGGGCACCACTGAGAAAAGACTGGCCCCATTGTCTTGACACCCACCCTTTAATTGATTAGAACTGATTAGATCTCCTCTCAATCTTCTCTTCTCCAGACTAAAAAGACCCATGTCCCTCAGCCTTTCCTCCTAAGAGTGATGTTCCAGTCCCCTAACCATCTTCGTAGCCCTTTGCCGTACCCTTTCCAGCAGTTCTCTGTCCTTCTTGAATTGTGGAGCCCAGAACCGGACACAGTAAAATAAAATGTTCCATAAAATGTTTTTGTGTCCTTAGAAGTTCATATGTGGTGGGTAAAGAATGCATCCATGCTTCTCTGGTGACAACAAACCAAACCACAAAACTGCTCTTAAATTTTACGTTTTCAGATAAATTATTCCATGCAATGATCTGTTATATTTAGTTACTCTCCTTTAGTGTTGAAGTTCTTAGCTTAGAATTTATGAAATTTAAATTAGAATTACCTAAAACTAGAACTCCAGTTCTAATTTTATATTGCATTTTCTTAGCTTCTGTATCTTACTGTTAGCCTGTTTTGCTTGCTAGATTAAAAGATCTTCCTAAGTAGATATTTACAGAACAGGTATCCTCTTAACTTGAGGACTAGCTTGATTTCCAGAGTTCAGCTCATTCTTGAAGCACATTTCTGAAACCTCTTCAGCTTTCTTTTGCTCCTTCTGAAGTACAGACAGTGGAAATGTACACAGCAGTTTTCTCATCAGTGCTGTACAGAGATGTCTTCTTACAGAACAGCGTTCTGCTTGTATACCTGGAAAATATTGGAGTCACAGGGTCATACTGGAAATTTACAGTAATTCTTTACAAACGTACTTTTTTCTAAAATGCCATCCTTTAATGTGACAAGACTTACATGAATTTCCTGTCTTGCTTAAAATTAAATGTGCACTCACGCATTTCCCTAAAATGTAGACTAGATTTAGCAGCACAATAAAAAGCCCTCTGCTATCCAACCTTACCATCTTAGACAGGGCTTTACACAGCAAGTGAACAAGTGTGCTTTCAGGGCCATCAAAGAGAAATAGACTAGTAAAAGTTTGGGGAAGGAAAAAATATTAATGTCTGAAATTTATGTTTTGTTGTTGTTTTCTTTTTCTACCTCTATTGCTGTTCTTTTTCTTAGATCCAATTAGATCCAATGGCTGACGATGGACAGAATGGCACTGTGTCCTCATCATCACTATAGAAATAAAATGAATCAAGAAATTATTTTCTTTGGACCAAAATAAAAATGGTAAGTGTACTAGTTTTCCACTAAAATCACAGACCAAAATTTATTACCTTCAGTCTATTGCTGTAGAAGCAAAATAGTTTTTCAGGCACAATCCATTTAATGTTATAGTAGCAGGTGTCACAATCTACAGCAAGAACTTAAATACTTTTTAGTGTATAAAAGTACATAGTTTGATGTTGGAAAATAACATGCATTCCTGAGTCAGCTATCCAGTAGAACCAGAAATGGTTGAAGCATAGGATTCATAGGAAGAAATGTATATACTGCAGACTATAGCATGGGCTTTTGATGTTCTGGACCACTGAAATGATCTCCATGCTGAAATCAACTCCTGTGGCAGCAGCAAACCTAAAATTCTTCATGTAAGATTGAACTGCATAGTTCAAGCAGTTCAAATGCAGTTGCTAAGTTAGGATTGTATTATGTGACCAGCTCTGTGGATATGCTTCCTGGAAAACACTGATATGTACCCAGGCTGTGGAAAGTGCTAGAGATCACACCACATGTTGCTGTTGTCAGTGCTGTGACCCAAGCCATCAGCCCCGTGATGCGGCACAGTAGCAGAATGGCTTGGGAGCGTTGCTAGAGTTCAGTCATTAACGGCTGTCAGCGTCTCCTCCTCCATCCCTCTTCTCTGTGTTCTCTAGCTCTTGATTGTATGAAGATCCTGACAGGATAAAGGAAAGTTGACTATCCTCTAATGGTCAGAACAAAGCCAAGGCTCCTCTTGTGTTCTCTGGTTGTGGGGTGTTTCTTTTTAATTTCTAGATTGTTCATTTAATTGTTTTTTCCAGTCCTTTTCCATGACAGTGCAATAAGGTATTTGTACAAATGTGCAGCATCCTAGCATGCATTAGATTGTATTATATTACCATAAGGACATGTTTAATATTAAAAAGTGACATCTAGCACAACCTAGTGACATAGAAAATTTGTTTATATAAACAAAATGGAAATGGAAAATAAAAACGTAGAAGTAACATTTAATTATACCCTTTTGAAATTTAAAAAAAAAACCAACCAAATTCTGTGATACTTTTGTGAGATGTTACTCCTAAACTAACCACAGTTTACAATGTTACAAGTTTCATATATTGTCAAACAGTATGAACAGAAGAGCTGGATATTACAATATCCTTATCATTTTGACATTTTTCAAGCAAGTTAGAATCTGAGAAATTCACAGAGTAACTGACTCTACTGTTATTTCGCTTATATGTACATATTGATAGACAGATGGCTAACTACATTCTTCTTCTAAATAGCTTGTCTGGCAAAAATGTGCTCTTGACCTTTCTTCTTTTCCTTGGTTCTGTTCCTTCTTGAAATCTGCAATTCTGCAACCTAAAATACACACATTTTAAGATGCATAAACTGCAGCATAGAAGTATTTATGTGGCCAAATTTTTTTTTTCTTGTTTAAAGAATTATCTGATCACTGTCATTATCATCTTCTAGTTTATCTGCTTAGTAATTGAAATTACAAGGTCACAGAATCCCCATAATAAAGAATACAACAACAGAAAAAAAGCAGTTCTGTTATAAGACTTAAGATGCTTTATCTATTTTGGGGAAAACTGACTAGCATTTTCCACTTATGTATGCAATATCCATCTAGGGTGCTATTTGCTTTTGTTAATTTGCTTATAGATTATGTTCTATTGCTGTGGAAATGAAAAGAAAATTGACAGCATACTTTGGGCATCAGTCTCCAAATGATCTTTCACCTTTATCGCTAAGGTAGCTGGAAGAGGATTATCTCCACTAACGTTTTCTCACACTCAGGAGTTGGTTCAGGTCGAAGCAGCTTGTATATTCTCAGTCATGAAAAGACCATTCTGACAATCTAAAGTGACTCCTTAGCACAGTCCAACAATTTCTTCATCACACCAGTAGCAAGTGGCTGAGCTATGACATTATTTCAAATATGTATCTACAGCATGAGATAAGAAAGAGATAATGTATTGAAACCTGTCTTTTTTTATACGTACTTGGTCCCATGTCCAAATAGTTTGGAGCATCCCAAAACCACTCAAAAGTCCTGTAGCATCAAGATAGCTTAACATCACAGAACTTGGCCCTGAAAGATTCATTGATATAAATAATTTCTAGTTCTAGTCGCTTTTACCCTGGAAATAAACATTTCCAGAAGACGTTGCTTGCACTTTTGGTAGGGTGTTTTGTCAGTTGTGACAAACAGGTAATTTTTAATGACCTGCCAGAAGGCCATCCAAGATTGCACAAAGTGACTGTAAGGTCAACTGTGGAGATAGAGTAAAAGGAGAAAAAGAAAAAAAATCCCTCAATAATGAGAAGTGTCCAAATAAAAAATGATAAAGGTCATAAATCAGACATCGCCATCACCAGTCAGCAACTGTCAAAAAAAATTTTCCCTTGCCAGAAACATGCTCTGCATTTGTCAGTGCGCTCCATGCGTGGGCCAAATATATCTTGGGGAAAGGAGTAAGCAGCAGCCTGAGAGACTCCAAGCAGAAGCTGTGAGAAACACGGCACAATTTTGCCCATGGAACTTACCAAGAATAGTATTTTAAAGCTATCCACTTTGGACTGGCTGCTACTTTCCTAACAAAAACTGTCACCTTCTTTGAAATAACTTGATACACTGATACATTAAGCAAGTCCTGAATCATCCAGGTAAATGGAATTTTCTGTGACTTTAGGAGCACTGTCAAACAGTTACTTTCCCTGCCACTGATAAAAAGAACAGGGAAAGCTAAATATAGATGGAGTGCTTCTGTCTTCTCAAAAAAGGTAACAAATCCTTGGCTAATTTGTCCCAGGGAAACACAGAACAGCCTTCGGGTTTTTGGGGTATCTAGAGCGATTGATGGCCATAGCTATCTTTAATTTGTCTTTGCTGTGGGGTGCGTGCACTTTTTTTGCTGCTTACAGCTTAGAATTAGCTGAACAAAAATGCCATTGAGAAGAATGAACCATTGGATCTGAAATATAGTATGACTATGTATGATTGATTTAGCAAAATCATGGTGACTTTTTTTTTTTTTGGTCAACCGAGAATCACAAAGTGGTTTATAGGAGCAGCAACTCTCCAATGAAAAGCTTGGAGGAATTATGTTACCACTGCGAGTTTCATCTTGATTCTTTAAGTAGCTCTCTTGCAACATACTACCCATAACTGGTTTTGTAACATGGTAGTTCCAGTCCCCCATTCTCTGCTTAATCTTCTCCTTCAGAGTTTTTAATTCATATATGAGGGTGTCAAGTCAGTGGCTGCTGCTTGCTGGCTGTCATCTGAATCAGCTTCACAGATCATTCCTTTTTTTCACAGCTGAAGATCTGTGAGAAGATTCAAGCGACTACTGACATCCTTTCAATTTGCCTTAGTCTCAACAGGGTTTTCTCTTGTTGCTTCTTAAGTTCAGCAGAGCAAGGAAAGAATGGGGAGCACACTGTGCACTTGAAGTCACAAGACATGTGGAAAGGAGGAGAGGAAAATTGTAGGAAGCACACTTCAGAGACATCGGTACAACGCAAGGGAGAGAGACATCCAAACGTTTAAATCGTATGTAACTGGTGAGCTACTGCTGCCCTGTTGTGTCTTTCTCCTCATAGCAGTTATGTTCTTTTTATCCACAATGCCTTTGAAGCACTGACTGTCCTCCAGCTGACCACTCTACTACACTGTCTTCATTGAAGTCCTGACTGTAACTACAGCTCGGGCTTTGCAAGAGTACTGTGGAACTGGAAGCAAGCATTTAGTCTTTATTTAGATACTAGGAGCAGTGCAGCTTGTAAGCTGAGTAGTAGAATCAAATCTTCTGCAAGAGCACGTTACAAGAAAAACTGCGTTTTTTCCCCCCTAGCTATGTTCTTTTTCTTATAATCGTGCTTCTTTCCAAACAGAAATTGTACTACTGGAAGTTAAAGATAATATTCAGAATGCATAATTTTGCCATTTAAAGAAGACTGCTAAAATAACCTTTCTAACGTTGTTGAAAGACAAGGACTTATTTTATATCTGTTGTAATCCTATTGACTTTTTATTCATATACGTTTTCCTCATAATGTTGAATTCACTTTAGAAACATATTTTTCCCAAATAACAGTGAAGGCAACTTCAAATCGGCCATCAAGGAGCTACGAGTAATTTGCACTAAAATATAAAGTATCTCTGAACCAAAGCCCTTGAGAAATTTGAAAATATTATCACCTTCAGTGTGTTTAGATCAGGCCCTTTGTCAGTAACTGAAGGGAAGCCTCTGACTTTTCACGTCACTTCACTGCAGTAACAAACAAAATCCTCTCCCTTACTGTGTAGGAGCCTCCCATTGTAATGAGATGGAGCAGTCAGGAAAGATACGGCAACGTAACTTACTGATCTTTGAGTTCAGCAATCATTTATTTATTATGCTGTAAGTATTTACAGAAGCTGTATCTGATTTATATAAATCTCCAAATGTACACTCCTTTATGAGATTTTTCTGGTTGTAAATTCCATATTCCTCTCATTGTGTTTTCATTTTTAATTTACTACATTCCCCCAAAGGCTTTCCTTTAACTAGTTTCCTTGTTGTAAATTCAGCAGTGATATTCTTTAAATAAACAGAAGCACAGAGCATAATTTCCTGGTAACACTGTTTAGAAAATGGATCAGAATAAGGCCCCAAAGCTATTCTGATGATGAATTAATTATAAGATTCCAGGAAAAACACAACATTGACATTTTACAAGTTTTGGCATGCAGCCTTGTATAATGGTGCACACTTAATAAAGTTGTTTTGATGCTTATAGTATGAATAAAGACTTAACTCTCTAAGAAACAAAAAGTATTTTGGCATAATGTAAACTTAATAGGAACCTCCTATACTTATTTCTCCATTTAAATTACGGAAATCTATCTTTATTATGCAAACAGGACAAAAGAGCAGATCCTAAAATACTGAGTCCGTGTTAAAATATCTTGACTGGCCTTTCCTCTTGTGTATAAACTTGCAGCAGCTTTTGCTTTAACAGTAAAAGTTTTCTGGACTTTTATTATTAGAATAGACAAGAAAAAAAAATCAGATAGTACTACATGGTTTTTTCTCATACTATTTCTGTAACAGTTGGGTTTTTTTGCTTTTCATTTATGCATTTTTAAGCAGACTTTCTATAATCTCACGCAGTTTCTCGGTATCTTCAGCTGAGCGACTCTGCAATATTTAAAACTCTCAAAATTGCTGTAAAACCGAGGTATGTCATTCCTGTTTTGCAGTTTGGGAACTGAAATGAATATACTCAAACTCGCAATACCCATAGGAATACAATTCTCATTGCAATTAATAGAAATTAGATCTCTAATGCACCTTTCAATATGTCACCTAAAAAAAGGTAGATCCTGATGGCCCTTGGCAGGAAGGACAACAAAAACCACAGATGAGCACCGCATGTAATGAAAATAAAGCCCTTTAGCGCTTTTAAAATTTTTACTAGCTGCTTAACTTCTTTTGAGAAATCATCACCGCTAAAGATGCAAATCCTCAAATACATTTGTTAAATGCCTGCCTCCATATCTCTCCCTGTAGGAAAAGCACTTGTACATAATATTGAAAATGTAAGTTTCTAGTTTCTAGATGTTCAGAATCTTTGCACTGGGCACTCGTGTTCTCTGCAGGCTGACACAGGTTCCTCGCTCCCTCAGTTCCCTCACTGACTGGGCAACGCTGACCGGAGCCCGCCGCTCCCAACCCCTGGGCGCCATCTTGTGGGGCCATTGCCGTGGGCGAGGTGGTCACGTACCCGAAATGGCGGCGTGAGGCGCAGCCCCCGGGGCCGGTGGCGGGAGGGTCAAACCCTTCTGCCGCCTTCCACGGCTGAGGGAGCGCTGTCTGTGCGCCCTGAGCCCGGGTTATGCGTAACGGGTTAAAATGGCCCTGCAGAGGACCCGGGCTCATGGAAAACTTGGGTTGTGTCAACAGCTTCCCCATCTTTAATTCTTGTACTGAGGGTCCCTAAGTAACCCACCTGCCCCCACAGAGGTGGGTGACAGGAACCTCGGAGGCTCTTGGCAGTTAAAGAACCTCTGTAATAATGCTGGTAGGAAAATTGGAGTATAGGGTTGTGACTGATGAGAAACCTGTTTTACAGTTGCTGAGCAAGCAAGCGTAAATTTAGGGTAGAGTTGCTGTGTTGTTTTCTTTGCTTTCTTTTTTATCTCTCTGAAGAGAGCAAAATGGAGTAGTCGCAGCTATTTTTGCCACCTTTGTTAGCATAGGGAACATTTCTTAAGCTTTTTGAAGTTGTAGGAGCTGTACAGGTTCATTAACACTACACTTTGCCTGACTTATCATGCTCTTTTGAGAGCAGGAACGTACTATACCAGGAAGATTGTGGTGATGTGCTGCAGTCTGTTATGTTAATTTATTTAGTCCTAGCTTGGCTGGCTGTGCATGATTTGTGTAGTCTAGCCTAAAAATCATAGCCAGCCGTGGGCTGCCAGAGAAATCCCGGTCTCGTTAACGTCTCTGTCAGATAAGGGAGTTGAATCACTTGAATGTGATTGTAACACCTGTATGATCCTTACGGATGCTCAGCACCATAGCAAAGGAGGCTTTATGGTAGCCCAATGTTCTGGTGTTCCTGCATCTGGCCCTCGCCATAGACTGCGAAAAATAAAAATTAATTTTCTAAATTGTTTAACAATCTCATAAAGTCCAAATGATGTTGTGGCAAGGGTTTTAATTAGTTCTTGTTCTAATTTGTCTGGTTTTCCTGACTCTGATATTACTTAGCCTTGGAAATTATCTTGTTTCTGTTGATACTGATTTTCAGTTATAATACTTCGTGCACAATGCCAAAATATTACATTATGTATTGAGGTGTTACACAAGCTACCTGGTTGTCCAGGACCTCCTTGCAGACAGAGGTATAGATGATGGTAGCCTGTTCAGGAATTAATAATTGTATTCTTTTTTCCCTCTTAGACGCTGAATAATTTGGACTGTTACTCAAGTCAGAGTAGTAGAAAATCACATAGGCCAAGGATGCAGGTATTTTTGCTTTTTTGGTAATGAGCTGTTTATAACATTATCTCAGAGTTCAATGTAATTTCTGAAGCTCTTTTTACGCATGATATCTGTAGGGTAGCTTGGCAGGAATGGAGAATTTGGCTTCAAAATCTAAATTGGTAATACTGTGTTAATAGCAGGTTTTTCTGATGAATCTGTTAGATATAATGTTTTATGACAGTATCACTGCTTTCTTCATGATGCTGTAAATAAGAACTAAACAGCACATGCACTCAAAGAAAATTCACTGAGCCGCAGTCAACTCTTCAAGAGGCAAATGTAAGATAATGAGACTTTTTTTTTTCACTTACGGTAGAGTTGAATTAGTAGCAAACATCAATACAAACAATCCTTTATTACAATTGTACTCCTATTAAACTCTCATTAAATTTTTCATCTTTTTCTGTCTTACGAGGGTTGAATCCAACCATTCCATCACTATGACAAGCATTTATTCCAGTGGGGCTTGTGTAAACTGACTGCCCCATCTTCTTGCTTACTATTTCCTTTTTCTGACTCCTTGTTGTTTTCAGAATCTTCTTATCCATTTCCATGTGTGTGTCACATCTTACTCATTTTCAGTGTCTGTCATTTCTTACTGCTGTTTATCAATAAGAATCTAAGAGAGAATGCTGTTTTATAATGAGCTCAAGAAGCAGGCAAGTTTTTGTTGTCTACCTGGACTTGTGCAAAGCATTTGACACTGTCCCGCATGACATCCTAGTCTCAAAATTGGAAAGTCATGGATTCGATGGATGGACCACTCAGTGCATAAGGAGCTGGCTGGATGGCCACATTCAAAGGGTTGTGGTCAATGGCTCAATGTCCAATTGGCAGCCAGTGACAAGTGGTGTTCCTCAGGGATCTGTACTGGGACCAGTGCTGTTCAGCATCTTTGTTGGAGACATGGACAGTGGGGTAGAGTGCACCCTCACCAAGCTTGCCGATGACACCAGACTCAGTGGTGCGTTTGACATGCTGGAGGGAAGGGATGCCAACCAGAGGGACCTGGACAGGCTTGAGAGGTGGGCTCGTGCAAATCGCTTGAAGTTCAGCCAAGCCAAGTGCAGGGTCCTGCACCTGGGACGTGGCAATCCCAGGCATAAATACAGTTTGGGCAGAGAATGTCTAGAAAGCAACCCTGAGGAGAAGGACTTGAGGGTGTTGGTGGATGAGAAGCTTAACATGAGCTGGCAATGTGCGCTGGCAGCCCAGAGAGCCAACTGGATCCTGGGCTGCAAAGTGTGGCCAGCAGGTCAGGGGAGGTGATTCTGCCCCTTTCCTCTGCACTTGCGAGATCCTGCCTGGAGGACTGTGTCCAGCTCTGGAGTCCTCAACACAGGAAGGACGTGGATCTGTTGGAACAGGTCCAGCAGAGGGCCACGAGGATGATTGGAGGGATGGAGCCTCTCTCCTATGAGGACAGGCTGAGAGAGCTGGGGTTGTTTAGCCTGGAGGAGAGAATGCTTCTGGAAGACCTTATAACAGCCTTTCAATATCTGAAGGGAGCCTATAGGAGAGCCAGAGAGGGACTCTGTCAGGAAGTGTAGTGACAGGACAAGGGGCATTAAATTGGAAGAGGGGATATTTAGATTTGATACTAGAAAGAAATTCTTTTCAGTGAGGGTGGTGAGGCACTGGAACAGGTTGCCCAGGGAAGTCGTGGATGCATCATCCCTGGAGGTGTTCAAGGCCAGGCTGGATGGAGCTTTGAACAATCTGGTTTGGTGGGAGGTGTCCCTGCCCAT
>JAOTQQ010000032.1:10028978-10056840 GCA_026546715.1 Gallinago undulata
TCATCCCTGGAGGTGTTCAAGGCCAGGCTGGATGGAGCTTTGAACAATCTGGTTTGGTGGGAGGTGTCCCTGCCCATGGCAGGCGGATTGGAACTCGATGATCTTTAAGGTCCCTTCCAACCCAAACCACTCTATGATTCTGTGGTCTCCTGTTCATTTTAACAGTCTTGGTATTTACATTTTTAGCATGCTTAAGCATACATATTCGTGCACATGTACATCCTGTCTCTAACATCTTAGGGTTTTCTGATGGCCTTTTTGTTTTCACAAGGTTATCTGATAACACACAGTGTTGGCCTTGGCCTCAGAGAAATGGGGGAGTCTTTTGGTTAAATGTCTTCCTGAATTCCTGAGTTTTGGATGTGGTTCCAGCCTGTGTTACACACATTGGTGTAACACTGAGCAAGCCACTGCAATTGGCTGTAATTAGGTTTGCTGAGGTACGTGTAAGCAAACATCAGTTTATTCTCCATGTTTATGATTTGGCTTATATGTTGAATATAAACTCTGAGTACAGAAGTAATGTTGGTTTTAGATTAATTTAAAAAAAAAATGGCTAAACACTTTTTTAGGAAATTAGTATTATTAAGAAGATATCAGTGTATTTCTATTAATTAAAAACAATACTTTATTGCACTACGGTCAGACAGCTATTAGTTCTAGTAAAAGAATAAAAAAAAAAACAGCTCTAGGGGTCTGGGCAGTGCATTTATTTCTCAGTCTAGGCTCTCAGCGTGTTCCATTTCCACAAGAGAAAACCCTTCAATTATAGGATCCTTAATTTACCCAGGAAATTTCATAAGGAAAATGATTAATTACTTTAAGCAATCAGTTTTACAGATAATCACAGTTCTTTATTTAAACTGAAAAAGCAAAAGGGGATCTTATGAATAAAACATAAAGGGGAAAAGAAGCTTTTAGTGTAATACATATGAAGTCAGCATTGAAATATTCCTTCAAATAGACAAATCTTGTAAAAATTATACCTCTGTTCATATTAACTATTAATTATGGAATTATTTTGTGTTAATACAGTTGGAATATGGGCTTTAGCACAGTGTAAGCAAGGTTTCTGTCAAAATAGTGCTTTGCTACACTTTCTTGAATATTTTTAATCAGTGCAGTTGACTTTAACAACCAGAAACACATTGCACATGGAAATGCTGAAACGCAGCAGTACTGAAATGCAGAAAGGGGTTCCTGTGGTTATGACAAGTGACATGTATTCAGTGACCTGTTGCGTTTTTGTACTGTCCGAAACAGTAGTGGGAAAGACTTAATCTTCCTGGGAGAACCATGACCTTGAAGCGAGAGGTGTAAGTTGCATCCACTGAAGCACCTAGCGTTTTCTGTAGCTCTCAAACCAGCACCTTTTTCAGAGTTTGCATGCTAGAGGAAGTTTACACATGCAGGCAGAAGAATCTTAGCTGGCTATTGCTCAGGTCAATCAAGACCTTTGTGTTAGGAACATGACCGTAATTTTGAAATGCAAACCCAAGGCACTTACGGTGTTGGATGGCAAATAGGCATCCTGCTTCAGAAGTGCTGTTTAGTACTTAAGTGCCTGAATTCTACTGCAGGCCTTTAGCACTGAATTCAGGTAGCCTGAAGAACATTTGAGTGAAGTATTCTAGACACATTGGAAGAAAATAGAGAAAAAACTTTCTTATGTTCTGACCATCAAAATGTCATGCCATCCATGTTTTGTCTGATGTAGCTGAGTAATTCATCTGGTACAGGGTGTATTTGGTAGTGGTATTACTAGTGGACCAGGAGTCTGTGTGGCCAGACAGAAGAAACTGTGGTCCTCAGCACTGAAATTTATACTGCTCTTACTGGAACAGAATATAAGAAACACCGGCTCGTGTCTGAGAGGTTGATACCTGTTAACAGATGCACAGAAGAAAAACTAGTTTCAACTGTATATAGAGGTGCTGCACAGGGGGTAATTTGAAGAGATGTGCTAGATTAGGGGAAGTAGCGTTCATAACTACCCAATATGTTTATGCATCTTGGATTGAACATATAGGACTCTTGTTTTGGTTGATAACAGAAGGCAAAGTGGCTGTTTGCAGTGGTAGGTGGCATTGCCATTCTGCTGCAGCGGTGTCCTGCTTGTAAAGCATTCTGAATGTCTTGTTAAAGCAGGCAGGTTTCAGCTGAGAGGCATTTAACTTGTGGCATGGGCATTTGTCATTCTCCAGCTCTGATGGACAGATAATGTTTTTGTCATTATTTAAAATTTTCATCTACAGAGTAATTGTGTCAGTTGATAGGATTTCTTTCTGGAACTGTGGACTCTCAGGGTTTTTTCTTTTAGTAAGAACTGATTATTCTTCTAGCTTTTCCTAGAAGGAGATATTCATATTTAAAACATTTCTTACTAGAATAGATAGCTCCTTTAAGGAATGCTTTGGTTTTCTGGTTTTGTATTGTCTTAGCCCCTGAGGGTAGCACATCTATTTGGAACTAAGGCTCGAGTGGGTTTGTAGGTCCAATTTAAAGGTCAGACTTGAGTGATGGGGTATGACAATGAAGAGACTGGCAAAAAAATTGTCTGAAAACTGTTAAACATTTTGCAATGGTGATTGCTGCAGTCTCTAAAAGAAGAAGAAAACTACCTGCATTACTTTAAAAAAAAAACAAAACTAACCTCACACCTGTATTCCATGAATTATGGACAATTTTGCATCTATCCATTAATCTTTCCATTCTGGGAATATATGCTAATAGAGACCATGCAATTGATTTCTCAACTGTTTGCATAGCCACCATACCCAGCAATCCTCTTTTTTTTTTTTTCCCCCCAAGTCCCTCGCTCACAGAATATGTTTGGTCATTCGGTGCTCCCTCTACTTTCTATTCTAGTTTGAGAAACCCTGTATGCATGCTAGGGAAGAAAGAAGTGCTTGGTGAGTTAATATCCCTCTTGCTTTGAAGGGAAAGAAGAGTATTACTTTGCAAGGAAGTGGTGTGCTAATGCATTTTTGATGGGACCTCTTTTAGTCCTTACCCTGCTTGTACCTCAGTTTGCCTGGGAGCTTGAGTCAAACCATCTTCTCATTTCCTTGACAGCATGAGTTCCTGTCTGTCACAGAGCTACAGAAGAGCTGAGGTTGGAAGCATGCAAGGGTCCTGCCGGTTGTCTGAAGAAAGCCTCATCTGCCAGCTCTTCCTGGTGAGGCAATCTGTACAAGACAGGCACAGCAGTATCTCCCATGTATCCTGTCTTCCCGTGTTCTCCACGGATGTGGTATGGTAACTTGTGTCTTGGCTCACCTAAGCCTGGTTTGTGTTAGCTTCAGCCAGCCGAGCTCTGCTGATACTCCTGTGCTCCATCTAGGATACGTGCCCTGTGTCCTCATTCTCACACCACTGCCTTAAGCATCGCTGCATCTATACCAAGGGTTTTGCAAGTACCAATTCTGCCTAGAGAGATGCTTGCAAAGCAAGGGGTATACATATTACAACATATATATTTAATTCACAGTAAAAGCTGATGAATGTGATGTTTTTGAAATGAGAAATATGAAGCTTAATGCTTCTGTGTGATCTCTCTTTGCTGAGCTCTTGTTTTAATTTTTGCTACTGATGCTCTAAAACTTTGCTTTATATTTAATTAAAAAAACCCACAGGAGTGACTGCTAATGATTTGATCTCGATTTTTGTCACTCGGGCCTGGGTGATGCTGCTAAAACCAAAATTAGATGCTAGACAGCATAGATTTTAAATTTCTGTTTTGTCTTCTACTAACATGTACTTTTTGTTGATGGAAGAAAGATAAGAGATGAAAAATCTGAAGGCTTGTATACTAACATTTTAATTTAAAGAGCCTGCATACTGAGCATAGTCTGAAACTACAGTCTGAGACACAGGTTTGTATGTTTTATGCATTAACACACCATCTGTTTTTCATGGAAGAAAAGAGTACAGGAGGCTTTTCTGTAGCAATCATCTTTTTAAACAAAACAAAACATGCTTTATATTGGCTTAGTCCTTTGAGGAAAGATGCAGCATTAAATTGCATAAAGCACCTTACACAACTATTGCTTCAGAATTTTTAGAAGCCTTGGAACCTTATTTGGTGCAAACCATGAAGAAAAATTACTAGAATAAATGGAACTTCATGCATGGAGTCCCATTATTAAGGTCAACCATTTTTTTCCTTTTTTATTTCTTCCACAGAATAGGAAAGAGGGGTGAGGGTTTTTTACTGCTGAAAAAACAGCCCTAGAAAGTTTTGGGGAAAAAAATAATGTAAGGTAAATCACCGTAAGCAAAGTGTCATAGAATCAGAGTAGTTAGAGGTGGAAGGGACCTCTAGGTCATTTAGATCCAACCCCCCTGCCCTGGGCAGGGGCTCCTTCCACTAGACCAGGTTTCTCAAAGCCCCATCCGCTCTGGCCTTGAACACTTCCAGGGACATGGGGCATTCTCGTCTTCTCTGGGAAACCTGTTCCAGTGTTTCACCACCCTCACAGTAAAGAATTTCTTCCTAATATCTAATCTAAATCTCCCCTCTTTCAGTTTAAAACCATTACCCCTCGTCCTATCACTCCATTCCCTGATATAGAGTGTCCCTCCCCATCTCTCCTGTGGGCCCCCTTTAGGTACTGGAAGAGGCTATAAGGTCTGCCTGGAATCTTCTGTTCTCCAGGCTGAACAACCCCTATTCTCTCAGCCTGTCTTCATAGCAGAGATGCTCCAGCCTTCTGATCATCTTTGTGGCCCTCCTCTTGCTCCAGCAGGTCCCTGTCCTTCTTATATTGAGGGCTCCAGAGCTGGACTCAGTACTCCAGGGGGGGTCTCACCAAAGCAGAGGGGCAGAATCATCTCCCGCAACCTGCTGGCCACGCTTCCTTTAATGTGGTTGGCTTTCTGGGCTGCCAGCGCACATTTCTGGCTCATGTTGAGCTTCTCATCAACCAACAGCACCGGTTTAGTGTAGAAATAGCCCTATTTAGTGTACAAATCTGTTTCCTTGGAAGTATTCTACCTGTAAATTGTGGGATGCTGAACTCCCAAAGGATCTTCTGAAAAGCCATGCCTGGGTGAGGACATGGTTTTAGGAGTATACATGACTGTGTGCCAGGTTAGAATAGCAGAGGAAGTATAACATTGTTATTTTTGAGTACCAGAATTGGGAAGTTCCCAATTCCCATGCCAGTTTATGTGAGTAGCACTGTTTATGTGACATTAAGTATTTCATTAGCAGCAAAATATCAGTTGTAGCTTATGTAAAATTTCCTGAAGATTTTGGTTTCAGTTTATAGTGTGTTGTAGCTTGCATCAGGCAGTCATTGTTCTAGTTTCCAAAGGTAACAGGGACAGTAGCAGACAGACTGTCACAGTACCACATTTATCATGTTCTCATGTATGGAGATGGAAAAAAAAGGTAGAAATAAGCTGTTGTGAAAAGGAGACATGAGAAGCTTATGTATCAAAAAAGGGAATGACCAATGAAGGCTTTTCTTAGGATGTTGTGACAACTGGCTAAGTGTTGTGAAGTGTGGGCAGACAAAGAAGAATGAATTAGGGATTCATTGGCAATTGGAACTGTTGATAAGGAGCTGTCATTTAGGTCCAGAGTGCAATCTGATAGTAGAGTAGCTATTGGTATAGCTCATCACACTCAGTTCATTACCAAAACAAAATACTGATCCGGGGAACTGCTAGGAGGATGGACGTGTTTGCTCACAGTCAAAAAAATAAATTAAAAAAAAAGTAAAAAAAGAGTGTTGCTTAAAGATAATAAAGATAACAGTACAGTGTATGTAGCATAAAAAACAAATGTGCTTTTATCCACACAGCAGAAACGGGAAAAACAAGTGTTTTGTCAGTCAAATACAGGGAAAAAAGAGCACTTTAAAATGCTAAATTATATATGAAGATTTTGTAAGAGATTACAGTGGCATGCTGGGCTACAAAATGCCAAGATTAAAATCATGATGCTGTAACCTCAATTTGACTTCAGTGGAGCTATGATAGTTTACACAGTCTGTAGTCTGACATTTTACATGGTGGTCTGAAACCTACCCCAGAATTTCAAAACAGCTTTGTAGGAATGCACATTTACCACTGTTGTCCTCATGTATAGCATGAAAGTGTGCATTTAATGTTTTTATTTCTTTTGCTTCCAAGCAACAACTGAGTCAAGATAGAAGCATGATGTTGAAAATGAACTTTGCACAAAGGTGTGATTTTTGTGAAGAACATGATCCTAATCTGTCGAATTTAATCCTTTTGTCTATTAAAGTGCCTGTAAGCAGTAATATATCAGATCAAAACCTAAAAGTTCATTTAAGCACTGCTTTCACATCAGTACCTTTGATGAGATTTGAGATTCATCTGGTGAAGTGACCTAGCATGTCCACACAATGCTTTCCAAACATACTGGCAGAAAAGAGCTGGATTAGTCTGTGAAGCATTGCTCCTCTGCCCCTCTCATGCCCATCAGTAGTAGGTCTGCAGTGAAGAGCCTGGAAGGCTTCCTGGCTTCTGGATCTCTTGTTCTGTCTGTGTCCTGGCCTCACCTTGGCTGACCACCAGTTCTCCCACTCCCATAGACAGTAATTCACTGAAAAGGAAAGAGGTTCTGGTGTGATTGAGTGGGAGATTGGCTTCAGGGTGGGCTTCAGGTGTGCAGCTGCCCTGTTATCTAGGTGGACATGGTGGTGGTGGGCATGCAGAGGGACAACCACAGGAAAAGGTGTATCAGAGCAATGTTCCTCTCTCATCCAAACCTGCACATCTGACGCTAAAGACCATGATGTGTTGGAGCACACTTGGGTTCCTAACAGGTCCCCAAGTGCATTGAGGTACAGAAACTCAAAATTTCTGATGATTTTCTCCTTGGCTTTAGCTGAACAGAAGTGAAAGCTACCTTATTATTTGTTTATATAGGTATTTCTGAATTTTTTAATATATGTGTGTGTTAACTCTGGCAGGGTAGAGTTTAGTCATTGTTAATTCTGTTTACTTTCTGTAAGGTATCTGTGTGTTAGGTTAGATGGCTGCATATTAGATGGCTGGTCCATTCAACAGGGGTGTGATTATTATTAAACATTAATATGCTGCATAGGTGTTCAGACTACAAAGGTACAAAGAATAAGATGTAATTCCATTTCTTTTGTTTAAGTACTAACTCTATTTGTGTCAAGTGATTGAAATCACTTGCAGTACTATATTGATGACAATCTCTTAAATGATATTTTTATGGGAGTTTTTTTTTCCTTAAAATGCACGGTAAGGGATTAAATTAGTCACACCATCCTGGATAAAGGCAGGAACCTACAAAGGTGCTCTGGATTGTGCAAAGGAAACTCATGACAATTTAAAGTAACTACAGCTTTCCTAGAGGCCAGGTTGCTGTATTTATTTAATTATTTATTTAAGTTTAAGAACTCAACACCAGTAAGTGCCCCTCCAGTGCTCTGATACCCCATGACAGATACTTGAAACAGAATAAAGATGAGTGACACAATTAATCGCTGTTACATCAACAGCACGAGGTATTGAGGAGTTTCTGTGATTGGCTTCTAAAGTTCCTTAATAAAAAAATATCTGTTTGGACAAAAATTCTGTTACTGGTCATTTGCCTTATGCACTTTTCTACTGTTTGCACTTAAATTGCTATTTTGAAGTGAAGAAAACAACATTTAAAGCATGAAAACTATCACCATTGTTCTCCATTAGGCTGTGGATGCTACCCAGCATGTAAAAGTTAGAAAGGGAATAATTATACAATTTATATTGTTTCTGGGTCCAAATTAGCAGGTGCTTTGAGGTAAAACATGGATGAATTTCCCATAATCCGACTGATGTCACAAACAAGATAGCTAAAAAGTGCCTGCGGTTATCTTCAAATGAAGTTATATTAGAATTGTGTCCAATATTCTTTATTACAAGGTGAAGACACTCAGAGCAAATAGAAAGTGATGGGGTTTTTCATTCTCCATAGCCTTTGTTCAAGCTTTGCTTTGCAATGTTATTTATACTTATCTTTTGTTTTTTACAAATTAACTTTTGAGAGTGATATTTTAAACTGCTTATAACCTTTTACCTCCTAACGGAGTCCACACTTTAAAAGTGCAGGGACTGTGTGCAGTGAGGTTTTTTAGCTCTGACTACATGGCAGCAGCCAGCTGCATCAAGACTACTGCGATGTTTGTTGCTACCAGCAAATGACCTCGTAACCACAGCCAGCACAGCCTCACACCACCTCCTCTTGTGCATAGTCCACTCTATTTTCCCCTGTCCACAGTTCACATAGTCCACAGTTGTCCCTTGGGTGGTGTTATGGGTATTTTCACTTCCCAGTGCAACCACTTGAGAAGGCCAGGTCTGATTTACATTTACACTCTTCCTCTAGCAGCAGTTGTCTACAGGGAAGAGTAATATCCCATAGGTCACTACTTCCTTGTCATGTTTCCTGTGGTCAAACCGTATTGCACATCATTCATGTCAAATAGGCTACATCTATGATTACCTGCTTGATTGTACTTTACAAGTTCCCAAGATCCCAGGAATCAATTCATACTTGTGTGCTTAGTTTCATTTCCATAATGGGAATGGGGCTATTTATTCTCTTGGAGTCTTTTTTTTTTAACCTGGTTCTACATAGATGCACATTTTAGAGTACAGATTACCCACCCGCCCTTACTTTGGATGTGTAATTGTTCTTTCCTACTTGTGTGTAGACTACTGTTTATGTGCAAACAGAATTAATTATATTGTTGTAGCGTTATCAAATCATATAGTTGGTTTACAAGTAACGGAGATTAGGGAGTTATTTTGTTTATCTATAACTGTTTATAATTTTAAACTTTATGCTTTTAAAAACTTTACTATACAAATATATATGATGAAAAGACATGGATAATTTTTCTGTGTGGGTGTATTATTTTCCATACCAGATTTACTGGTTGTTTAAAAATATTTTACATTGTGCCTTTCATTTTACTTAGTTACAAAAGTTCAGAACACACATGGACAAAGTCTGATGGTTTGGTCTTACAGAACTACTCCAAATGAGTGAGTTAGATGCTTATCAAATAAAATACTAAAGTAAACTGAGAAGAAATATATTGAGAATGTCAACATTTTATAACTGAAATTAACAGAGACATTAACTAAAATCAGATTAGATGTGAGTGTATTATAAATACTGTGGTGTCTATGCAGAATTATTATAAAAAGCACTTAGAAGCATTTAGCCAATGTATATGTCTATATTATTCTCGTAAAAAGCAAAATTTTTCTGTCTGAATAAAAACATAGCCATTTTTGGAAATATATCTGATTAGGCAGTATTTGTCATACAGCATTTACCAGAATACCAGCAAGTCTTCTTTGTACAGCTGTCTGCCTCATTCATTCAAATTTGGATTTGTCTAATAGCAATGGTAGATAGTATGTGCTCCTTTTGCAAACTTTGATAAATCTTTTTCACAATCTAGAAAACTCAACATCAGTATTTTCTCTAGTTTTTGCAGAGGCTTTTCCTTATAAAATGATAAATAAGAAACTCATCTTAAATCATATGCAATCCCATGCCCAATCTGCAATCTCAGTGCTGCATTCTTACTTTTTGTGTATCTTGAGTGTTTATTTCATGGTTTAATGCATGTGTGAAGCGGGTGAGGAAAAGAGAGGAAAGGAAGAGGAAAACCATTGCTTGTATAAAGAAGCCTCGGTATATAGAAAAGAAAAGGAGCCATCTTGTTTTGTGTAATTCTGTAAGATTCCTGTGTTGAGTTATACAGCACTTAAATAACAGCAGTTAGGTAAAAGGATAACATAAATACAAAAATATATCATTTCATTATTTGATTTACCGATTTTCCCATTTTGCAGAAGCAATAATGGTATCAATGAAATCACATCAGAAATACACTGAAAATGTTAAACATCTTTAAGTACCAATGGACGAAAGGAAGATGGAGAAGAAAATTCATGAAGGTGAAAATATATATTATAAAAGAATAATCTCATGTTTAAAGGGAAGAAAATAAAGCCCAATATTAGAATGATTTATTTTTTTTATAACTATGTCTATTATTTTCCTTTGCTCCTGCTTAGCTACATAGTAAATGTGCTGAAAATGAAACTAACTCTGACTTGCCCATCTCGTATCATCTAAATACAAGTTGACATGAAATAGTCAATAGAATCAATGGTCTGTGCATTTAAAATTCTGCTTAGAAAAACACTGAAGAAAAACTGAGAAATTGAATTATGAAAAGGAAAAGCAGCATTGAAGAATAAGACCAATTTCTAGCTGAAGTCTGAAAGGGCTTCATTATCTGTTTCATCTGCTTATTTTGCAGATGTTTATTTATATTTATGTTCACACTGAAGGAAAACTGCCTTTTAATTCCAATTTATATAGCACTTTCAAGGCAGAGAATTTGTATTAAAATAAGTTGAAGGTCATGCTGAGATGCTGCAGTGATTGACAGCAGCATAAACCACAAATAGAGGCAAAATACCCATTCCTTCTTTCCTAGCCTGTAATAGTCTTGTAAGCTGTTTTGTCATCTCATCTTATTCTGCTGTTCACAAGCATGTTGTGTGAAGCAGCCATGCCAAAATGAAAGGAGAAATGTAGATTGCAAAACGTGCACATAACATTGTGGTATTTTTCCTCACTAATTCATCTAGCAGCAGAAAAAAACCCTTGAATTGTCCTGTGAAAAGGGAATAGGGATAAAGAAACATTGGGTCAGAATTCAATGTAATGTAATAGTCTAAGTTACAGTACCCTACTTAAAAATATTTTTTCAGTGTTTTGTTTTTCTAGTTAAAGATTTGAGAATGTCTTCACACTTTCATGTATAGTGGTGATCACGTGCTTTCTAAATTTTCCTTACTTCACCTGTTCACACATTCTGTAAAATTTCTGTTTAATCTTGCATTTTTTCTCACCTCTTTTAATCCATTTTTGTAAAGTTACTTTCTTTTAGATAGGATTTGTTTCGATGCAGGGGAAAATTACTGCTTTTTTGCCTAAAAATCCTAATTTTTACCATGCTTACTATGTTTTTATGTATTTTAGCAGTAAGCCTATTTGTAGCCTTTCAAAAAACCTGATGTGCTTTAAAAAACTATACATATTTCAGGAGAGTGGAAATGTACAAAAATCCTTCATATTAATTCCTTTTTAAAGTCTGATCTCATTGTTAATTTTTGTGTACAGTCTAGCTGAAAATCTGTTGCCTTTTTGACTGTAAAACAAAGGAAATTTGCATAGTTGTTTAAAGTGTTTAATAATTCTTGCCTTCCCTGTGAAATTAAGCTGATCTGATTCCTGTTGAAGAAGAGATTGAGTGTTTTGTTATTCTGCGTGACGGTACGCTTGTTCCTTGCAGAGAGACAGGCAGAGTGGTCAAAGAAGGAAGCAAGCTCAAAACTGCACTGCTTACTGCTGTTAACGTGACTGCCCTGAGTGAATGATTTCTCTTTTGTTCACTTCACCCTGTTTCCTCTTAGAGCTTTTGTGTGTGCATTGTCCTAAACAAAACAAAATATGTGCTAAGTTTGAGTTACTTTAATAAGAAGCCTTTCCATTTTCTTCTCAGGTGAAAAACAAGCAAAACACCCCAAAGATTGAGTAATACATTTCACATATGCTAAGGAAACATTTAATTGTAACAGAAGATCTGAAGACAATGGTAACAAGCACTTTTGTTTCCTGAAGGCTGTGACACAGATGATGTCTCTTATTATTAAGATCTAGCTGTAACCCATCCATCTGTTAATCTTCTTGTGTGTGGCATAGCAGCTTATTTGTAACTTAAGGCTGAGTCAAAAAAAGACTTGACTTCATTACTTTATAATAACCTTCCATGAACATAGGATAGTCTTTTTATTATTATCTTTTATTTTTGAAAATGAGAGGTTTTGTACATTTATGTGATCTTTCATTTAGAGAAAGAGTCTTGTACTTTCGATGGCTTTTTACATTTACTGGGTCCTAGGAGAATTTAGTCAAAATGAGGCAGCATGCCTAACGTCTGCAAGATGCATCCTTTAAAATTCATGTTAGTAACTTTAAATTAAAGGCTTCACAGGCATCTGAAGAGGGAAAAAAACAAGTCATGAGCAACAAGCCACAATTTATCAACATATTTTGCATCCCATTCAGGCAGATGTTTGGCCTCAAGACATGTAAAATGGATGGATTTGATTCTCTCTTAATCTCCCTGCAACTTGAACTGGAGAGATGAGAGAAGCTCAGCAGGAAATTAGCTAAATAAAGGAACTAGATAAGCAAAAGCAAAATGCTGAAGAATATTGTAATATGTAAATCTAAGACTAAATATATATTTTTGCCAATTGTATAAATTCTGCTAAAACATGGACATGGTAGCAGCTTGTAGCAGCTCTAAAAGGGTGTGATAACCCTGTCAGGATATAATAAGATACTCCTATTGATGGATGAGATTTTCTTTCATTTGTTTACAAATACGAGACTACAGTCTAGTCTTAAAGTAGTCTGAAGAATTGAAGTCCTTTTTTTCCATGTTGTATTGTATTGTGCAGTTGAATCTGACAGCCAGTTTGCAGACCCAGAGCAAAATCTGAAGCATCTTAATTAAATCCCCCAACTCCATTGTTGCAATGCCTTGAATTTGCACTGTCTACACGAGGCACCCACTGTGCCAGGTCAGGCAGTGACGGTGGTTAAGTACCTCGGAACAAGAATACAAAAATCCCACAAGAGATGAGGAGCAAATCAGTTAGGAAAAGCAGGCACAGGCACATGCCTAATTTCTGGCCTCTATGGAGATGTGAGATATGTGCCCCACAGCCTGTCATTAACAATCTGCACCCATCTGAAAGCAGAAGATGAAGGCTGTGTGCACACTGCATGCTCTGCAGCGGTAGCTAACTGAACCTGGCTCAACCTTACTAAAATACAGCCACAGGAAAAAAACACAACCTGTTCATTTGAAGTATAATCGCAAAATGTTTCAATCATTGACTAAAAACATGGGAGATTTGAATTAATTTCTCTCTGCTGGGAGTAAGGACCAAGATTTTTTTGCTCGCTCTTCCAACTTTCAAATGATCAAATACAAAGGATCAAAATAACAGGTTGTTGTGTTTTTTTTTTTTTCCTTAAATATTTATGTTTAACAGCAATTTGTAATTTTAAGTTATCAAAATATTTTTAGTACAACTTTTTGGGTAACTTTTATTTATGTAATAGCAGCAATAGAGAAACCTGGAAGACAAATTAAAAACACTATACAAGGTGAGAAGAGAATTGCCTTTTTTTGGCGCATCAGCCAAGAATGGCACTCAGACCATGAAAGTTGCCAGCAGAGCCCATCTGTTAAGCAACAGAGTAAATCAGATGCTGCAAGTTCCCAGTGATCTCAGGAAAGGAAAACATTGAGAAGAGGCAAATAAAGTCAGGAAGGTCATTTTCACCTCAAAGGTCTGATGGAGTTTTTTCTGTCTGTAACCTTAAGTCGGTCCTTTCCTGCAAAGCACTGTGATTGATCAGTCCACTTAACATGGACCCAGTCTTTGTGTACCTGGGTGTGTCTGGTCAGATTTCAGAAGCTCCATGGGCAATACTCTAGGGTGCAAACACGCAACCATTCCTTGGAGCAGGGTTCTTGAAAGATTTCGGTGTCTGGGATCTTCTGAACTCTTCTTGTTCACCTGCAGAGATGTTACCTTGGGACTCTGAGGGGCTGGAAACTTCAGGTCTTTAGTTTGTTTATTTGGACATAATTTAATAAAAGAGTAGAAGTTCTGTCTTGAGCACAGATACATTAGTTCACAGGCACGTTAGAGATCTCACGGGCGCAAGTCCTGAGGAAACCTTGTTTCCAGTGATCCCATTTCTCTTATTAATCCCGACTCTATCACTTTCAGATCCTGCATTTACAATGAGTGATTATGTGAGTGATGGCTGAAGGGTCAAGCTCTTGTTTGGCTTCTCTGTCTCTCTCAGGTATGTTGTCTGCATTATTGAGTTACATTTACAAGGTAAGAACTCTGTGAAATACTCAAGTGCCATGGAACTAAGTCATTAGTTGATGGATAAGTGAAAACAGTGATTTTAAACTAGTTGATACTTTCTCAGTTGCAGACATTCAGTTAAGAGGTCTTGTATATTCCCCAAATTTGGCCATTGCCGGTCCTGGAAAATCTGACTGCAGCTTGGCCTGTGGGACAGTTTTCTATTCACAGGGAAGAAAGAGGGATGTTACACACAGGTATTTTCTATTCCATCACACCATTTTTCTTCTGCAAATGTAGCCAATGCTTGCAGCAGCTGGTGCACGTAGGACTTTATTTTAGGCAAGGGCATCTGTAGAAAGTGCTGTTCAGGAGACACGCTACTGTGTCCCGTGGTACTTCACTGTTTCTGGTACTTCTTTTTAACTCTGATATGACTGACCATTTCAGTACATTTTAAGACAATGTCCCATGTTCTTTCCAATGTAAGACTGCACACTGGAGTCTATAATCAGGCAAATGATGGCAGCCTTTTGAGGAGTTTTACAGAGCTTTGCTTTTAAGACTGCCAATTCCTATCTGTTTTTTTTTAGTCTGACACCACTTATCCACAACACACATATCCCATGCCAAAAGCATGCAAGATTTTGCATTGTCAAGACTTTACTGTTGGACTTTGTAAGCTTTTCCTGGCATCCACTTTCAGTTGCTAATTGTCATGAAGAGTTGTAGTCCAAAATAGCTTTTTTATTAAAAGGAAAAAAAAAAAAAAAAAAAAAAAAAGAAAAATCAACCGTGCTTGATCAAGTCACAGAAAAGAACCAAGCAGAAAATTTCAGTGCAGAAAAGAGAGTGAACAGAAACTAATAAATGTATAATTCCCTCAATGCAATGCGTATCTGAGCTTCAAGAAATCTTGGAGTTACATTTAGAATTAGATTCCTTATCTTAATACCTACCAAATTTCAAAAGCTATATTACTGCCTTTTGTATGAAAAATACTAGCAAGGAAACAGTATGATGCATATGTGGTCTCCCCAATGGAGAAAAAAAGTAATAATGCAGTAGAGCCCTTTTCTATTGAATTGTCTGACACAGTAAGTGTTTCTAAACCCCTAGATACCTTGATTTACCTTTTTTTTCTGTCTTCCAACAGAAAAAAAGAAATTCCTAGTGCATATTGTGAACAATAATTTTACAGATCGTATTGTAAAGGAGATATCATTCTATGCATTCATAACCTTCTAATTCTCTTTGCAAAATCCAAAAATGCATCAAGCAAAACATAAAAGTAAAAATGGGTGTGTATGTGTGTATATATGTTATATGTACCAATGGAAAATGCATCTTTACTTTTCACTGCAAATGTGTAGATTAATTTTTTTCTTCTATTGCATATCTTTCTCCCTCTGTTATAAGCTATGCTTATGTACTTGTCCTGGACCAGGCTCTCAGAAAATTGTGACCAAAAAAAAGTGGTGCAGCTGAAATGTGGAAGTGTTTGTAAATTATTCTGGTTTTACTAATCCGTGGCTAGGGAAAGCTATTCTGCAAAGAAATTCAGAATGAAACTGATTTGACCAACTGTCATTTTGTTCAGATCTTGAAACCATGACTCCCTTTTTACAGAAATAACAAAACTGTTGATTCAGTCAGTCAATTAAACTGAATTATTGGAATGAGTTATTTTCTGTGAATAAACCCAACTGTCTAGTTCCAGGCTAGCTGAAGGGACCACAGACATCAAAGCTCAGTTCTGCATCTCTCTGGCACATTTATTTTTATCTATGTTGAGAGCCCACAGCACAGAGTAGAGTGTGGTTATCAAATGTCTGGCAGAATACCGACTGTCTTTACCTTTCTTTTGCTTTTTGTATGAAAAGTGGAAGTCTTATTTAGCTCACAAAATGTGTATCAGTCCCATGCTGCTTGTCTATCTTGAGCATATGGGCATCAAATACTGAAGTAGTATAGAGGGTCTGTCGTGATGTCATAATGCCAGTTTTTGTCTGAAGGACATCTTGTTTTGCGAGGCTTTTATCATTCAGTGAATGCACAATATCAACATACAGTACCAAGTATCTTACAATTCAAAATCTGATTGTGCAGAGAGTGTAGAAATTGTTACTAGCCTTGCTTGTCATAGTTAACCAATCTAGAATTTTACAGTTCAGCGCACCTACCATTTATATCTCTGCCTATGAAGTGCAATTTTCAGCTGTTTTCAGGAATGCGTACACAGTATGCATTTAGAAAATTGCTAATGGAATGAGGTTCAGGCTCATATGGTTTAACATTGAGCTTATTATTACGTTTGTAAGAAATTTAAAAATTGTCTCAACCTAGATGATCTGGAGCAGCTGCTTGTATGTGTCTGGCAATAATAAAAGTTATAAATCGTGTAAGTTTATGGGCAAAGGGTGTGAGTAAATGAAAGGTGAAATTAAAAGAGAATTGTTTAGACTGTATCCACTATATTGAAGTGTGTAAGGATGGATTAGCAATGTTTGTTACCAGTCTCTGTTCATACTATTTGACATTTTGCTAGAAAATGCTCTTTCAGAGTTTTAAATCACTTAAGTAATCATTTAATGATGAGATATTGAAGGATATTGTAGAAAAAAGATAAATATTTAAAATCTTTTCAGTAAGCAAATGGATTTCTAAATTTTTTATAGATCTGAAAAAGTTTCTGTTAAACAGTAAGCTAATTTTAATTAAAATATACTACAGTAAAACAGGAAAGGCCATATGCATACAAATGCATTTAAAATATGAATAAAAATGTATATACTTTAAAAGGAACCTTGAAAAGGCAAATATTGACTCATATGATACATTTAGATAAATAAAAATTAACACCTGTGAAGATTTTTTTTAAGCAGTCTTCCTTTCATGGATAACTGTTGGGCCTTAGCTGAACAATCAGTAAAAACAGGAGGAAAAAAGTGAACAGTGTGGCTCTAAAGTGCAACTTTCCCGTCCCTTCTCTAGGTGCATGTTCCTCTATTTTGTTCCTCTGCACCAATTTCCAACTCTTGTGTGAGGCGCCAGTGGCTTCTACGGCAGAGACTTCTCCTGGAGTGAAAGGTATAGCTCTCAGATCTACTATCTAGAAAATTCAAATAGAATTTCCTGATCAGCTGTCACTCTCCATCTCCTATTCCTAAACACCGAAAAGTCTTTGAGAAGATGGAGTGCAATGTCTGTGGTTTCAGGGGAAACCCTTTGTGATAGCAAATCGAGGTGGTTAAGTTCAGCTGTGTGTAATGCTGTATTGTAAATAAACTTAGAATTGCCTGAAGTATCCAAAGCATGCATGTAGATGCTTGTATGGTAACAGGCATGACTCAATGCTATTATGCATGTTTAAAAGTTCTTCCTCTTGCTAAGGAAGCTCCAAGGAAAATACATTTGAATGCTGGTAGTTCTAGGCCACTGTTTTTTATTAGAAGTGGTTACAAACAGGACCTGTGTGCATTCCCAGTCTCAACCCTTTGAACAGCACCTATATCGGTACTGCTCAGTCTCATGAATTTAGGCTGAAGTGCAGGACTGGTATACCCAGTGTGATGTTCTCCTTGCTTTGAGTTGCATTCATGCTTATGAGCATGACACCAATAGCAGCAGTCCTGTCAGCGTGTCTACCCTTAGTGGCTTCTGAGAAACCTTCAACATCTTAGGGATTTGCTTATTTTCATGGTTGATTTCCACATCTTGTTGGGCTGCAAAAGATTTCTTTCCCCAGAGCAAGACTTATGTAGAGTCTAGTAATTTTTGCATATGTAAGAATGAATCTTGAAGAAAAGACTGCAAGGCATTGCATATGACTCCATAACCATAACACCTTTAAACATAAATATCCTTGGAAAAAAAACCTTAATCATTAAAGGCCCAAAATAATTTCTCACTTTGCAGTACACCTAGTAAGTATATGTGCCTGTGCTTGATTATCTGTCTGAGGCTTTTATTTTACTATTAAAATTAAAAGCAGGATACCTTTTGGTAGTAGTTAAGATTTTATAATACATTTAACTTTACATCAGCACACTTCATATTCTGAATCTCAGTCCAAGCAGTTCTACTTGAGGGCATAAAGATGATCAGTTTGTGTCTTCCTAGGGCATAAGATTGATCAAAGTAAACCATTAATCAAATAGATATGAAAATTAGAAATAATAATATGAGGTGTTAGATAACACAGTCTGCATGCAATAGCAGCTTGATCTCTCAGGAAATTAAAATAACTTAACAAAAAGGCCATATTTAACAGACTGCATGATGGAATTAAGAATTAAAATCTAGCCTATTAATCATGCAAGAAATTACAATTAAATTATATTTGTTAATTTCATAGTGAAGAGTTTTTAAATTAAATAGTTAACCACTTGCTGGAATCTTTACCTATGCAATTATAATTCAGATGTCAGTGAAAACCAGGTTTTTTAGGGGTTAAAAACTGTTTTCTTTACAGTTTATTTAATTTCTTATAAAGTACTTGCTTTGTAAAAAAAAAAAAAAAAAAGAAGAAAAAAAATGGCACACATCTCAAATTATGTGTCAGTTTTTCTCTCCCGGTATTTTTTCTTGGTTCTTTTTGTTCTTTGTATCTCATCTACCCTAAGCAGAATGGTACTTTTGTCTGATTCAGTATGCTTTTATTTCAAATACAGAAAAATTGAGCTTTGTCCAGATTTTGATTCGTGATTGAAGTATTTGAATTGCCTATGTATATTTGAGAACAGGATTTTTAACATATGGATGGAAGAATGAAGGGTACTGTATTTGTAATAGCAAGTGCTACTCTTGAGCTAGTCTCACTAGCTCCTGTGCATTTTTTTAAGGCATCAACATTATTTTTAAACTTTGCCACTACAACCTGAACGTTTCAAATGTAAACTGGAAACTACCCTAAATTCCATTTCAGCTTTGAATATAAAATGAAAGAATAACTGGCAAATAAGCATCTGATCTCAATATTTCTGTTGGAACATTTTATGATGTCATTGCTAACAAATCAGTCATCTTCAGTCTTTAGGGAGAGCTCCGAAATCCCGTTCCTACTAATTTAACTGGAGATAAGATTACACAGATGAGACCAGAGAGATGTAAATTTCTGATGAGGGATTAAGTTAGTATATGATCTTCGAAGAACTTTAAGACTAGCCCCGATCTGACATGTGCAAAAAAAAGCTGAATTTGTGCTAACAGCATTAATGTAGAACATCTATTTTTCCACTTGTTTTCACAAAATATCTAGGAACTGATTATCTCTGAAACCTCAGCCTCATGGATGTTTTGTTTAATTGAGCTCGGACACTACATTTGAAAGGTTTTTTGAGAGTAAGAGAAGGGCAAAGAGACAGATAGACATGCACACAAAAAAACCCTCAGATTGTGATTATAAATTTCTCATTTATTTAGGAAACAAAGCTTAAAATCCATAATTGCATGCACCACTAGTCCACATAAGTTTTACTGACTGTTCAGATCTTTTAGATGTTAGATACTCACAAAAGAAGTTGAAGAGTCTGATGTCCAACTCTGGCTTGTGTGATGAGAAGGGTTTTTCCAGTAAAGATGTACAAAAACTCACAGCACAAGTCCAAGATACAATTGACAATCTTTGTCATCAGTATGTAATTCAGGCCGTAACAAAGCCTGAGATGGGATGGTAGATTGATTAACAAAAGCTTGATGTACTTAGCAAAACAAAGGCTGAGGGGGCATGTGTTTTCTTTACAAATACAGCCTTGGGATAAACGTTTTCCCTCCCTGTCTGATCTCTTCCCATTCAGAATAAAAGAAGTAATGAAACTAAAACATAAGAGATTTTTATATTTTAAACTTATTGATTAGATATCGTTCTCATTAGGAGTCAGTGTGAATTTAGTTCTTTGCTGACTTTAGCTACCTTGAAATTGTGAATCTAGTATAAGCAATTGATGGTGTACTTTTACTTTATCTAGATAATACCTCAAGGTAGATTCTTCCCTAGACAGTGCTTACGTGTTTATTTTAGGGGGGGAGAAATTGTTTCTGTGAGGTGCTCTGACTAAGAAGAGAGTCTGGCAATGAAAGGAAGGTGCTTAAGTTTTTAGTTAGCATAAATTAGGTGAGATTACTACTTCCCTTAAGGCAAAAAGTCAAAAAAATATTTTCAAGACCAGAATCTGACCCAAATTCCTCATTAATTTGAGGTTTACCTTGGACTGTTTCCAGTTTTACCTGTCAGTTGTACACATGTATCTTCCAAATAGTAACGGAATCTGATGGGAAAAAAAATCTCATCAAATTGCAATAGTAAGATGATACTTCACTAGGAAATTGAATTTTTATATAGGGCACGAAGTTGGAGTCTTACATAAATATAATGAAAGAAACTTGTGACTATGTTATGAAGGTTTGTTATATTTGCCTTCCAAAACAGTTGCCAAACCTTTACAGTATACTAGGAAGTCCAATATTATTTGCTTAATAAAATATATTTGTTCCATCTTATCTATCATGTTATTTTAAAACATGGTAATTTTTTTTCATTTGCTTGTTTCTAATGGCAAATGGTACTGTTGAGGGAACCTTGGAGCTCTAATTTCATATTTAGAAAATAGAACTAAGTTATAACATGTATTTTTAAGATAGACAATTTCTAAAGATACACCTTATTTTCCTTCTTACAATATTCTCCAATGAGTTTTGATTCAGAGCAACTGTTTACTAAGTGATTTCTTGTTTTAGTAATGGAATGTGAAGATTAGGTTTCATAACATTCTCAAATATCTTCCGTCTGGATTTTGTTTAAGGAGTATTCCCAATTTTCTCAGCACCAACATAATTTACACATTTTTGTTATGCTAATAGGAGTGTAGCATTATGTATTGTATCCTTTATCCCAGTGGATTTTGTTCCATCCATTTTGCTTGTGTTTCTAATCTGATAACAGAATATATTAAAAACATCTGTCCTTGTGTTACAAGTATTTGTTATTTGTAGGAGATAGGACATAAAAATATGAAATTAATTTCCATTATGAATTGTACTTGCCCTCAGAAGAAGTTGCTAGAGACTGCATGTTTTTCTGCTTCAGAGTAAGAAATGAGATTATATCATATTACATTGATTAGAAATTCACTGCTAATATGAAACCTGTACTTACTAGAAAAAAAACCAAACCACCCAACATTTGTTTTTATGCATTGAAAGCGTTAGGATTTCTCTGTTTCTTGGAAGGCAAGTACAGTCAGGATTTCAATCAATTTTAGCATATATGGCAATTGAAGTGTGTCAAAAGTTATATGAAACAAGTCAGACAATGGTTTGTTTTATTAGATTAAATTTATGCATCAGTTATATTTGTATGTGTCTGGAATCTTTTAATATCAAAGAAGTTAAAACAAGTTTAGGTAAGCCATTATCATTTTTGGTCAAAACAAAGAGTGCCTTCTTGCTTTTGTTGTTGGTTCGCAAAGATTAATAAAAAATTAGTTTCTGTTGCAAAATTTTGGAAACTTTTTGAAAGCACAGTCAAGCCTAATAATACCTATGCTAACTGTTTTTATACTAGTCAAAGTTTGCAGTCTTTCTCAACAACCCGATTGACAGGAAGTTGAGAGTGTTTCTGAGCTGTTAGGGGATCTTTAATTGTAAAGAAATAATTGAAGATCTAAATCAGTGAGATTTGGAAGATTGTTTCAGTTTTCAAGTTTTCCTTCATTTAGGGTTTGGTTTTGGTTTATTTTGTGGTGGGGTATTTTTTAGCTCAAATTCTGTGGCTGCTTTTCTTGAGGAAAGAAACATTTCCAGTATCCTGGAAGAGTTTGAGAAACCATCAGACCTAGTGGTAAACTGGCTATACTTATCCTACAGGGGTTCTAGTGTTTTGGGTTTTTTTTTATTTCCTGCAGAAGAAAATACATAAGATTGATTAGCTCCACCCTCGTGGCCTTCAAATAATGACAGGTTTCCTGAAATGAAGTTGTGGATAGTGTGAAGAAACAGAACTCTAACTCCTCTGTAGGAGAAAGTAAGACTTTTTTTTTCTAGCAAAAAGAACTCATTATCCCTTTCCCTCTTAAGACTTTTAATTTCCGTATCGAATTTATGCATGGCAACAGAGCCACATGAATACTTTTCTAACGCAAGAAGCCATGAAAGACAGGCTGTGGTTTTTTTTTTCCGTAAGAAGTTTGTTGTGCTCAAAAGAATGGATGTTCCAGTCTTTTTCCAGGAAAGCCTTTTTATCTAAGAGTTAAATTTTGTTGCTGTTATCTGACTTCAAGAGATTATTCAGAGTATATCAACCCAAAGATATTGAAGCAGTAAAAATGACAACTATGCTGCCTGATCGACAGTGGAAATTCTAGAATTAAAATGTTCTAAAATGCTCTAAAATTCCAAATTAACTAGACTTCTATATTATATGATTTGATAGAGTTTATTGCTTAGAATTTTGCAATAAGTCTTAATCCTTTCATGCACACCATCATACAATAGGAATACTGTTTTAAAAATCCTATCATTCAAATCTTTAATTCATGTAAGTGATGCCGGTCATATTGCTGTGCTGTCCTGGGAAATAGCTACGGTTTCCTAAGTTTATGTAATAACCACCATCACAGAAAATTCTTTGCCTGTTAATATGGAAATATTCATATTCTATCTAATATTAATATAAATGTAATCTTTCTGTGTAATCTAAGGCAAGGTGTTGCAAGAGGAGAGTACAAAAATAGTGTAGATTCTTGATTATAGTAAGTAAATCTTTTTGTTCTATTTGAACAGATTTTACACCCCAAAATTCTCATTTTATAGGCTGGAAAACTTACAGTATTTGCTCCCTATTTTTTGGTTGCAAGACAGACTTCAAACCTAAACCAATACCCAATCTACCTAAATGGGGCCAGAGAACTTCAGTGTCCATTGTATTCTGCATGTTAGCGTACTGCTTTGGGAGAATAGAAGACAGTAGTCAATCTAATTTCTGTTTGACATACTAAGTCAAACTGCAAATTTGAAGTCAATTTGCAAAGGGATTCCTCGTGAATACTGCTTAGGTCAGGAGCTGTCCTGCACAGTGTGGTGCTTTCCCAGAAGCTCATGAATTCAACCCTGAAAGGAAGGAATTAGGAAATGTGCTAGCGAAAGTTACCTTCAATTAATCCCCTTTGACTTGCAGTCCCACCAGTGCCACTGACCAGTGTCCGTATATGTGTGCGTGAATGTGAGCACAGACAAAGGAAGAGGAAACACTTTCCATCTCTCCAGAGGTACCTGCCGTGGTGTGTCCTGCTCCCCAAATATCCTAAAACATTAGAATAGTTGTACTCTACTCTCATATGGAGATATGGATGAGGAGAAAAATCCTGAAGTTCCAGTTCCCTCTTTATATATCTGTGAGGTGATTTAGGACAAATTGTGCTTGCACTGAGTTAGCGGGCAAGTGGATGGGTAGGAGCAGGGCTGAAATGGAGATGATTTCTAAAGAGGAAGAGAAATTCATACAAAGTGAAATATGGATGCCCAGGCACATTTACTTACTATATTAGCTGTTATTCTGGATGAAACTGCTGTAACTAAAAACATTTATGGCTAAAAACATTTAGTTGCACAATTAATTGCAAAATAATCTGATTTAAAGTAAGAAAAACTGCAGAA
Organism: Gallinago undulata; assembly: GCA_026546715.1. Classification (NCBI taxonomy): domain Eukaryota; kingdom Metazoa; phylum Chordata; class Aves; order Charadriiformes; family Scolopacidae; genus Gallinago; species Gallinago undulata. Next base: position 10,052,610 of record JAOTQQ010000032.1, read on the forward strand.
ATAAATCTAACTCACAGTTCAAATGAAAGAAACTGCTTCCTTACTCTGGCACTTCCAGTTTACTGAATACTTTGTAACAACAATATTTTCATAATATACTGTAGCATGTTCTTATTGTCTCAGCTCTAAAGGTCAAATGTTTTACATGACCTCAGTATTTTCATTGTTTCTTGTTTAAAGCACAAGAAAAACATTTAATATATAAATAACAAAAGTATCTTCATGTAAGCCCAAAGGAGTGCATGAAGAGAGGAAGATGAAGATCCTGACAAGACTGCAAATTATGAGGACATACATGGCTCAGTCCTGCAGTTTTTAGTTAATAACAATCTAGTATCTTCAGAGACTGAAATTTCAAAGAAAAATATTAGAGTAGTTGATCATTTATTAGCAGTTAACTGATGCAAATGGAAAATATCTAAGGGTTATTCTATTCTTCAAATATAAAGTGAACTGATAGTAAAAATATCGAACTTTCATTAAGAAACATAACAATATATCAGCTTTGAGTTAAGACTACAGACATTTTCTGGGGAATTACAGATTTGTATGCTTATAATGGAGTTAATGTCAATCCAATGTGTACATTGTGAAGTGGGCTTCAATCTGTGACAGTAAGTGAGGGACCAAAGATCCAGCTCCCAGTGTCAGCTAATTGATTGACCATTTATATTTGGGATATAAGATTTCACTCATGGCAGAAAAACACAGCTGCCAGAGAGACTGAGAACTGCCCTGAGGGTGAGCATAGGCAGGAGACTGGCAGAAAAATGACTGAGTACCGAGACTGCCAGAAACAGAAGGACAGAAGAAAAACTGCTTTCCTCAGCTTTGCACGTCTTTCCAATGCATCTCATTTCGCATGGGCTTGGTAGCCCTACTGATGCTCTTCCCATTAGGATGTTCTTTTTGTTCCAAAGGCAGTTGACTATGGGATACATCCCAAATACACTACCAAAGAACAGCAGCAGGAATAACAGATGCACACACTGATGCCGGATACCAAGTCAAACAAGTCAAACAGACACAAAACAATGGAATGTGGAGCTTTTGTCACATTACAGGAACAGTTCTACAGAAAGTGACGTGATGGCAGTGTAACACTGAGCAATCGAGCAGCGAGCAGTCTTGAACTTGATGGCAGAGTATGACCTCTGCTCAGAATGGCTAAGGAAAGGCTTGGCAGCTTTTTTCTTTGGGTTTGGGGTTTTTTTTTTTTTATTTTCTGTTTGATTCAGGGTTCTATATTAGCCCAACTGTAGTCCTACGCTTTTCTTGAAGGTTTTCCTGGAAGCTTTCTTCCTTACCAGTTCTATCCTGAATTAGAGACTCTTCATTTGATTGCAGAAATAGAGACAAAGGTGTGAAAAAAACAGGCAGATGTTGTTGATGTTTAGCAAAAAAAAGTTAATGCTTGTAAATAAGATCAGGGTAAATAGAGAAATGTACAAATACTGTATATTCAAAATAACAAAGTGGAAAATCTATAATGGATTCATTACTTTGCTGTTTCAAGGTTTATAGACCTCAGTTAATGCAGGTGAAATTAAATGTGGTCCTGTTTATTAACAGAATTGATTCCTATTCTCATAGCAGAGTTCAAGGATACATATCATAAATCATAATCCATCATCATAATCCCTCATGAATCAGTGGAGCTGTATTACGTCAGTGAGGTTATGTAGGTTTTTTGCCTTTTTTTTTAATCAGACCTATTTCTAACTCTTAAAAGTGTTGTTAAAAATTACAGTAAGTTCTCTTTGAAGGATCTTTTGCTCCTGTTGTTAGAGATGCATGCCTTGCCTTAGCTGAGTCCCAGGAGAAAAAGAGAGGGAACAAAAGAATATAGAAAAACTAATGGATATTAAGATTATGATGGGTGACAGACACTTATAAAGCTGCTGTAGAATTCAGACTGCAAAATGATTTTCCAACATCTTGATTCTTCATCATAGGTTGGCTTTTCCAGGTAGAAGCAGAATACAGTAGAGAAGCACAGAATAAAGAATTGTGCCAATGAATGTAACAGGATAGTAACAGCTTTTATGACTAGAGAAGTGGTCTTTCTCAGCTTGTCCTGGAAATTTCCCTGCTTGAATTTAAGATGGAACATCGTGTTAAATAGTTAAACCAATCTACTTCTGAAAGTATTCTTGGAAGGAATTATTAGCATTAGCATACCAAAATCTCTGGAGTGACATTTAAGGTAAGAAAACATGCTGTCATATTTACTCTTCTGTTTACTTTTTTCAAGTGATTAGGTGAAGGTGATTAGTTTTTCTGCCATCTTGGCAATTTGCTGGAGACATTCTTGCTGATATCTACAAGGATGCCATGACTTCTTCATAAACAGGTGATAGACTAAAAGTCCCATTACAATAGAGAATATAATAGTCCTATAATAGAGAAAGCCCTATGTGCAAGAGGTCTGAAGTATGAAAGTACTGGTGTTCATTTTGAAAGAATAAGAAGGATCAAACAATCAAAGATGTTTGCATTATTATGTCACTGGAGAACACTAAGGTTTTATGGAAGATTCGTAGTTTTCAGTCTGTACTTTCTAATTCCCATAGCAAGCTAGTGGCCTTAAAAAAATCATTAACCTTTCATAGCAGCCCATATGATGCTGTGTTTTGTATCTGTGGCTAAAATAGTGGGATAACACACCAATGTTTTGGCTATTGAACACTTGCAGAGTGTCAAGGAGTTCTCTCTCCTCTCCCAGAGTAGACTGGGAATGAGCAAAAGGTTGGGAGGGGGCATAGCTGGGACAGTTGGTCCAAGATGACTGAAGGGATGATCCATACCACATAATGGTGTGTTCAGTGGTAAAATATCAAGGAAAGGAGGAGGAAGAGGGGATGTTTGTGGTTATGGTGTTTGTCGTCCCAGGCAATCATTCCCTGTGCTGAGGCTGTGCTTTTCGGGAAGTAGCTAAATGCCTGTCTGCCGGTAGGAAGCAGCAAATTCTCTGCTTTGCTTTGCTTGTGAACACAGCTTTTGCCTTCTGTTTTAAACTGTCATTATTTTGTTCCATGAATCTTCTCACTTGCCTTCTGTTTTCTCCCTGTCCCGCAGGAGATGCAAAAGAATGAGACTGGCTGGGTGTCTGGCTGTTGTTTCAGTCTCCCCACAAGACCTTTTGTGAGCATTATGGAAGGAGGAATGAGAAACAAAACCAAAGCCCCTGAAATGTAAAGGTTTAAGTGATATTTCCATTGTAATAGCAGTAGAGTACTTTAATAAAGTCCTGATTGCAGTGTTCACTGGCATGCAGGGGGAAAAGTGGTGGAGCTAAGACAGTTGATGTGTTAGAGCTGCTGTTGCTGCTATTGTTGTCTGAGTCCGATCTTCATTTCTTGAAAATGGACAAAACAAAGAGTTTGCATGTGGCTAGGAAGACTGAGGAGTAACACAGAGGATACACAGCTTCTGTTTCTGGACTCATGCTGATAGCGTGGTACTGAAACATAGGAGTCATAGAGGGTACTCTTACAAGACTGCAAGATATGGCAAATTCACAGGACCATCAAGGTTCTTCAGGCATTGATTTTTAGCTCGCTTTAGTGACAGGTTCACAGCAGCAATGCAAGGAATCATTCTTTGATTGTTAAACCTGATTGTCTTTAAAGAGAAGGCAAAGGAGGAGGAAGAAATAGTATAAAAAGAATGAGCTTAGGTGATAGAAAAGAGCAGAAATCCAATTCTGTCAATGTATGCCTACAGACCTTGTGCAACTGTGGTAATCTTTCCCTCTGGACCAGTAAGATGAGGTTGTCCCTGAAGAATAGGATGGCAGAGGTTCAATCACAGTGTATTAAAGGAAAATAAGCTTGCTGCTTGGTAGTGGTTTCCTAGGATTGTCTTGAAATTAAGAATGCAAAATAGATACCACTTTTTTCACTAAAACGTCCTAGTTTCAGCTTCACTGTTATATTTAATTTTGGTTGGGTTTTTTTTTACACTAGTTTTGCACTATCATCAAATGCTTCAGTAACTCACAGACTCGATTTCAGTGTTTGGTCTGTTTCCGTGCTCTCTCTGAATTTTACAGACATTTAAGGTAGTGGAGTGAACTTATAATTGTTCTGCATTGAAGAAGTTAAGGTGTAGATCCCCTAAGAGAAAGCTGCACTGACAACTAATACACCCTTGTTACCATTTCTTTCTTGTCACCTTTGGCTACAGCACAGGAATTAAATTTGTAATGATCTTTCTGAGGCATAAGAGA
>JAOTQQ010000032.1:10056940-10099989 GCA_026546715.1 Gallinago undulata
GTTACCATTTCTTTCTTGTCACCTTTGGCTACAGCACAGGAATTAAATTTGTAATGATCTTTCTGAGGCATAAGAGAGAGGAGGAGTGGACTCGGTCTCTCATTCAGTGCGTTATTTGGATTTCATGTAAATCTGTAAGAACTGAGAAATTCTTTTTTTCTACACCTGGGGAAATCATAACAAGATAAAGGCAGCTGGTGAATGGAAAGTACCTCTTATTTTAGGGGTTTTAAATGAAAAATACTTTATGTGGATAAGCTATTACTGTTGTTGAAGGATTTGGGGAGATGAGCTGAAATTGCCTGGAAACAGAATCAGGCCAATACGAGTACAGCTTTCAGTATGGACTGTCCTGTGTTCTGCTTGATCCACAAGCCAGAGGAATTTGCAGTTGTTGTCACCTATACATATATCTTAGAGCATAATCTCAAACAGTTTGGATGAGATGGGAATAAGGGCAAGCTTTTTACTATTTCCCTACTGAGAAGTTTGACATATGTTTTCTGAAGCATCTTGGGTTGGTAACTCTCAAAAACATGGTCCTCAATTAGATGAATGAGGATGGCAAAACCATTAATGTGTAATATATTATTGCATAAATGGGATTCATCTCATGTTAATACTTTAATATATTAAATCATTATTAAAAACCTGAAATTAATTATTTTCAACCTTTAAGCAAAGGGGATGGCTTGTGAAAGTACAAAAAGTAGGTAGAAAAAATGTCTTCAGCTATACTTTCATTTCACAGACTGCCAATTACTGCAAAGTAGTTCTTATTTTAATCAGCAGGAAAACATAGTTACTAAGCTTAAGCTTAGAGTGCCTAAGAAACAAAATTGTTTTTTCTAGAACGAATAGCTGATCATTATTTATATTTCCATATAATCTTTAATCACTGTGGAGAGAATTTTCAATGATAAAAGATCTTAAAATAGAATAATTTATATCAATGTTCCTTAATAGGATGAATCAAGTATTATATAGTACAGAAGCTGGTTTCACAGTTACTGTGAGAACACAATGAGTACAAGACCGTATTTATAAAACATAAATTATAATACCAAAGTAGTGACATTATCACGTTAATTTAGTCTTTGTGTAAATGACTAAAAATGTCAGCATTTAGCAATGGCTGCACCTGGCCTTCTTAGACATAAATTAGATTCCCTCTAATATTGTTTCTTTTATGTAGCTCCAGGGAGTGCACAAATCTGAAGCCATAGGCTACTATCATACTAGATCTCCTAAACCAGGATAAGTTTAGAGGGTACCTCATGTAGAAAACTCAACGTTAATGGGATTGTGTGCTGTTGATACAGCCTTTTTAATGAGTATAAGCAGTCAGTAAAAGTAATGTTTTAAATGTTATTTCATATATTTTGATATTCTTTAATGGAAGAACTTATTCAGCTCTGTTTCATGGTGCAGTTTTCCTTCTCAGAAAATGTATTGTTTCATCAGGTTTGGAGGAGATTGTTAGCTTATAATATCCAGATAAAGTAGAATGGGACTGCACAAAGTAGAAGCAGCTGGTTAAGAAAGATAAATAGGTTGTTCTGCTCTTCCTTGTTCATTCATCAGGAAGAGAGCCCTTTTTCACCTTCCTTTCTGCCATGCAGTTTGGAAAATGTTTAAAGTCTGGGTGTTGGAATCTATCAACTGTTTTCGAAAATAAAATTTTCTCTTTGAGACATATTTATCAGGGGCTGCCTTTTGGCATCTGAGAGACAGGATGTGTGATAAAGTGTCAGGAGGCAACTTAACAAGATTTTAACTTAGCAGTACTGATGAGTCTGCAATACTGATGTACCAGTGCAGATCAGTGTTGAAAAAAATGGCTTATGGCACAAATCTAAATGGTAGTGCTGAGAGATAAGTAGTAGATCATGTATGTCTTCCATATAGAAAAAATATATAGAAACGTGTTTACTGTCTTTTCCTTCCAAGTGATTGGAGAATGAAGTAATACAGATGTAGAATAACTCATAGATGTTTCTCTGAAGGAAACCTAGTATCAGTAGCGTTAGTAAAACGTCATACACTGCAATACTCTGCTAAACCCAAGAAATACCGAGGCCAGGGAAAGGATTTTGAGATTGAGTGTCATAATTTCTATCATACATTGATGGATTGCTATACGACATTTTATTTTAATCTAAAACACTCTGGCATTAAGGGCAAGACAATTTGTCTAGGGCTCAGACAAGGTGAGATTTAGTCTGATCTCCATCAAGGATCTGAGATGACTGGAAAAGAGTCTTTTAATTGACTTAAAATAATTTAGAATAAATGAGGACATGGCATGAATCGACATAAGAAGTTTAAAGGCGAATGAGCACAGACTTGGAAATAATCTGAAGAACAATTAGGTTTCTCAATATGGTGAACTGGAAAAAAAAAAGTGCTCACTTTACTGTCTTTGACAGTTGAAGTGAGCTAATCATGTAACAGCAATGTAATGTCATTGCACAAAGCCTAAATGTAATAACAGCAGTCTTAATAGGAACATACAAGAAGGGATGATCTCAAGGCAATTTTGGACCCCTTGCATTTCTGAATTCTGATACTGCAGAATGAATTTTGAAAGTGGGGCTTTCAATTGTGATGATTTTTTCTGTGGGCAGTAGGATTTTTAGACTTCAATGTACTCTAAGAAAATTGGAGTCAGCAGTGCATTGTGGCTTTGCTCCACAAGAAGGAAGCTGTGAAAGTGATCAGTTTTAGTTCTTTGTATGTGTTTTATTTATTCATTACTGAAAAGAGAAATTGTATTATTTGCCTTTCATTGGATTTAAGCATGTTGGTATTTTGCACAGGTTGTTTTAGTTTCTAAGTTCACAGAAATAATGTAACTTCAGATGTACTGTTATATATATGGAGTTTTGATCACTAGATGCTGTCAGTTGTTTAGTCTTTTAGATCGACTATTTTTTCTTTTTTGTAATTTTTTGGTATTCTGCCATATTATGTTTTTTATTATTTTTGTGTTCTGTTGGCTATTTCATTTTGACTGTTTCAGTGGAAATTCAGAATAGCAATTTCTATGCATTGGATTTGATTTCTTTACAGTTAATCTTTACTGTGATTTTTGGTTTTGTAGCAGTTTTGAGAATAGTTTATGTTTTCTAAAGTGTGAGAGTATTCATACTGGAAGATCATTAATCTGGAACCTGAGAAAGTTGTTCTAATTCCTTTTGATAACTAATTGCTTGTAATTCTGTTCTTGATAAATGGTTTTATAGTAATGATCGAAAGATGAGCTGTGGATCTTTATTCCTGTACTTGTGCACTGAGTTTGTTTCAGGTGGAATGCTGTTGAGGAATTGAAGTTAAAAATTACAGTTGTGTCAATGGAAAGATTTTCTGTCTGAATCCTCTCTTTTCTTAGGTTTCACTGTATGAAGTGTCATACAGACTTCTTAGGCATACATTACAAACAGGGGTGCAGACAAAAGCCTTAGGTTTTGTTATGGATTTTATTATGTATTTTCCTGTTTGATTTTTCTGATACCTCATTTTAACATAGTGATATAACAGTGATTCCCATTAAAGAAGAATTGCTTTGTAATGAGATATAACAAAAAAATCCTAAATTACTCATCATCTTTTGATGCAGTCATTGTCAAGAAAAAGATACAAGGTGAAAAGGTATTAATTGGAATTTTTGTAATTCATTTGATGCCATTGTAGTCTGTCCATATCTGTGAGGAGAAGGAAGGACAGTTCTCTGCTACAGCTGGAGAAAGAGTATTTTTCTGTCTCTTTTTATTTCCCATAAGTCTTAGGGTGCATAATGTACCTCTGCATTAATTCATTACATGGGAAGTAAGGGTTGTAACCTTCACTTGCTCCCAGTGAAACTGTGTTCAAGGACGTAGGACTAAGATGGCTGTGGAGTCCTTAGCAAACATGAATTTTCCCATTCTTATTTCCATAGCTAACATTTCACTGTTGTACAAGTTGTACTCTTCTGTTTTGTTAAAAAAAAATACAACACGTCTTTTTTTGTTTCAGAAAAATACTTTACATAACATAGAGAAGGAGAAGAGAATAATACTTTATTTATGAAGACATCAAGCTCACTGAAATGTATTTCTCTTTACATGCTGGAAAATGCAGAAATCTTCTGTTTTTTTCCCATATGAAAACTGAGAAGTTTCAGTGCAGTAAGTCAGTGAAAATGGTAAATCTGAATTCTCTGATAACCAAACACATAAATAAACAAAAACCCTCTCAGTTAAACTCAATAACTCTATACCATTTTAATTTCAAATACAAAGGAAACAAAAGCAGTTGTCACTAGTGTATTTTGATAAGAAAATCAGTTGGGCCCTGGTTTCTTTCTTGATAACTAAAATCCTAATAATCTTTAAGCATATCTAAATTATTGAGACCTGATCCATGGTCAGTAGAAGCTTCATAACAACCTGAAACTTTTTTTTCAGATTCTAATTGCATCATCTGAAAAGGAAAGACATGAAAAAGTGCTTTGGAGAATGGTTTCATAATTTCCTTTTCATTTCCTTGATGTGACACTTGTATAAACAGCCTAAGTGTTGGAGCTAGCTGGATGCTTGCAGGTCTTAAGCAAATATAGCACTGGGTTTTGTTGTTTTTTTGGACATTTTTGCTTGTTGTTGTTGGGATTTTTTGTGAGGTTTGTTTTTTTTTTTTTAAACTATGAGAACATGCTGCAGGAGGAGACCTGATGTTTCCCTCTCATTTTGGAAATGGGTAACTTGGCAGTGTGGTACAGCGGTGCACGGTCACAGGCAGCTCACCTCAACCTGATGTCATGTGAACACATGCACTCCTGATTGTGGTAAGGTTTTGTGATCTATCTGTAGCAGACCATGTACAGCAGGAAAACTGTGAAACTGTGGCAATGGGAACAGTCTTTTTTTTGGTGTTATATTTCTACATGCTTCTCTTAGCATAGGATAGACAGTTACGGCAAAGCAGACAGAAAATTAGAAACCTTAACTTGCTCACTGTTCCTTAAGTCATGTTTATGTATGTATTGCTAACTTCAATCAGACAGTCCCCTTGAAGTTGACGTTTCTTTTTTGTTTCTTCCTTTGTACTTCGAGTATTTTGCTAATTAATTGCTGGACAGATTCCTACCCGCAACATCTTATCAAGAGAGCGAATGGTTCTGCATTGTGTTGTTTATATTTTGTGTTAATTAACTAAAGATGTTATGAACCTTCAGTATTGGATTATAGGGCAATCTGTGACAGAGTGCCTGTACTAAAATTGAAGAGCTTTTTCTATTTTTATCTTACCTTATTTACCTGCTGTCTGATGTTAAATCAAGTAAGTGAAACTGGTAATGCCCTTGTGATAAGAAAGCATGGGTAGCATGCTTAAACACCTTGTTTTCTGAAGAGATATTTTATGGAGAGCAGCTTGTTCTCTAGCTGCACAGAAAATAGATTAAATGAAGGGATACTATTTTCACCATTGTTTCTTCCCTCCTACACCACTTTGCTTTCTACCTACTCAAAAAGGATCATACACTATGTGAGTAAGTACATTTTATGCATTTATGTTTTCTCAATCTGCTAAAATGAACATGACTTAATGATCTTTTCAGTGCCCCACTGCTGAACTTCAGGTGAAGTCCAAAAGAATAATTTTGATCCAATTGCAAAATAATATGATTGCTGTAGGAAACCTTTACCAGCTACCCTGTGTCTGACAAGAAAATTTTTTTTAACCATCTAGTAGACCCTTCTGGACCATAGTGTACCTGCAAAGATGTTTTGGGATGTTTTCTTGAAAGCTTTGCTGAAATGAAGATAGGTGACTTCTACTGCTGTCTCCTTATCCACAGATGTAGTCATTTTATTATAGAAGGCAGGTTGGTCGAGGATGATTGATTTTTTCCAAAGAAGTAATAATGGTACCAAAGTTCAAGAACCGAATCATGGTGAAGCACTTAAGGTCTCAGTGTTATAATTTCCCAGCCAAATAAAATTATGAATTATTAAATAATTTATAGAAAACTGGAAAAGCTTCAATTCTTCCCTTTCTCTACATAGTATAGATGTTCTTCTTAGAACATTGCTATGGAAGATGAAAAATGCTACTTTGAAAAAACGAACCATCACTATCTTTATTCTGAGTGCTGTGTGTAGTGAGTGGTAATATTTAGGGGCACTTCCTCTGTTAAGTGTATACCCATGTGAATAGTATGAGCTTCAAATAGCTTTTTAAGTCTAAAACAAAATGGAATTTAAGTTTTCAAAGTTCCCCTTCTGATTGATTTCTAGTTTTACTTGCAGAGTATTCTCGCTTAATGGAGGTGCCTATCAGTGTGCTGGACAGGTTGTTATCCTGGTGTGGCCCATTATCCAGTGGCTGGGATTCCACTCTGGGTGCTGGATGCTTGAAATATATATATTGCAATACCCAGTGGGTTTATGTCTAAGCCATATTTTCAAAATAGGTCTATATTCCTAATATATGTTATAGATGAAATGATGTTTTAACATTCCTAACAGACTTTCTGTATAACTCAGATAAAAAATTGAAGGCATTTAAAAAAGAATATTCAGTTCTAAGTTTATCATGACAACCCTGTGAAACTGTTAGTGCAATGATTTGTTAAACCTTGAGCTTAAAAACATGCATAACTTGGAAAATGCAATCCAAGACTAGAGCTAGATAAATGATGTTTTATGGTGAATACAAAAACTGTATAAATGTTCAGTGAATTTGCTTCCATAGGCTTAAAAATTGCTAAGATACTCATACAGACCTTCAGAGTTGTGAGGCTTGCAGTAACATAAAAGATCAGAATCTCCTGATGATGCATAAGAGAAGGGATGAATGTCAATTACATGCATCTGCGTGTGTGACAGCAACCCCACAAATGGAGTAGAAGGGTGAAAAGTGGTGGCGTTTATTAAACATTAGATATAGTGCTCAATGTAGTCATATATTAAACACAGATTTTTCAGTTAGTGCCTTAAAAATCACTGACAAAATTATAGTAGGTGCCTGTTTCATTATTGAAGAATTTTTGAGGTTTTCCCCAAGTCGGTGCTCAACCATCTCATTAAAACACATAGAAAAAAAAAAATGATACAGGTTGAAGTAAGGACATTTTAACTTAAATTTCTTAATTGGCTTTATATTCTTAAAGAAGGACACGAATACTTGATAATGTTAACACATGAAATAGCATGAAGAAAACAATTTGTTTGAGCCCTTGGGATTTAAAATGTTCAAATAACCAATACTGACCAATTTTTTAGGGGAGGAATTATAAGTACACTGAGGTTTGTATGGTAAATCTCATCCTGAAAAAACTTAGATGGATGAGTCATAAGCCTCTGAAAATGAGATTTGTAATGGAAACACCAAATCAACTTTTACTATAGTGTCAGGAATATGACATTATAATAAAGTACACTGATGTATCTGTATTTGCCTTTTGCAAACATAATGAAACTGACTTCAGCATAGAAGGTGCCAGAGTATTCCATCCACAGCTGCTGTTTTACAGTATAATATAGCAATATTCAGACATATAATGCTAGGTGTTATGTATGTGCAGTAGGATGGAAGACAACCAACAGAATTTTTTTTTAATCATGACTAGAATAATAACTCTGCAAATTGCTGTATGAAATATGGCATCTACTCTTGTCCATGTGGGGACAAGTTGGAAGTTATCAGTGCTTTTTATAGAACATATTAATGAGAATACCAGTAGTGCATACTGGGGTGCTGTTTGACTCGTCTTTTGTCTGATCTAGGATAGGCTCAGTGTGAACCCACCCATCCTGGGCTACTTTATTGCTGGCATTTAGTTTTGAATGTCTGCCACTGCTCTTGACAGGACTCAGGCTTTTAATTGTCCCATGCTGTGAACTAGGGAGTGCAGTACAGGAACCTGAGTCCAGGACTTGGGTGAACAACTGTGTTGGGGCAAACTAATTCAAATGGGCAAAGAAGAGGAACTGAAGACATATTTGCCCAGTGTCCTCTTCTCATCCTGCACTGACCTGTGCCTCAAGAATTTCTAGTAACATCTTTCTGTTTGAGAGCTTTTGATAATTTATTTCTTCTGTCTAATCACATTTTATTTGACAGAAGGACTTGGAGCTGTGCCCAGAAGACATAGAGAAGGTCAGCACCCCATGAAGTGAGGGACTCACTGGAGAGGGTGAATGGCTCCATATTGGCTGCTTGGAGAGCTCAGGCCCTTTGCCACCATCTGGAGGGATCTTCACTGTCTGCTGCATATTTGTCTCCTCAGGGCCAACCCACTGCTGCACCCATGGGACATAGCTGAGTCTGCCCGTGCTGCTGCTGCAGTATTAAAATTTTACACTTTCAGGGATGGGGATGTAATGCTGTTGTCTCTTTTGTGGCAGAAAAAAAGTCATTTTTGTTTGCATGAAAGAAGGCCTTGAGCCAGCCATCTGATGAAATTTCTTCTGCTTTGTTGTGAGCTATGTCCTATGCCAAAAGCATGGTAGAACTTCTTCTGACAGAGTCTGTCTCCACTGTTCAAACCGGGGCTGTCATCCCGTCTAGGCCAGGCATTGCAGACATTCCTCTAGCTTCTTCCTCAGACAGCAAGATGAGCAGAGACAGCAAGACAGGCAGATCCTAAGCCAAGCTAATGGTCTACAGGTTAAACAGGCTGAAAAACCATGGGGGCTTAATGGAGTGAGCATTTATCTAGAGTACTAAACACAGTACAAACCAAACTTTTTAGCAAAAGGTGTTCGGAGATGGGTCACGTTTGTTTTATTTATAAGTCATTTCCGTTAACAGAATTCAATTAGTGAATATTAAACTTAGTAGTATTTTCCTGCTGCCATCTCCATACTTACTCTGGCTTTCCTTCTTAACAAACTATCAGTGATTTACATTATGCATTTTCATTTTCTGCAACATACTTCTCTGTTTGCTTTACAGAGAAATGGAGGATTTCTATTACATGTCTGAAATGGTACTTTGGTACATAAAATCAACAAAAAAAATGAGGTAAATAGGTAAGAACATCTGCAGTTATGGATATCTGAGAAACTTAGAAATTACTGTACTAATTAATCTTGCAAAATAAAAAATAAGTAAAAACTGCATTGTAATGGTTTAGCGAAGAATCTACTTCAATTAATGCACTGAAAATAAATTTAAGCCAGATGATATTTTACACCAACAGGTGCTGGCCTATTACAATCACAGCACAAAAGACTCTGAGCTAGTGCTACAAAGAAAGGGAGACTAGATAATCCCATGTTCTTTTAAATACTGGGAACCCCAAGGTGGTACCAAATGTGTGTCCCATCAGGGTGCAGCACACCGTGTGGATCACATCCCTGGATAATGCTGCCCCATTTTGGTCATTAGAGCTCTTACAGGATTTTCACACAAGAAAGTAACCCTTGGTCATTTCTACTGTAAAATAACAAAGATCCTTGCACGGGAACTTGTGCCAACTTTGTAATTTTAAACAGTTTTCTTAAGAAATTTGTATACTAAACTGAGATTGAAAATCTGATAGAGTAATTGCATTCTTTATAGTTTTTTATTCTTGGAAAAGAAAAAAATAGCATGTTACAGATTTTTGTTTTCCAGAATGAATCCTGCCCATGAAGGGTACATAGACTATGTGAACATCTATGGAACTACAGCAAACAGCTGTTCAGTGAGAGGAGAATCATCCAGTCCTTCTTTATTTTGGTCTAGGTAATTTAGTTTTCCCTCCTAGCTAATAGATCCTGATGAACAACTATAAAAATAGCTTTAAAGGTGTGTTAGATTGGAAACCAAAATGTATGGACTTTCTTTTAAAGGAATCCCAACCTTCAAACATGGTTTATTCTTTTTTATAATTTCAGAAACCCTTGGAGTGATTTAGGTACCTACATATTTTAATTTTTCAAATGGCGTGGGGCGTGCCAGATATCTGCCAGGAAATGGCAGATAAAACACAGACCTGACAGAACGTGATCAACCTCTACATTCAAGCACCTAAACTGCCCCCCACACAGTGTGCTCATTAGCATTTCTGTTTAACCAAGTAGAATATTTTCACCAATGTATACAATTGAGTTTTTCAAATCAAGCAACTAAAGCTGTATTGTACACTGCAACTTTGAAAATTGTAGTAGGGGATCCAAGTTTGGCAAAAGTCTGGTTTCCTTTCAAAAATCCATCTATATAATGGTTATAAGGGACTTAATCCATTGCCTGTTGGTTGTAATGCGTGTTGGATTGCGTCTCAAAGTGCTTGTGCTCTTTTTAGTCATTTTTGTGGTTAGCTTAATCTTTGCACAGCAATGATCCAGGTACAAAATTCCCATTGGTTAAAATAAAAGCATCTTTTAAAAAAAGGTAAAATATGTCAAAGATCCTTAGTTAGCGTGTTTCCTCTTATAAAGAAAAAATTAGAAGCGCTGCCTTGTTGTCCCCTTTTCATTAATGTCTGTACTGAAAGAGTTTGCTTTTCAAAGAATTTATTTATATACACATAAGCATAAAAATGATACCCGAGAACAAAATGTCAAAAGAAATATTTTCCCTATGCACACAAACATTCAGAGCCATTTCTTGAATTCAGATCCACATGAGAACCAATAAAAGATATCTGGAAGGCAGCGAATGCAATTACTCCTTAACACCCCTTCTTCTGGCTCCAAATGTCAAAGATACATAGAGACAAATGTTTAAATCAACTGAGAAATATCTTCACTTGTTCTGAAATATTAACTTTTAGACCTTTACTCATTCTCTTATTACATTATTATTTTATTTGTTTGGAAGCTCTGGAAAAGGCATTTTTATGATCAAAACTTTCAGATCTTAAGTAATATGTTCTAGGCAGGAGCTGTCACAATGTATTAGCCTGAGTATGACAATGTTATTCAACTAGAGATCTGAAGCATGATGTTATTCAACTGCTTTCCTATTAGTGAATTTAATTGTGCCCAAAATCATGAGACAGTTGGGTAATTCAGACACTTTGATAATGCTGTGGAAAAATTTATATTTGATTCTATTTTTATGGCTTCACATTGGCCATACTTGCCTTTTATAGTTGATTAAAGCATGGGATTTCTATATTGCAGGAACTTTTTCATATTAAAAACAGAACAAAAATATACCTTTTCAAAATAAAAAAGTAACTTTTTAAAAATTTCTTGAAGAAGCAAAGATTAGGAATTGTGTGTAATTTAATAAAATTATACGTGTTCTATTTTTTCATACTAAGTAGACGTCCTGGTATTACAATCCAGTACAACTGTGGTCTTGGAAAATGCTGTGTCAGACCTCACCAAGATTTATCTTCTTGGTCACGGTTTTATGCTGATCTTTGCCTGTCTCATCCCTCTACTTCTATGAGTGTGTTCAGAAGCTTGGGTAGGTCACGATGAGAAGACCCTATCAAGATAGTGCTCCATACGCAACACACATGCATTAATTCTGCCTCTCTGCAGTAACTAGCTCAATGTCTCAGTAGTAGCTATCTGTTTCCAGCATGCAGGGGGCAATTTTCCACAAATCTGCCACAGCTGTGAGGAGCAAGATTGCTCAGATGCTTCGAGAGTAGCTCGTTAACTTCTTTTTCCAATCTTCAGCTGTGCATCAGTACAGCTGGAAAGGTAGCAGTGGGGGAAAATGCATAAATTAGCAACAAATTAGTCGCTTAGCCATTTGAACAGACAGACATTAACCTTTGGTCCACTTTTTGGATATGATTTGGCACTGCAAAAAACAGGTAATACTCTCCATGGCATTAGCCCCTGACCCAAGGAATCTGACTGTGGTTCTCTGTGGTGCTCCTGCATGTGCTTCTTTCCAGGGTCGGCTGGAGTCTGCATTTGGGTGCTGAAGCTCCTGAGGCTTCCATCCCTTTTGCTGCAACCTGGATGGAGAGGCTGTAACTCTGCACGTGGTTTTTGTTACCTTAACCCCCAGAGCTCCTGAGGAAGGTAAGTCATAAATAGGGACTTTTTTCATGAGTAAACCAAGCCAAAGGAATCATGCTTGTATGATTCTGCTGCCTCTAGGTTGCTATCTTTTAAAACTTCTGAAGGTAGTTCTTCACAATTTAGGCCTAACAAGAGTCACAATAACTGTACTTTTCATTTGATTATTGTACCACATAATAATGAGGTTTATAATAACTTCTGTGCCCTGTGAATATAACTTACAAACATAGATTCCTTACTTCTATTCCATCCTTACTCCTATCATGTCTTGATAAATTTGACATGCCTGCTCTTGCTAAAATAATGGAATTTCCACTTTTACTAGTAGAATGAACTTTAGAAAGTGTTTAATCATAGATGTTGTGCTCTGGAGGACCTTCAGAACTCAACTAATTTGGAAAGTTGATATTCTGAAGACAAAATAGCGTCTTAGTTATTAAAGGAAATTATCTGTACAGGAGGAAAAAAAGCTTTAAGTCTTTTCCTTCCATATCTCAAGTGGTTAATGCATGACTCTGCATGCATCAGAAGGATTCATTTGATTCCCATGCTGACCTATTCCAGAAAATTTAATTTCTCCATCTCAAACATATTATTTTTCTCTAATACAAAAGAGCACTAACCTGAACCTTATTGTGCCCCTTTTACAATTAGTTACCCTTTCGTTGCATTAATCTTTTAAAGTAAATGGAAGGATTAGTTTTTGAACACCATACAAAGGGAAGTCTGAATGCAAAATAATTGTGGACGTTTTCTGTATTTTAGTTTGTATTATAGTGGGCTACTGATAAGTTTTTTACTTCATTTAATCTGTGATTTTGGTTTTGATCCCAGGGGTCAAGAAATAAAACAAGTATTCTGTTTATAGACTTAGTAGAGATCAGGGTTATGTTGTAATTGCATCTGAGAATAGGAGATAAGCTTTTATCCTTAATAAGGGTGATTATTAAAAGGATGCATATGGCTAATTCTCTAATGATAATTCTAAAATATGTGTGTGTGCTTGAAGTGAAGACTGGGACACCTTTGGCTCCAGTTCCTTCCAGAAAGGTCCAGAGTAAGAGTTTGCTTACATAAATCATTCCAGAGGCAAATTGATATAGTTGATGTCAGAATCTTTTTTTGTTCTTCTTTTTGAGAAAAAAGGGTTTTTTTAAAAAAAATGGATCTAAAGTGAAAAGCTAGAAATTATGATAGAAATATTTTTAAAAGGTAAAAAAAAACCTGTAATGGTGGGTCTGATCTCAGTACACCTTTATGAAGCTAATTCCAAATGCCAGCCTTTGTTAGTTAATGCTGAGAAAGAAGGAATTTTAAAACATGAGTGATGGCACTAGATTTTTGGTTTTCATCTCCTTTTTTGCTGTTTTGATACTGTTTGATAGGAAACTCTGGATTGCAAGAACTTGTTATATGTGCTTATTTTGGCTTGACTGTAAATGGTTTTCTATTTCTGGTATAACAAAGGCTTTGAAAATAATCTCTGTTTGATTTCAAAGTGTTTTCCTGTTTCACGCGTTGGGAAAGTGAGCCCATATTTCACAAATTCCAATTCCATGATGGTGTTGCTAGGTGTTAGCTGATGACACTGTAGAGCAACTATAGTGACTAGTACAATTCTGAAAATCTGCTTTTATATATAACAAGTCATTTACAGGCTTGCAGTTTTCTGTATACAGTACAATGTAGTAGCTGCAACAATATAAATTTAAATCAGAAACTGAGTGAAGTTCTGTTGAACTTCGTATGAATATGGTGAGCAAATCTTTTAAGAATTGTAGCAGATCTTCGAACTGATGAAGACATCACAAAAATGACTGAGTTTGTTTGAATTCGGCATCAGCCCTTCTCATTCCTTATTGATTGTAAAATTTGAGGGCAAGTTTACTTCAGGAGGTTAATTAGGGTTGTATTTTGCCTGCTAAAGGAGGTACCTTTATTCCCTGGAGTGCTGGACAGAACTTCCCTGTTCAAACTAATATGAGTAAGACAGTTAACATTAGAATATGCATTTATACTAAAAGCTATAAATGTTAGCTTATCAGGGAATATAATGCACTGCTGCTTTAGTAATCCAAATGAAGAATTAGGATTGTAGAAAAATAACCAGAAAGATCAGGAGATCTATTCAGAGTAGTGGAAAGATTGTGAATTGTGAACTAATTCATAAAAGCTGTGTACCGTTTGTAGAAAATTATAAGAAACAAAACAATTGCATTCATGAAATGAATCATTTGGCAAATCTGTTTCCAAAGAATGGGTATCATTAGAAGAAATGAGTACAGATGATTGAATACAGTGCAGATATACAGAAATTATAAATAGTGACATGAGTTCATCATTTTAATGAACTGCATTGAATATGCTCCAACAAATTAGATTGTTTGACTTAGCATACTCTACTGTATTATTATAGCTTGTTATTGATATGTGCAACTGAAAGACAGGGAAAAGATATCAAAGAATAGTAATCCTCACTGAAATGTAGAAAGTACAGTTCCTGTCAGTACAGTCAGTTATAATGCCTGCCTGTTGAATTTTTTTTATTTTTATGTATTAGAGAACAACTTAACAGATAAAAGTGAGAGCCAAATTGTAAGAAGTTTGGAGGCAGTAAGAGGCACTGAGTGTTACAATCAGTTGTGAACCTGCTAAAGCAAAGTTTAAATACTAGAAATACTGTAAATTCAAGCATCATATTGATCACTCACCATTAAGAATTAGCTAAGAAGACCTTTTTCATTCATTTGGTCAATTGAATTCCAGAACATATACTAATAATGTTAATATCCCATTTACCTATTGAGTTTCCATTTGTGAAGTTGCCTGCCTTTTCTCTTGAACCTCTTAAAAAGACTATGTACATTTAGAAAAAATCTATGAACATTCATGTCAGACAAATATTCTTCAATTCATACCCAATCCTCTATGCAATTTTATTACCAGAAAGGCTGCTAGTACTCAGATAAATGATGCCATTTTCTGTAATAATGTATACTGAACTCTTTACAAGAAAGATTGTGTATTAAATGGTCACTTCTGTGACCAATATGTAATACTTTATTATTTCTAAAAGCTCTCTCTGAGTTCAGCCTTGGAGGAATAAGCAATCCAAAGAAACACTAACTCGCTTCCAGGAAAAGAGAGAACTGCTCTATTACATTTAACTTGTTTAAATAAACAAATAACGACTACAAGCATGTTCAAAGCAATCAGCTATCATGACTATAACTTCCCAGGGGTGAGGGTGAGATCTGTGATCACCGAACTCTCTCACTTAATCACCTAGTCTGCCGTGTCCTCTGGCTAATCATATTATACTAGTTTAATCTCAGCTGGCTAGATCATTGCAAAACTCCAGAAGGCAGCGCTGGGATAACTGTTCTCTTGCCTTCCAAAGTTGAGTGAAGTTTAAAAAACAAACAAAAAAAAGTGTAGTCGAAGTCTTTCAAGAGAATTAGTGTGGTTTTGACCTGAAGAGAAGATTTAGGGTGGATCCAGCTACTCGGTGTAATAATCCTTAACACTTGAGGGCTGCTAGGAGAGTTGAGATAGTGGCATTCGTTTCTGGAGGTGAGAAGTTTTGTGTTTGGAAGTGTTAATATCAGTGTGGATGGTGATACTCTGTGCTGATGCTCAAAGTCTCTTGCTAAAACTCTCAGTCGTCGCAAATATATATTTAGTTTTGCCAAGGCGTTTCACAGTGGGCGAATGAAAGAAAGGCCAAAAGCGCTGACCTTCCTGATGAGATTGCTTCTTCCTCCACCAGAGGAGTTCCTCCTCCACCACTCCCCACACTCTTAGTGTTGCACAATAGGTAGAATTAGCAAAGCACACCTATCCCCCACCCCAAATTGCATATTTCCATATAAACTACTATCTGAAGGAATACCTTGTTATAGCAGATGTTCCCTCACAACAGCCAGAGGTGCTCTGATAATGAAGCATTTTCTTTTACAGATGTCTAAAGGCTATTGTGAGCCAAAAGCTGGACAAGCTAAAATTTGGACTTTAGGTATTTGACTTTGAATTTTCTCAAAAAAAAATTTTTAAAAAATATTGAAGGATTTGATTCTGTAGCAAAAGTGCGGTCTCATTTCCTTTGACTTATGAGTAACATATTCTGAACTTTCCCCAGCATTAGTTATCTCTGCAATTAAGGTGAAGAGTGATCAAAAGATCCTTTTCTGAGGGCTTGTATTCCTGGGTTCTTCTGTGAAAGAGAATTTGTTAACTTTATAGCTCTACATTTCAAGAACTCACAAGAATGCCCCGAGAAAGTCTAGCATCTACTTAAACAAGCTGCGCTGATTATATTTGTTCCTTCATTTTACCATTACTAAAGATGTTTTATCAACATGATAACTTATAGAATAGAATGGTCAATTGATAAAAATTCACTTTACATGAAATACTAAAGAATTTGCATATAAATAGGTTTTTATATTTAAATGCCCTGTGGGTGAATGTGATCCAATATCCTTCAGAAATCAAAATCCTGAACTGTCTCATTTAAAGTTTGCCTGCTAAAAATATGGTGAAGTTGGACAGCTTTTGATTAGCATGACATTCCTTTCTGGAGAGTGCTTACAAGACCAACAAATCACAATTCAATTAAACTGTGCCCTGTATAGTAGTTTCAATGTATTCTTTGCGGTTTCTTTTTCCGGCGTTCACACTTACCCTGTTTTTTTCTTGATTCATTTGGCAAGACTTTGCATGTAAATTCCCGTGAGAGAGACAAATGAGGAACATTTTAAAAACTTGATTGCAGTTCTTGCTGCTTAAGACACAGGCATTATCCCATGTCTGCCATTATGTCAGCTGGCTCTTTAACAATGAAATAAAGAAGTAACCATTAGGCTGTATTTACATTTCTCTAGTGGCATTGTTTGCTCCCCTATAATTAAAGGATCTGCCAGATTTTCAATTATGAACTCCTATTTTTAGGGCAGTAAAAACTTAACACACAAATCCACACTGGGCTTTTCAAGCAGTGAAACCCAGCCCACACTGTGCAGATGATAAACTGATTAAAGCTGGGGTGCCGCTGCCCAAGCAGTCATGGTGTCTCCAGACCCTGCTCTGGCCATGGCAGGGAAGCCCTTGGGCACTGCAGCCCTATTCTTGCTTGCAGCCATGGCCCATTCGTGGCACGGAGCCGGGCTATGGCATGGCACGTAGGACGTATCCCTCGTGTTCTCCCACGTTCTTAATGTTGACCACCTCTGCTGTAGCTTGTACCTTTTGGTGTTACACTGCAAATTCTTCAATATATTTTTGTAAGGTGCATGTGTGCACTCACGTGTGCACTCTGAATTATATTTGCTCTAGGGTAGTTCCCTTAAAGAGTGATCTTTGCAGCAGCCCATTCCCCATCCAGAAGCAGTCTGCCAATGTGTCCCAGTGAGCCTCACACACACGGAGCGGCTGCATGTTCTGTGGGATCTTCTCTGGCTGTACCTGGCCTTTTTTTAAAACATCTGAAGATGAGAAAAATAACTGTGAGAAAAATAACTTCTCTAGAGTGAGTAGCTTAATGTGGCATGACAATTGCATTTAAATTTTAACACTAAACAAAGTCATATCAGTTGAATTAATACCTTGAATGTTTTAAGGTATCACAAAGCAAATCTAAGTGGAAAACCAGCAGCCAAGGAGAGATCCTAGGAAATTTCCACAAAGAGGTTTTCTAAGAGGAATGACACTCAGTGTTATGGTTGATTATCTTGAGGATATACGCTTTTCTAGTGAGCTGGTTAGAAATGCATTTCCTATATACTGTCAACAAGTGGGGGTGCAGGGAGCTGGGTCTCCAAGGAGCTCTGGTTCTAAGAGCCATTCTGACTAGCTCTGGGGTGCATCGATAGTGCCAGTGCTCAGCACAGGGGAATAAACCTGGAGAGAATCATCAGTAGGAAGCACCCTTTCTTCTGCAGACAAAATTTCCAAATGCATTTGAAGTGCCCTTAGGTCAGATAAAGTGCAAAATGATGCAGGAGCAGGTGCTGAGGGCTTGTCACTATCTGTGGTGGGAGTCTGGCAAAAAACAGCAGGACTGGGGATAAGCATCTCCCCCTGTTTGTCTATGGAAGGAATGCTTGCAGAAAGGAGGCAGAAAAGTGAAGTTATGTATATTCATTTGCAAATTAATGAATTGCATACAATTATTTTTCGTTCAACTCCAGTAGGCCATTAGGTACTGGAGTCTGTGATGCACCCTGGATGGACTCCTTTAAATGGATGCAGAACATGACATGCGTCTTTAATCTCTGAGTCTATATTAATGCTTTTTTTTCACTAGGTATGTACTGTGTATACTGGAAGCACTCAAGCTTTGATTAAACTAAATTCAATGCTTGAGTCTTTCTAATAAACTGTAAAAACTCACTCTAATTTACATTCAAATATCACTATGCTCTCCATACTGTAATTATATTAATAATGATCTATCTGAAGGCTTCTTAATTTTTATAGGACTTTTACTTGTAATTATAAAAATATGCAAAAGAGATGAGAGAGAGAAAATAAGGGAATAAGAAAAAATGGAAAGAAAAAGAAGAAAGCTAGGAGAGGAGAACAGAAAAGAATCTGGAAGGACAGCAAAAGCAGAAAGCTTGCTAGTAGCATGGCAATGTAATTGTAAAGAATCACTTGTCAGAATCACTTTCTTGCATGAATAAATTAAAACATCAGAAGAAAATATCTTACTGTTTTATGAAAGTAGCAACCTTTCCATTTAAAGTTCATGTCATTAAAGAATAAATACATTTACTGTTTTTTCTTCCTCTTGTGTGAACAGTATGAGAGCTACCATTTAGAATCTACAAGGAGTTAAATTCTAGCTGGCTATGAAATTATCTCAATTTTAAGTCAAGCTCCTGGGATAGGTTTAAAATGCTAATCCTTTTTTTTTTTTTTGTCTCTGCTTTTGATGAACAATTTCTCATGCTCATTTCAATGAGAAATAATGTGAAAGTGTTCAAAAAACAAGCTTTTCAATTCTAAGCATATCCCCGGAGATAACACTGATATAAAAGTAATTTTTTATCCAGTTAGGATTTGAATTGTAACTCTTTGTGGTTTTTAAATCAAAAGTCGAAAACACATAGTAATAGTTATTATGGTATCTTGGCAGGTTAATGTAGTATGTCATATCATATTTGTGTCCTGTGGTACAACATACAATACACATTGAATTTCATTGTTATTTAAAATTGTTCTGGTGCTTTATGATGTGCATTACATTGCACGTGGAGTTAAACCATGCACAATGGGAGTTAAACATTAACAAAATTACAAAAATACAAGCCTTTTCTGGCTCATTGTAAAGTAATATGATAAAAATTCAAAACATAGTATTATTTTCAGACTCTTGTTTGTTTAGATTTTTTTCTCTGTAGAATATTCTCTCATTGTTTATATGAACACATACAATGATAGATTAGGCTTTACTTTGAAATGGATTTCCTTCTTCTGCAGTTCCCTCCTTCTGTTTCTTGAGTAGGTGTTTGAAAATTCTGTTTCTGAATTAAAATTTGGGGTTTGTTTCCCTGTAAGCACTTTGCAAGCATGACATGAATAGTACCATGGCAAAAAAAAAAAAAAAAATCAGTGAAAAGAAAAATTATCATGTTTTGATAACACTTTTGGTGGGGTTTTTTTGAGGGTTTATACAAACCTTTCATTATCAGTGATATTATTGCGCTCCCAGTGATTTGCCCTGTCATCTTATTTCTTGTTACCAGTTACTAAGAGACAAAGCAGCTCTTAAGAATCAACATAGCATACTTTCTCAAATTATTAGTCTTATTTTCTTCTTTATTACGTTTTCATTCTCCTAAACTTTGCAGTGAAAAGGGCTATTATTTTTGTGACAATAAGATGGGATAAGGAAAAATATCCAAAGTTGCAGCAAGGGTTTAAGGAGAGGTTATCACAGTGAAATGGACTGACAAGGAAAATGAATGTAGTTAGAGAGTGTTGAATGCATAGCAAGATGAACATAAGAATTGGGAAGGCTACATAATTTACAATAATAACTTGTGTAAATAATGTGTGACTGAAATATAAGACAGGTCTCTACCCTCAGGCACTTACAAGCTTTCAGACATAGGACAGCAAATAATGGTACATAACTTGCTCTTCAGGGAGAATGATTAACACCATGTGATGTCTAATGAGAGGCTGGCATGTTGAAAATCCCCTGTTATGATTATAGCTGTATTTAAAAAATAAGGACTGAATAAAATGTGAATAAAGGCACAAGAGAAGATGTGAGACAGACAGCAATGTTAAAAGGGTAAGCGTAAATGTGTGCTAGAAAGAGGGATTCTGTGCTACCCAAGGAACGTGGTTCCAGCATAGGGAGGTGGTTTTAGCTGAGGTTGTCCAAGAAGTTGTTTCAATCTAGGAGGTTTTTTTGATTGTGGGAAGAGGAAATGAGATGCAACAAAACTGCATGCAAAGCATAAGAAACAATTACTTACTAGGTGTTGTGTATAGAAAAAAGGAAATAAAGCAAGAGTTCAGTGAAGGGTTGATACAGCAAAAGGACTGTAAGGGTATGCTTTGCAGCCAAGAAATGAACTTCAGTTGAGAAGAACTGTTACATGGCATGAGAGATGGCCAAGAGTGGACAAGAGCAGCATTAGTAATTATAAGGGGGTGATTTGGGAAGCAGTGGCCCTTATTCAGGTCTCTGTCACCTAGGCAAGTCCAGGGTATCTTCACTGATGTAGGGGAGGAAACAGTGAGATTAAATAAACAAGATATTTGGACTATGCTGCTTCTATGAATAATGAAGTGAAACAAAAGAGAAAGAATAGTCATTCTAATGCTCTGACTTTTTTTGTCCATTTCTGTTTCATGGGTAGTTAAAACAGTTGTTGAAGTTATATTTAAATATAGAATATTATTAACAAAAATATTTATTTTTTCAATGCTACTTTACCTTAGTGTTGGGAATTTACCTGTTAAATTGAGGTACATAGAAGACTAAAGCAAATAGGGGCTGTCTTCAGTTCTGCTGAAATAATTTACAGCTGTCTCTGCAATTGGCTTCATTTCTTTAAGATAACAGTGCCCTTTTTATAACTGTTATCATACATCATTATGTAAATCCACAATGCCATATAGAAGGATAAATGACAACATGCACTTTCACTTAGGCTAAAATAAATACTAGTTATTGGCACATGCATTTTGTTCATCCCTGAACTCACCTCTCTGGGAATAAAGGAAAGATGAGACTTCTTGTCTAAACAGTTAATAAATAATTTAAAAGCAGAGTAGCAAGAACATTATCCGAAAATCCACATACAAATAGAAATCAAATTTGTGTACAAATACAAATTAACTTTTGAGGCACCCGTATTTCATGAACAAATACCAGTATTTGTTTATACTGACGTGTAGCGATTTGTAGTTCAAATTATAGGAGCAGAAAAATAATTTGAATTGGCAGCAACACATTCTGCCTTCAACTTGGGTCAATTTGGTAAAGCCTCAAAGTCGAGTATGATTGTC
The DNA here is from genome assembly GCA_026546715.1 of Gallinago undulata. Classification (NCBI taxonomy): domain Eukaryota; kingdom Metazoa; phylum Chordata; class Aves; order Charadriiformes; family Scolopacidae; genus Gallinago; species Gallinago undulata. Next base: position 10,078,429 of record JAOTQQ010000032.1, read on the forward strand.
TTGAGATCTTAGAGGCATTGCTTAAAAGTCGAAGAATAGACATCAAGACTTAACACACTACTTGGAGGGACCGGAACACCTCCATGAAAAATAACACCTTAACTAAGTTTTTTTTTTTAATTGAATACTTGGTAGGTGGAGTAAGGGGAAGTTTAGATGTCTTACTGAAGTAAGCACAGATCGCTGGCAGGTTAAGAGAGAATAACCAAGTCTTCTGGATCTTTATACTTTAAGAGACAACATGTTAACTTGGGGTCAATTTTGAGGATAGTTACTGTTAAAAGCAGGAAGAGAATGTTAATATTTAGGGATCCAGTTTCATATTCCTTATTGCATAGAATTTGTTACCAGAACCATATTTCCAAAATAAAAAGATTAACTTCTCTGACAGCTAGACTGTAAACCAATGAGATCCTCTTTTATATTTTTTAATTCCTTTGTCATCTTCAGCCAAAATCAACAGTGTGTTAGAGGTCTCAAAGGTGTGCAATTCCTTCAGTTTCAATGAGAAATAATATGTACATAGAAGTGAGGGCCCACAGTCTGGAAAAGCCTGCAAGATGTGTTTATTTTTCCCATGTGATGCATTAGTTCTCCAGACAGCGAGTGCACAGTGATAGATTAAGGAATGCTGTACTTCACATCAGGAAGGGACATGTATGAGAATTCAATGCTCAAATTCAATCATTCAAGGCTGAAGGTAATGACATTTCTGGTGCTGTGGTCCAAAGTGCATGACTGAGATATGGGTACAAACAGCTGAGGGAGAAAGAAAGACTACTGCAAAAATGAGGATTAATGCCTTACAAAAGCAGTTTGAGTTTGCCGAACAACCATTCTGAAATCACCGAGGTCATGGAGGCTGATGTGTAGGAGATGTTATGAAGGACATATCTCAGACTTCTAGTGTGGTAGGCATGATTGAGGATCCAAAGTGCTCTCTGTCCTTAAGACATTGCATCAGCAGTGTCTGGGACTTTAAACTGGAGTTCTTAAAAAATTAGCTTATACGAGCTCAAACACTTCAGCACAGGCAAGACTTGTATTTTTAAAAAAAAAAAAGGAAATAAGAAGTGTGGTGGATTGCAACTTGTAAAAACATTTTCAAGTGTTCTGAAATAATTATTTTCATAATTCTTCCAAATATAGGACAGAGAGGTTTGACTCCATTAGCTGCCTGAAGGCTGCAGCGCTCATGTCCTGCAGACTGCCCATGGACAGGCTCTGTCCATCAGGATGCTTTGTGGGGAGGAAAGCCCACACGTGACCCTCTCTAGAGGGCATGGTCCAGCCCAGCCTCCATAACCAGAAATTTAGTCTTGAAAACAGCTTCCATGGTCCTTGCTCTATTCAGTGTGGCCTCATGCACATACAGCAACACCTGCTCAAGCAGTTCTTGGGTTAAGTACTCATGGGATAGTAGCTATTTTTGAAATGTATAATTTTGGGGAGTGCTGTGTATTCAAAGCAGTGCTATAAGCATGACTGGCATGATTGTGAGTTAATTAAAGATACTTAAGTCACTGATGAGATCATAACAATCGCAATAAACAATAATCTAACTTTGCATCTTCGATTCTAAGCATTCTCTACTGTTTCCTTCCTTTTAATAGTGGCTGCCTATGTATTTAAAACTGTTTTTTCATGTTCAGTAATGGGAAACCTCAGGCAGACTTCTCCCATTTATTCTGAAACCGAGCTAACAAAAATCTTCTTTCCTTTTCAGACCTTACATGCCTATCTTTATGTCAGAATCTGAACCTAGCCACACAGTGGGGCCAGAAAGACTCATTCCCCAGTAAGCTGCAATACCGTTGAGACTGACACTGTTTTAACTGCGTGTCTCAGAACTGCTGGTGGGGCAAATGGATCATAGTGTGGGTTTAATGCTTTGCTTTGTTGGTTTATGGATTAGTTCTGGAACAAAGCCACCCGTACTGTAAGTCAAATTATCAGTCCAACAGAGAGCACCAAATAGCTCCAAGAGACCAGGTTTGAATAAGATTCTCTCATAATCTAGATATAATAGTCCAGCTGAAACATATATTGAAAGGATTCTGCCTTTGAGGTTTGATTTTTGTAGACTGAAGCTAAAGAAAATTCTGCGTGTCATAAAGTCGGTGTATAATAAATAGTGTAATATTTGTGTAAATTAGGTTTCACTAGATACATTTTCACATCTTCAGCTTTAGATATTATGTGAATTCTTTGCCCTAGCTTAAAACTAATTATAAAACCCTGTACAAGTGGTAGCAGGAGTAGTTTAAAATCAAAAAGACATTCTATCTATATCTGTGTAGCAGTGACTGAATAACAATACAGAAAGTATAAAATCAGAAAGACATTACATCTTTGCAGGTTATATGTTACTAACATATCTGTGTGACTAATTTGATGTGACTCAGACTTCTCATAAAAAGATTTGTCATTCTGTCAATTGCATTTCAGCTGCATTAAGTGACAAAGCTAGTAAGCTGTCTGTTAATGGTTGGAAAGAACATGTTGTGATTCTGTGATTGAATTCTGGAAATACTGACTAAACATTTTTTCATATCTTCATAGCTGGTTAAATGGAGTGATAAATGTCTCTAATTTCAAAACTGCAGTTTCAGGAAGATTAAAAACGTAGCAATACTCCATCGGTTACCAATTATAACATAAGCTGTGTGCAGGGTGACTTTGTGACCTGAAGCCTGCAAAACGGAAATACAGAATAATTTTTATATACTACCTTCTTTAAATAAGAAGTCGTGCAAAAAACAAGCAATTAGATGATAGCTACTTTAGATAAGGCCAATTTCAGATAATTTTTTTAACCAGTTCTTCACTGAAATAGTTCAAGGTAAAAATGATCTTTAAAGTCAGACCCTTTTTACTTTTATGCGTGCCTTACAATTCAAATTCAAAACAATATAATGAAACTACTGTTTTCTGCAGTGATTGCTAATTCCAAAGTATTTCCATAATGTTTAGCTGGAATAGCTGACTGTAACTTCTATGGCTGTATGATAAAATCATTTTGCAGCCTAGAGGTGGATAGGCTGGAGAGATCTAACTTAAGATGCAGGAGGACACTGTGGCGTCATAATGCATGTGTTAAGTACTTCTTTAGAACTACAGTAATTATACAATACAAATAAAAATTATTCAAGTGAAAAGTTCCAATACTGAAAATAAGGACATGGAGAAATATCCTTATTCCCCCCAAAATGAGGAAAGGACTGGGTGCTCACAACTGACATATCTGGTGTCCAAAAAAAACCCCAAAATCCCAGAGGAATTAGTTCTATAATTTCCTTGCATATTGTGAATTAGATACCGCTTTAGTCAGATGGCCTAATCAAGACTAGTCCAGGTATTAAAATGGGGCTTACACATGAAGTGTTCATGCAGACTTGTCATTCAGAAGGTAAATCATTGTCTTTAGGAACCATGGTAGAATTCAATGTAATTTGAATTATAGCGTAGCAAATTAAGCCTATGTAAGCAGTAGGGAAATTCAGTAGGCAAAAGGAAAATCTGATACAAAAGTAAGGCCTGGCTGGGAAGGGGAGCAAAGTATCCTTCTGCCTTTGAGATCTGGGGGGTTACTTAGGGAATTGGAGAGTGATTTAAATCCCCGTGTTTGAGAAAAATGAAGGGTGGCAAGGAAGAGGCTTCCTCTTCATATCCCTGAAAATCATGAAGACCTATTTTTGGATATCGTTCTGAGTTCAGTCAGGAGCCTGGTTTTTGAAGATTCATTGGTATATACCTTGCAATTATTTCTTCTGAGCTGTTGTTTGCAAAATTCTGTTGCCTTGGAATAAAGGCCAGAAAGAGAAAAATGGACAAAGTCCTTATTGGTAAAAGTGACTTAATATCAACATAGCTTTGCTTCCTTTAAAAGTAACTGAGAAGCTTGTGAACTTGACAAGCCTATGCATTATTTTATAATATGTAATGTGCTCATGTGCAAGATTGCTTATTAGCAGTGAAAAGAGCTGAATTATTTAAAAAAAAAAAAATGGGGATCTTTTGTGCACTAAAGGAGAGGAACATTTCTCCTCTTGCTCAAGTTTCAGACATCTGTAGGGATTTTACATGGGATAGCCATGCTTATGGTGGGATGGGGCCTCGAGTGTAATACTATATGCCTTGCTGCAATATGGGAGCTAGAAAAGTCTCTGTAATGTTATATGGAAGATTTTCATGGGTTTTGATGGTTAATCTGCCTTTTTTGCCATCACTTTTCTCTAGCAATGCTAAATGTATTCCCTAATTTTACAGTTTTTTATATCTATGAGTTGAGCTATTATTCAAGGCTTCTGCTTGTGCTCACTTACTAATTGCAGTACCCATAAAAAGCTCCTACTAACTGCAAATTACCTATCATTGTACTCAGTTGTTTGAAATTACTGAAGCATTTCTCAATTTATGAGATCTGCAAGGGCTTAAATTCAAATACTTTAAAGAAGTTATAACCAGTCCAACAGCATTCATCATAACTTGCTCATCAGGTGGCTTATGGCACCACCTGTTACATTTACTCTACTTTTGTAAATCTAGATAAATAATTATCATGTCTTTATATTGTGGCATGTGCCATTTAATAGTAGCTCATTTCTCTTGGAAATCTTAATAGCATCAGGCTCCTTTAGCATTCACACACTTCCAAAAGCATAAGTGCTACAGATGTGGATTTATGATTTATAACTTCAGTCCTCTCATACTCTGGCAGCGTTGGCATTATAGTTCAATTAAAAGTCACCTATCAAAACAAAAACTGGCATGTTACATATGACAAAAGATTTTCCTGAAAACATAAGCTGCATGGCAAAATGATGAATTGCTGCTCTGTGAGGGGCAGAGTTATAGCCTAGAGTTCAGTGTCCGCAGTTTAATTAGGCAGGCAGAGATCCGTCAGCAAACAGGGATTCAGATTATGCTGAAGGCAACTTATCTCAAGTCACTGGTAGGTGTTACAGTTTGGGGCTTCTTTTTTTGTTTGTTCCCCCTTGCCAGGCAAAGGATTAATTCGGAAAAAATTGAAAGGTTTATTACAGTGCACAGGAGAGAAATACTTAAAAAGGCTCAGGAGAAATTTTCCTTTACTGCCTTAATGACTACATAAGAAAGATGGAAGCTTCCCTGCTTTGCATTAGGGGGCTAAAGTGCTTGAATTTGTAAGAAATGTGAAAACCATTAAGTCAACAAACACATCATACAGAGACATGGAAATTGGGCTGCTGGATTGTTATATGATTATATAATGGGGATGACGTGTCATAAGGTGGGGTTAGCATGGGCTTGAAACTGCTGCTAATGAGTGTTTTAAGTGACTTCTAGTTTAAACGTACTTGGATGTCAAACAGACTTTGGGCTTCTAGGTTCAAGATATTTCTAAGTTCTTTTCAGAGCAATGGCTGAAGGAGACAACAGTCTAGATCTTAGCACTTTCATCTGAAGTCCCTTTGCCTTTAATGCCACCGTAATTTATAGTGCAGGCAGAGAAAGCAAAAATGCCACTGAAAGTTGTGACAGCTGAATGAAGACACTCTTTGCAGGGTGTATTTCAAAGCAAGACTTGTAAGGGAATGCATTGTTGCATGTTTACTGAGTAAAACTGGAGCGGCTTTTGGATGGTTGTAGACTAGCACAGATCTGAAAGCATTCTGAGGTGATGATGGTGCAATCGTCCCACTCAGTATCAGTCTCCACGAGCTCATCTCCTTTTAAGGGAACTGTGCAGCTAATGTCTTCTTTCAATAGCACAGCTTTAAAGTTAATATCAGGCCAAATCAATGCATTTATATTGTTTTACAACAGATTTAAATGTAGTCCTAAGATTTCATGAGTTCAAAATTGAAGAGACTTCTTTCTTCTCCTTACATCTACTTAGAAGCTGCAGGATTATGTTGTCTTCTGGGATGTCACAGCCTGCCATTCGGTTTTAGGTGTTTCTGTAGTTTTTCTCATTTATTTTTGTTGGATATCGCTAGTATACTGTTGTTTCTGTTTTATATTCGCTTTTTGATAGCAGTCCATGTGGAAAGTTCCTCCATGCTTGACAGCTCAGTTGATGGGACAGCCAGCACCTGAGTAGGACAAGTCCCATTCTGGGGAAAGCTTTTTAGTGGTGCTGAACCTTCTCTGGAAATACAGAGAGGCTTCTCCCTGCCGACTCCTCTTCTGCCTGCCTCAGTTTGGTGCTGTTCATCTTAAGACTCTTCCAGTGTCTTATTTGTCGGTGACAAAGTAGGTAGAGGAAGGGCACTGAAATGACAGATGATGAGTGGAAGACAGAGAGTGGATGGGAAGCCTGGCTCAGGTGCAGTACTGCTGGCGGCTCGATGCAGCACGCTACAGTGATTTGATTTGATGGCAATCCCTGTTAGATAGTTAGAAGATTTTCTCGCTTGTCAGTTTGAGTAGAGCTGGCCAGAATTTTTCTGATGGAGTATTTCTCAGTTAGAAAATGCTGATTCATTTAAAGTGAAATGTTTTGTGGAAATGTGGCAATCTCAAGAGAATTTCATTAAAAAATGAGAATGCTCCATTTTCACTTTTAGAAAGTAGTGGAATTTTCCATTTCAAAAAACTCATCTTTTTGCATTTTTTTATACTTTATATGGTACATATGTGATTCCATTGTTTGAAAATATAAAAAATGAAGCTGGTGTGAAATATTTTGTTTACCAAAATGAGATGTTTTGAATAATCAAAATATTTCCAGAATTTTATTTCAGTAAAAAATTCTGCTTTTTGGTATTTTTCCATTTAAAATTATTTTTGGTAGAATTGTATTACAGTTTAAGTCTCACAATTACTCTGAGACCAAAAAATAAGTTAACCATTCCATTATTGAACCTTGTAACTGATCCTTGAAAAATACTAGTACCTTTTATTATTTATGAGATTTCATCTTTCTCAGCGTGTTCGACAAAGTAGTTCAGTTCAAGGTTTCATGACTCATTTCATATTTTTCCTCTTTGAGGGTGATCTAAAAAATGGTTTGTGGTTATTTTTATAATATCCAGAGGTCACCCTCTTAAATAAAATGGGTTCACAGTAGTTTCACACCAGAGGTTACTTTATGGATTATTTTCATTTCCATTTCCATGAGGTATGGGCTCTCCTCATGGGACCTCTCCTGTTGAAGCTCTAGCATGTCTCACCCAGGTCCTGTTGTTCTTGGCGAGATGCTTTTAGAGGTGAGGCTGTCTATTGAACTTACTGTGGCTGCATGTTAAATGTTTCTTTCTCCACAAATAGCAAAATTAGGGGCATATCAAGTGAAAACAGAAGGGAATGTTCAGCTTATTGAGCGCACGCTATGGGCTCAACTATGAAGCTACAGCAGAAGTCACTGCAAAGTCAGTGTTTGCTGGTTATTACTGTTTGCCAGACAGCATCAGTAGCTGACCTTATGGTGAACAAAGACTATTATAAAGTGAACCTTGTCTTTCCATGGTATAAAGATCTGGAAGGACAACATGAGTTATTCTTTTTCTCATGCAAGAAAGAAAATGTTACAATCTAAGGCACAGATACTTCTCGCTTCTCTCCCTTACGCTAGCATATTGTTCCAAGGACATTAGAGAGATGGGCTCCATGAGCCATGATATCAAATGCCAGGCATGCTGTGGAGGAATTGGATGCATCATTTGCTTACTTCTGGCACTTCTTTGAATGCCTGGAGAGGAGCTGTGCCATTCCCAGTTTTCTCAGGGGAACTGTAGATTTGTTACTCTCTGAGCAGTATGATGTAGCCCTGACTTTAACATTATGAAAACTCTTTCTTAAAAAGTATAAATAATTAAGAGACTCTCATAATTAGAGATTATGCTGATCTCAAGTACAGCCATTTCTTTTAACCTAAGAATTTTAAAAGGGGATTTTGGTTTTGGCTATATGTATAAATTCTTGTTATTTCTTTTTAACTTGGAGCAAAGTATAGCTGTAAACAGGAAACATCCTTATTAAACACCACTGAAGAAGCATTGGTCAAGAAGGTTTGTTGGACTTTTCAACATTTTCATTTATCCACGAGGTAAAAATTTTTTTAACTGGCAATATTTCTAGAGAATGGCGTATCTAGCTATTTTCCCCAACGATATCCCTACATGCTCTGTATAATCTGTCCTACTTCCTGGTGTATTCTTTTATTGAATAGAACAGACATGTTTAGCTTAAGTTTTCTTTTTAAATATGATAGTTCTTAGTTTCTTTTCTTTCCCTTCCTCTTAGAGTGCCCTTCCTTCTCCCAGTTTTTTTGAATAACCACACTATATTGTTCCATTGCTGTTTGTTCATCTGAAAAATAATGGCTTGATGGCCTTGCCATTGGCCAGGTACTAAAAGGAAGTACTATCTGTAAATCTATCTGTAAAATGAGGGGAGGTACTTAAGGGAGCTACTTAAAATACTTTTATTATTTCTTCTTGCATCTAAGTAGAGAGGCAAATGAGTTAGTTGAGAGCATCACTGGGCTAATGTAGCCATATTGAAATACTGCTAAAGGCTGGAAATGTTCAATGAGAATTGTGTTTATAAATGTTTGGAAGAGCTGTTTCTAATTCTGAACTTCTAGGTTCTTGGTGGCATTTCAATTTCTATTAAGAAATATGTGAATGTTTATTGTGTTTCTCTTAAGGTATTTCTGGCGTATTTATAAAATGTGATTTTGTGTTTGCTCTTGTTTAAGATGGCTTGGATGTGTGAGTCTGGATCATGCAACCCATTCATGGAAGACACAGCTTTTGCTTTGAATTTGAATGTCATACATGAGAGAGTGCAGTTTTTCTTATGTTAGTTTGAACCAAAGAAAATTTTCCCTGTATCAAAGGATTAAACTGATTGCAAAGATAATATCTTCTAAAGTGGCATTTATGATCTTATCCTTTTATCACTTTCAAAGAGATTTGTGCCACTATCTTTTGTAGTGTGGTTATAATCCATGCAATGAAACTAAATTAGTAAATTAATAAGGCCATTCCCCTCCAATTTGATCTGCAGTGGGTCAAATTTATAATGAATAGCGTTTTGCAAGGAAGTGATGGTTTAAAGTCCATAGAAAAACAACTTCGCTAATGCTGCTCAATTCAAGATGTGAGGGTTACATGATACATTTTTTAATTGCTTTATTTAATGAACTAATACAAAGAGACCCTCGAAGCTAGTAAATGAAATATGTTTATTTAAATATGTTTGTTTATATATATTCTGCTTTGCTTTAATATCAGTTAACAACATTCCATGTCATATTATGTATTTTGTTCTTTTAGGTGAGGTAAATTAATTAGTTGAGCTGGATGCAGAGTATAAGTACAAGTCAATTACTTATACTTAAAGGATAAAGGTAAATCCCTTATTATAAGAAATCCTTAGAAATGCTGACTTCAAAATAAATTTTACAGTGATATTATGAAGGAATAACAACATATTTGAAATAAAATTAACAGTAAAAATATGCAAATTACTTTTAAATATTGATAAATATTCTGAAGACAACTAACAAATTATCTGGAGTGCTATATTTAAAAAAAAATGTTTTCTTTGTATCAAGATATTTCTCATTTATTTGGTAGTCAGTTTTATATCATGTCATCTGTTAACATCAAATGTATACAATACATAAGGTCTTCAGCATGCCTACACAATTCTTTCTTTAATGTTAACTTACCAAATAAACTTAATATTCCCCTTTGGATTAATTAGTGTAAATCTGAGCAACCCTGCCTGGTTAGGCAGGTCCTCTCTATGGTCATCTTCTTGTGGAGATGCTCCTGAAAAGTAGTAAAACATGGGATCAATCACAGGGAAGTGGAAGATACCAACCTATCTGGAATACAGGCAAATCTGGGCAAGATTAGCTTGTTAGCAAATCTGGACAAGCCAATATTTCTTTAGGTATATAGTTGGAAATATCAAATTTCTTTAGGTAGTTTGTGCTGTATTTGCATCTGTTATTTGATCACATATGGGTGAGGGAAGAACCTTTGCAACTGATACAGAAAGGTTAGGAATGGCATTACCTACATAACCTTACCAGTGTGTGTATATCTATTATATAATAAATATTATTTTATTATGCATTTATTAGATAGGATTTTTCTATATATAAATTTATATTCATATAAAGAGCTACTGATAGTCTTCAGTTCAACTGGACTAAAAAAATTACGTGCTTTAATTGTGTGTGTTAACTTAGTGCCAGTGACCCAGGTCCACAAACTTCAGGACAATAATCAATTTCCTTGTTTGTATTTCAGATAACTTCATTGTAAAACACAGAGAAAATCCTTTGACTATAGTGGAAGTAGGGACTAGGGAGGGTGGGGAGTGGGAGTTGGAAGTTGAGTGTGTACTCACAGTACTCCTCACGCTAGGCTCTGGATAAAAAACATAAAAAGAAAGCCCTCTTCTTGGTTAAAAAAAATAAATAAAAAATAAATAATTGTGCTAATTCTCCCTTTCTTAAGACTTTAGTTGTGGAGCTATTTTATAAGTTTTCATACTGTTAAAATTTTAGTATCCATGGTATACATGATATAGTGTCAACAATATGCTGTAGTCATTATTACAGTAGTTTAATAGGCATTGTTTTATCATTTCTTAGTGGTATTTTCTCAGGTTTGTTTTTTTTTCTTAATTCTCTATGATGCTTTTGGTACTTCTTCCACATAGTATTTCTGTGGGGAAAAAAATAACACCAAAACTTCAGAGTCTATGCAACCTAATTTGTGAAGGCCAAAATATTACTTCCAAAGCACATATGGGTGATTAAAGCTGGGTATGTGTTTTAGTACCTTGAGAATCAGTATCTGTGCAGACAGAATTTACCATAGAGCATGGCAGAAAGAATTGGACAGCTGAATTATATGAACCTGGTGTGATTTAATCACTGTTCAGTTGCAAGAAAATTGTTGGTATTAGCAGATGACTATGCTCACCAATAGATCTAAATTTGTGTGTAAGCTGGTATGGATGGTCTTGTTTTGGAAAGCCAGCTAACAGTAAGCAGCTGTTCAGGCCCCACTGCAATTTCCCAACAAAACACACTTGTTCTTTCAAGACTTCTCAGCTGGATGAATTTATGCCATAAATTAATAACTGCAGGCATCCATGCTTGTACCACAGTCACTGTGAATAATTGATAGTGCTTACAAGTTCTGATGATTTAGTATCTGGGTAGGCAAATATGCAGAATGTCATACGTTTTTAAGGCAAAGATTTATTTAAAGACTGAAATTTACTGGGATGTTCAAAATGATAAATTCAGTACAAAAATATTTTAAGAAAGCACTGTTTGTCCTTCTCTGTATCGAGTGTATCATATTCTAAAAGTAGCAGAAAGCACTTTGAGTAGACACTATGAACATCGTATCATCTTGTAACAGGATCCCTTGTACACCAGCTCCGGTGTTCAATTAGGTATTTTGGGGTTTAAGGTTCATGTAGAAGTAGTTTGTGCCGCTTTCCAGTTGACTTTCCACAAACTGTATGCCATTTGATGCACATGACTTTTACTTATTGGTTCTCTTATCTGCAAAAACACATCCTCAGATACAAGTGCCCTGCAGTTACTCTCCTAGGAGGAAGGATTGCTTCCACTCAAGAATGCAATACAGACCAACTCTTTGGAGCCCACCAAAACTGCTGTTATTAATCTTGGGAGTTTCTTTATTTGCAGTTTAAGCATAAATTTGATCTGCGGAGCAGAGACTGTTCAATATCATCCAGCAATTGTGAGGCTAGTTTGGGAAAGTAGTATTGCATAACACCGTTAGGATTCACCTAAGCTGCATCTTCCACAATTTCCTTATGTTTGCTCTGTGCCAGGCTTCAGTGCGGCAGTGCATTGTTTGTTTTTAACTATAGGAATGGAATGGTCTCTCCTGTTGGTTTTTTAAATTTATTTATGTGTCTTGAACTTAAATGTCTCTGAAGATGAACAGGAGTAGTTTTCTGAGTGTGTTTTTCTGATGATATGCAAAAAATATTGGGCAAGGTTACTTAGTCTGCTTCCTCCCATCTGAGCTAAATCAAATTGGTCCCATAGTTTCCTGAGATGGAATGAATTTTCATTTTCCACTCTCAGGTTTTTATTCTCATCTTGGCTGTAATTCTTCTAGCAGTCTGAGACATTATTGAAAGGACCACATCACAAAAAATATGCTGGTTAAAGCCCAAAGGTTACTTGTACACTTATGCTTCAGTACTTTTTCTGATGAAAAAGGCTAATGAAACATTAACTTTAAAATAGAAAGTTTCGTGGTTATACAAATGAATACAGTTTTGGAGGGAAGAAATTACTGTTCTCCATCAGCATTTCCACTTGAGAAACATTATGGCTCTCAGTGTTTCCCATATCTACCAGCCATTGTGGTTCTGAGTGTGAGTATTCTGTAGATAAAGTGCTGACATATGAAGTTGTCCTGCTTTGGGGTGGAGCGGAGCCAAGTTTCTGTTGAGTGAAAGAGGCTCTGGCTTATACTTGTTCCTGTGGCAACCAGGGTCAACTGACAGCTTCCTCAAAGCAAGCATCATTTTGAGGAGTGGACAAGTCAGGTGGCCCAAAACTGAGGGTATTCCATCCCATCTGCCATGCTCAGTATAAAAGCTGAAGCATCACAGGTCTAGGCTTCTTCTTCGATACCTTGGCTTTTTCAATGGCTCTCATTCTTCAATGACTGAGGAGGACCCTGTCAGTTCATCTACCTTCGATCCTGGTCTGTGGGTTCTTGAACAGTGACGTCATCCTGGGAGCTTGATACACATTTTGTATATATTGTATCTATTTCACTACTTCCTTTTTAATTTTATTATTAATATTTCATTAAAGTAGTTTAGTTTTTCCTAAAGTCATAAATCTCTTCTTCGTCTCCTTAGAGCGAGAGGTGGGGGAGAGCATCTGTAATCTTATCATTGGGCAACCCGGCCCAAACTGCAACAAATGTTTGTTTTGTTTTGCATCTGTGATACAAAAGGAAACTTGGAAAATGTCTTCCTTTTGCAATTTGCTTTTATTTATTTTGTTTATGTTTGTTTAATAATGCTAAATTTACAGTTTGTTTTTTTTTTAATGCTGCTACTTTCCAAGGAGAAAAAACTAACACTGGGAATGTGTTTTCAGCTCTGATTTTTCAGAGAGACAGAAAAAGAAAATGGGCATTTTCAGTGATCAAAATGATGCTTGCTTTAAGGAAGCAACAGAGACTACTTATGAAAAATGATTAAAACATATTTTGAAAGCAAAAAAACAAAAGCAAGGCTGAAAAATATGTGTTCTTGTCAGTATGTATCCTGAGTTCAATTTGTTAAAATACTTTCTAGCACTAGGAAGGTGCAGATAAACTGAGTTAACGTTCTAATTAAAGCCTTGACACTTATCTGGGAAAAAGCATCTTTTACTTGAAAGATGATTTCATGACCAGAAGCTACATTCAGGTTAAAAGCCATCTAGATTAACAGAGCAGACACTTTGCTTCTGTTTACAGGGTTGGGGCTCTGTTCGAGCAATTTATGAGAGATCAATGTTAATAAGCAATTTTTTGACAGGAAACTGTACAGCAAGTTGAGTGCAAGTCAAGATACGGTTTAAAAAAAAAAACACTGAAGAGTAAGAATTATTTTTTAATGGTAACAAAAAAAAAAACCTAAAACTGAATGTCCTCCTGTGTCTCAGTTTTCATGAACTATTCCAATAATGTTTTAGGAATCAGTAGGTTTCTCTAGAATAAACTAACAGAGCTCATAGTTAACAGCTAAAAGGGAAAAAAGTATTTGCTTTTACTGCCTTATGCCATGGCACTTCAGGGTTGAATGTGCTCCTATAACTGCCATCATTATAACTTGGATGTATTACAAAATCACAGGGTGGTTTGGGTGGGAAGGAACCTTTAAAGATCTAGTCCAATTCCTGCCATGGGCAGGGACATCCTTCACCAGATCAGGTTGCTTAAACCCCCATCCAGCCTGACCTTGCACATTTGCAATGATGGAGCATCCACAACTTCTCTGGGCAACCTGTTTTGCCTGTATCTCACCATGTTGGTCATAAAAAATGTCTTCCTTGCATCCAATCTAAATCTATGCTCTCTCAGTTTAAAACAGTTGCTCCTTGTCCTGTCAGTACAAACCTTGGTAAAAAGACTCTATCTTTCTTATAAGCCCTCTTTATATATTGAAGAGTTGCAAAATGGTCTCACCAGAGCCTTTTTGTCTCCAAACTGAACAACCCCAAATCTCTTGGCCTTTCTTCACAGGAGATGTATTCCAGCCCTCTGACCATTTTTGTGGCCCTCTTTGGACCTGCTCTAAGAAGTCTTTTTCTGTCTTCTGCTGGCGGACCCAGAGCTGGACGCGGTATTCCAGGTGGGGCATCATGAGAGTGCAGTAGAGGTGGGGTGGAGAACTACAAATTTAGAGAAGTGATAGGACTGGGACAGAGATATGATGTTGATTGGAGCTTTATATGTCACAGGTAAGTACACCAAAAGGGAGATAAAGTAGGATTGGGTATTACCTGCCATAACAAAGAAATCTGGCCATTTTGTCACACAGCTGTTGCTCTCAAATGTTCCTCAGAAACTTTAGAGAGATAATATGTTTAAAAGTGAAGGTACAAGATAACTCATTCTCCTAATCACCCACTTTTCCTTATCCCTTCAGTGATAATATTAGAGACTTGATTTAAAAAAAAAGAAAGGAAATATTAATTCTATAAAGTATATATGCTAATGCAGATCTGTAATAGTGCAAGACTCAAAATGGAAATAAAGGGTTGGGAAAATTGTTTAAAAGGGCAATTTAGACTGTGGCTACTTGGGCTGTGTCTCAACAGTCAAAGAGAGCAGAGAAGTCAGCAAAGGCAGTAGAATCGTGTCTGGAGAAGGGAGTACATTTTTTGAAATAAATTTACTTTGTGGATATCAGAAAGTAAAGAGCTCACTTATCTTTCTAAATTGAAGAAAGGATCTCAATTTGAGCTGATCAAGGGCTAATCAGATCAATGAGCCAGTCCAAGAATTGCATATTGAATTGAACCAGCTGTTCAAGCAAGCAGCTGTGTACATTGTAGTACAAGAGCTACATGCTTCAGCAAAAGCCTTTCCAACATCATATGAAGTTAGCTGAGTACCTTATTTGAAGAGAAGAGTCTGAATCTCAATCCAGAGAGAGAGGAGTTAGCTCTGTTGGTTGCAATGAATAG
Source organism: Gallinago undulata (assembly GCA_026546715.1). Taxonomy (NCBI): domain Eukaryota; kingdom Metazoa; phylum Chordata; class Aves; order Charadriiformes; family Scolopacidae; genus Gallinago; species Gallinago undulata. The sequence continues at coordinate 10,093,625 of JAOTQQ010000032.1, forward strand.
ACTGCACCATTTGCATGGGCACCTGGCACGGAGAGTAGTAGATGATATTTTTGTATCAAGAGTGGAAAATAACCTTTATCTAGTCATAAATTGATGTCCCATTGCTCAGATACTTATATTTAAGTGTTTGTCAAAGTACATAAAGCTCCTATATTTGACTCAGTTGAACAAAGAGCCTTTATTAGAAAATCATCTGATATACTATCTTCTATTAACCTAAGAAAACTCTTAAAGTCACTGACAGTTATTATTTTGTACAAATGACTGCTGTAAGTAAGTATGTGTCATATGTAATAAAGTGTTGCTAAAGGTTGTTCTCGTGAGATAATTTTTGCTGTCTTTATTTCACTGTTACCAAAAAGGTTATGTGATGCGCTCTTTGGGTCAAGGACTGAGACTGCAAGATTTCTGGATACATGGGGCAACTATCCAACGCTTGTGAATTTCAAGGGAAAAAACCCTACTTCTGGTGTTAACCTACTTATTAGTCCTTCGGATTCATCTGAAAGGTTATAGATGATAGCTAATTCTAGTTCCATAATGATTTTATGTTAATATTATTGGAGAAGAAGAAAAGTGTGTGGTTTGTGTGTCCTGGTGCATGTAAAGATACACCTGCATATTGATGTGTGAATGTTTCGAAGGAAGAACGGTTGCTGAAACTAGAAGTCTGGTATGTATCTGGTGTGTATTCCTAGAGAAAAGACAGAAGCCAGATACCTGCATTGCATATACTCTAATATGATTTAGTTTGCAATGACCCTATGAAATTAACCTAGCTTTTTTTTAATAGGGATATGATTAATACTGTGTTATTTGAATCTGTCATTGTTGTGCAGCAGGTGCACCAGCTAGTGGTTTAGTCAGCTGGAATTCTAAGAAGGTGTTTGTAAGGCAAACACTATTGCTACAAGCTCCCTGCATTCCTGCCCAGTTAGGATAAGGTGCTCAGAGAGGTCTGGTATCCCAGCGGGAGCCGAGCTTTTTATTATCCTGCTGGAATATCTGCAATGAGTTGTAAAGCAGTGGATAGTGAGGCTGTGGAGATAACTCTTGCTGTCATCTGAGTTACCAGTTACAATCAAAGCTTTTAAGATATTCATCCCAGTACCCTAAACAGATCCTCCCCACAAATGGGTGTCTGTGGCAAGTGATGCTTAAAACACCGGGACAGGGTGGGGGTTTCCAGTATGAATTTGCCCGTAGAAGCTAAATGAAGACTTAAGATAAAGAGTGACTTCAGTAATCATAGTAATAATTTTCACAAACTTCCCTGTAGTCACATTTCGTAGCAATCTCTAGGTAATTTCTGCAACGTGGGTCTCTCTCAGACTGTTCAAATTGTTCGTATGCCATTTTGAGACATCATGTGTGCTCAGGATTCATTCTAGTGTTCTTCATCACCTCATTCTCTACTCCTCTCTGGACCTCTCCAACGCTGATTTCTCTGTGTTCTCTATATTTTCTGTGCCAGTATCCAACTGAGTTGTGTCCATAATTATCAACAAAGTAAATCCAGTATGAGATAGATGAAAATCAGGGTTTTTTTCCATCTGAATTATCCATATTATGTGCAGATCATTGTATTTAAAATACATTAACATTCTATTGAATAAATTTTTATTCAATGGTTCTTAATTACTATTTGGAAAAGTAAGAAAAAGAATATCAAATGAAATATGGCTAGAGATACACATGTATGTTCCAATTAAGGTCTGTCAGGATCTGTTAAGATACTGCTTATTATTAGCCAATATGTGGATAATGAACACGTATTTGCTCCAATGAAATGGAGCTGAAAGATTTAATATTCTATTTAATATTTATTTCAAGATCATTGCACATAGCTTCTTCCCCATAGAAGGGAAGAGTTTGATCTCTCTTTTGTTGGATCGCAATGTGGCGTAGAGGAAGTCTGGGCAGAGAACAAAAATTAAGTGTCATGGAGGCTTTCAGGACTTCAATTCAGGAATAGATCTTTAAAATGTTAAATTCTCTGCAGAAACTACCTCGAAGGAGGGGGATTCCATGCAATTCTCCGTGTAGTCTGCCAGAGAGCATGGCAGGCTGATTAACAGGAAGTCAAGATGCATTTGCATCAGAGAAATATCTGCTTTCCAGAAAAATTTGCGGCATCTAAGTTGATTTTAACATCTGGCAGTGGTATTCGTTTAGGATGTGTCTCTACCAATGCTCTAGTTCAGTTTAAGGGTGCGCTCTTACAGTGTATCTTGGTCACATCTACTTAAGCGTGTCGCTGCCCATGGCAAGGAGCTTGGAACTCGATAATCTTGAAGGTTGCTTCTAACCTGAACTATTTGATGATCTTGGAGAGCATGGTCTGTATTCTTGGCATACAGAAGTAAAATAAAAGACGTGCTCCACAAGCTCACCTTATAACTGTCAGCCCCTACTGGGCAGCCATTCTACATAACTAGGCTGGCCAGAAGTAAAATCTGCCAAGTGAGGCCATCAACTCATTGCACAATGCCTTTTTTTGGTCTAGAGATCTCCTCCTGTGTGTGGACTTAGCCTTCATACTGCACAAAGAGCCTTCACTGGAGACTCACTGCTACTCCAGGTGTGCCGCAGAGCAGACGGCAGCCCGCCAGCGAGGCTGCGTGATGGGAGGTGGCTGCAATATTTGACACTGCTTGTGTTTACGCTGCTGTGGATGGAGCATTCAGGGGACACATTCGGATCCGCGTAAAATTTTTAAAAGGCCAAATCCAACACGGTATTGAAATAAGTTTAAATAGATTTCTATTCGGCATCCACTAATCAGAATGACAAGAACTTCTGTGTCACAATCGGAACAATATAGAAGCCTATCAGGAGGACAGATATTATTATGTTTCATCTTCTTTAATGCCAAGATAGTGGAAAAAATATCTAGCGCTTAGTTTAAGGATGTTCCAAAAATGCATATGAGGAGGAAACTAATTTTTAAATTTATTATTTTTTTAATTAATTTTATAAAGTTGGCTAAAGCTTACTTAGTTTCCACTTACCTTTTCATAACCCTCACCAGGCTTTATCAAGTGCACACATATACCTCTCTAGTTAGCTTTCTTTGAAATTTTCCCATGCATGTAAACATTCTCAAAAACATTTTAAGTAATACAAAGTAATTATAAAACTTCTGTGCTATACAATGCAAAACTGTTTCATTCATAACCATGAATTAACAGAAGATCACTTCAATTTTTGGCAAGGATGGATTAAAGACTCTGTAGAGCTTCTGTTCCATAGTTTGCAAGTCTACATTTATAAATTTTTCTAATGAATTATCACATTATAATTGTTTTGGGGAATACAGTTTTTCAAATGTTAAAACCCAGCAGAAGCCATTTTTGACTAAGCCAATCCAAGTTGCAGCACAAAAAGAAAAGGGGAAGTTAATATATTTCTACAAAGATATAGTACTTGGAAAGAATAATTACCTGTGAGAGAGATTTCTAGGAGTGTGTGCATGAACCCTTCAAGATAAGCAGTTCCTCCTTCAGGAGCTTCAAATAAAATTAAAAAAAAAAAAAAAAATCCCGTTACAGAGGTAGACTCTGTTCCAGTAAGAAAGCTCATTACAAAGCCTACTGACTTTCCCCCCCTACCTGGGTAGCTTTAAATCTATTCCTTTGACTGAACGAAATCCCACAAAAGATTCTCACCTCTACATGACTGTTCCAAATAGCCTTTGCTAATCCAGAATGTCATAAATGAATCTTGTGTTAGAGGCTCGGGATATAATTTAGGCGTCCTCTCTTTAGGCTGCATTTTTCTCTGATGGAATTTCGTATTATGTTGGATTAACTGGGGTGGATCACACTTAAGAATATTCACCCTACCACTTCTGCGAGCTATGAAATTTGGGTTACTATGCAAAAGCAGCATTCTGTCATGAAATTATTATGCTATTTTATATTTTTTTCTATAACACTGACAAAAATAACAGGGGCTTGACAGAAGAAAGTAGTACTTGCAGAAGTGTTAAAGGAGACAATACTTTTAATATTAAATGAACTATAAAATAAATTTAAACAAGAAAGTGATATAGCTGCGCTGCTTGGGAAATATACTTTCATTTAGTTAACAAAACTCTATCCTAAGCAAGAAAGAAATAATTCTATTTGGGAGAAAAAAAGTGTCTAGTAGTTTTCACACACTTGGTTCAACTCAGGTTAATCTTTTTAGTGAGATGTTATTTTTCAGACACTGAGACTATTGTAGCTATGTCGTAAGCCATGTTACCTTAGCAATTACATTATAGAATAGTAGGGTGTACTTCCCTAAGGTTTTGAAGAAAAGCTTCCCAGCAAGGCATCTGCAGTGGGAAAAAATACTCAATACTGTAATCACAATGGAGTCACAGGTAGTGACACTCCAGCGTGAACCACGGCTTGTCTGCTTGCCTCAGCCTTTAAAGCAGGCACATCCTCAGTACCTGTCTTCAGAGCTAAATCAGTTCCCTGTGAAATACATGAACATCCACTTTTGAAGTCCTGAGTGCAAAGGCACAATATTTATGGCTCTGGTTTCGGGATCCCAAGCCTACTGTGGAGGCTGCGGGCGGCAGCGCAGCCATTCCCTGAGGCAGGTTCTCGGTGACAAAACGCTGTTCTGTGGCTCTGTTCCCATTGGGTTTGTGAAAGGGGAAGGAAAAGGCACTTTCTGCAGCTACACCAGCTTATATCAATACAAAAATGCTTTTTTAAGTGATCTCAGATACTGTATTGTGTCCCCTGAGATACTGAAAACACAGCAGTAACTCTGTGCTGAAAGTATGGAATTTTGAAGAAAATTGTGTAGAGAAAGGAAGTCAAATGCATTCAAAACCAGCTTGATGTTTGAGGGGGTTGCATCTTCATTCACTCTGCCTGTGTTCTAACCCTTAGTGGAAGTAAGTGGTCGTGTTAACAGTTTGAACCCCTTTACAGGAAAATACAAGATTTCCATTAACGTTCACTTTGCTTTCTCAGTCTCACTGTTGCTCTTCATGGTCAAGGTCAGCCCTTGCCCTTGTCCTCATCCCAGTTCAGGTTTCTGATATCCAGTGAGTGGCATTTTGTATTTTTCTGTGTGTAATGTAGTTCACGTGTCATTATTTTCAGCTTTTCTCTCCATCATTGTTGTTGGGCTCAGTGCACACAGGTCATGTTTCTGAAATAAAGCCTTCAGCCTTTCCCTGACTTCAAGCTGGGACTACTCAGATGAGTTTTCTATGATGCCCTAAACCTAATACTCTGTCTGGAAAACTGTATGCTTTCTCACCTGAGTTTCATCAGAATGTGGGTTTCCATTGCTTTACTCTGTCCCTCTGTAATTTCTAGTTCATCAATTTTCAGTCCTAATGCGTGCACCAGCAGTGATGGGGACAAGGTTCTGTGGGACCTGGAGGTGGGGTGTTAGCTTTTGTGGCTTACAAAGGATCTGATGAGGAACTTTCCTGTTTGACCTTACAGAAGCTGTGGTGGGATACGAAACGGGCTCTGAATTACAGACATACAATTGTGTAGCCTGTCTCACTTGATTTTCACTGTTTTGGGGTTTCATCCCCAGACCCCGTGTGTAGCTTGTGGTGAGGATGAACAGTTTTCACTTTCAAAGGATAAATTAATGGTTACTGAGCTGCTTAATAGAGGATGCCTTTCAGTACTGTTTTTAAATCAGGTATGGAACAATCATCAAAATCACGCAACATTTCTAGTAAAAGACTTTGATTGAAGAATTTAGTTTCTTGTGCTAACTGTGGCTAATTTTTTTGTTTAATAATGGACTGAATAATGCACTTTTTTTTTTAATCTGTAAGCAAATAAATTATAGATACTCTGGAATTCCTCTTTCACTTGTTTTAATTGCAGGTTGCAAACATGTAAAAATAGTTGGGTGTAAATGACAGGTGAAAGATGAGTCAAACCTGATTTACAGGAGCAAGGTGAAGTCAAATTCAGATTTTGTGTCAGAATTTGGTAGATGTTTCCATAAGAAATCATTCACTGGTCTTGATATGCTTACTTTGTGTGTTTATACTTACAAGGCTGTACTTGTATGCTCACATGTAAATCTACAGACGTGTGTGGAGGACATTTATATAACTTGCATACAGGTGATGAGAGAGGTGCATGCCCAGTTCCTAAGTAGTACTGGTGAGCTGGCAGCACAGTGTTCCCCGTGGAAATGTTGGCTGATTTGAAAGGACTGCTCAGCACCTGCCATTCAGCGGCTGGTGTGCTCAGGGGGTACTTTCCCAGACTTAATTGTTGGGGTTTTTTGTTGTTTGTTTGTTTTGTTTTTTTTTTAATTAGCATTGCCCAGATGAAGGACAGCTCTACCACATTATTCAGGAAACATTAAGAAAGTTGTACAAC
>JAOTQQ010000032.1:10100089-10158939 GCA_026546715.1 Gallinago undulata
ACTTTTTTTTTGGGTTTTTTTTTTTTTTTTTTTTTTTTTTTTTTTTTTTTTTTTTTTTTTTTTTTTTACCTGAACACATATTCATGTCCAGGTGAATGACTTTTTTCCTCTCATATCTTAGTATTCATGACAGAAGGCCTACTTGCCCATCCTGCGTATGTCGGTATACTCGGCAATCAGCGTTTTAGGAAGCAAGGAAGGGGAACGCTTTTTCAAAGGACAGCATTTCCTAAATGAAATAAGCAAGTGCAGGAGCACTGTAGGATATTGATGTGCAGTTGTACCACATGTTGCACAGATGTGCAGATACATCTGCACGACTCCACTGACTCTCCAGGCCAGCTGTGAGACAGTGCCACCCCAGAAGCCATGCAACTCTGGCAGCTTTATTCAAAGTAAATTGAAATTCAAACTGCATTTACTGACCAGAGGGAAGGGAAACCTACCAATCTTTTTTAAAGAGAATATACCCTGATTTTTCTTTTCATGGAACGTATTGTTATGCAAGAGAAAAGCCACTGATTTTTTTTTTTTTTTTTTTTTGTTGGTCACATTATAAAAGCTGCTCCTAACAGTGAATCTCTTGCTGCTGTCATTAAGGGAAGACACATACAAGTATGAACACTGCCATGCTGGGACTCAGCAGCACCATTCTGGAAAAACACACAAGACCTATTTTAATCTCCGCTGTTCCAGTGTCTTTTAGTTCATTTAATCAAATAGTGGAAGTCAAGATACATAACACTACTCACAGCTAATATATTTGGCAAAACGCTGCTACAGCCTGCTCAAAATGTTTTAAGCAGTTAAGCACACAAAGGGTATATAAAAGGGCATATACTTAAATGGGTACATAAATTAGATTTAAGAACATGTAGCTCTACAGATTTTGGAATGCTTGTTAAACTGCTTCTTTCTCTGTTAATTAAAAGCTTGCATTGCCAGTTGTGTCCCCATTTTATGAAAGTGCTCGAGTGATTGGAACCTCTCCATGAAAAAAATAAATATAAGCAACGTTCACATGTAAAAATACGTATGTGTGTATATATATATATATTGCATATATCTATTTTAAAATGTCATTCGATAAGATAACTCTTTACTTAGTAACCTACGACCAAATAATAATGTACTGGAATGTTATTTCTGAAATGTTTCTGCTGATGAATTGCTTTCTTATACAATCTCCACAATATGGTCTGATGCAAGTTTCTCTATACAGATATAAAGCTACATGCATTTTTGCTAAGAATTGTGGTCCACATATTTTGTAACTGCAATGTGTTTTAAACATTTTTGAAGTGTACATAATTTGTATATCACAACTAGAAGTAATTCTCTTTTTCTTGTTTTCCTCCAGAATACAGAAAAATAAAGGTAGAATATTAATCATGATAACAAGCTACTGTGTTATACACAGACACTGTAGGCTCCAGCACGCATCTTTCCAGGTACATTCATAAAAGTATGCTAGCCATGGATCTAGTTTATGTTTAGCAAAGCACACTGCAATATGTGTGATTTGTGTGTCATATTCAAAAGAACAGGAAAACATTCAGTTGCTGAGCAAAGGCTTATGGTGCCTTGTGCTTCATATGTGATGAAAAAGGGTGATCAAAAGATGGTAGTTATTGTAACATAGTGGTGTTATTTATGAATACTAGACCTCTCAGCTCCTTTTTTTGTGTGTGTGGTTTGTTGGGTTGTTTTTTTTTCCCAAGTGTCTCAGCTGGAAGATAGAGATGGGCTCTTGCCGGGAAGTCAGTGGAGATAACCAGCACAGCAACACCATGGATATATACTGAAGTGTTGGATACAAACATGCTGCACGCTCAGGTCTGTCCTTGTCGTTAATTTTCAGCAATGGGGCTACAGACCAGCCTAGGTAAACACAGTGACCCTGTTGCCATGCTATCTGCCTGCTATCTGCCTTACAATTAGTATTTTTTGAATGCTTTTATAATTGATTAAAAAAAAAAGAGGTATAATAACATCTTCCTGCATGCACAGAATACCTTGCTTATACCTTACTAGACTTAGTAGGAGACACTTTACATGATTATCTTAAATGCAATGACAGAGATTAGCTGGACATTTTTCATTTTGCTGGTGAAATTCACCTTCCACATTTAACATTTTAAAACTGCGGATTTTGCCATTTCCAGAGTTGTTCAATTTATTGCCTGGCTCTTCAAAAAGCTGATATCACCAGAATTTTTCATTAGTGGCATTACCGTTACCATTTCTTTCCCTCAAGGTTTCTTCATAAAACCAAAGACAAATTCATTTACAACCACTTCTTAGTCTCAGTTTCACTGCAAGAAAAAAGTTATCGTTTTTCTAGCCAAGAATATAAGTTATGTCTTGATATATTCAGACATGCAAGTAGAAGTGAAATTTCTGGGCATAACCAAGGGCAGAGCTTGGTTCCATGTAGTTCAAGATAGAATTTACAAAAATAACTCTGGGATTTTCCATCTGCTTGCTATTAAGGAGCACAAAACCCTCTGTCCCTCTAAGCTTAGGTCTGTTGGTTATGATTGCTTATTATTTAATGGTATCTTGTGAAAGACTCACCTTAATGATGGCTGAGGTATAAATGTCTGTATAGGTGAGTGGGAGATAAGACAAGGCCTCTGTTTTCCTGGTTTAATCCTGATATACTAACAACATTGTCACACATGCTAATTCAAATATTATAACATGGAGAAAAGTAAATAAAATTGGTTAAAAATCCAGAAATTTTAGAACAGCAAAACATATACTTCCACATATGTGCATCTGAGAAAACTGGCAAAAAGCATACCCATTTAGTGTTAAAGCTACAACCTGCTCCGTTTAATTTCAAGTGATACTAAACACAATTTTCTTCCATTTTTCAGTGTCCATCAACAGTCTCACGTTGCATCCAAAGCACTGTTCTTGTAATTTTAGAAGAGTCTAGCCCTATTCCCAGGACATGACACCTGGACTGCAAGGTATGTGGTCATAAAAGTGTCAGAAGACTGAAATAAAAGGCCTCTAGGAGAAAGAGAAAGAAAAGTTTTGAAATAACTGTGGGAGTAATTTCAATGAACAAGGTTATTGATAGGAGAAAAATAAGAAATCTTATATGGAGGCATTTTGTTCTCACTGCTTTCTCAAATTTCCTAAATCGTATCTTTCATAAGAAGGAGTGGGGAGATGCATTTTTGTCAGAATTAGTTATTTAGGGAGCTGTTTGGGTCCACTTAATGAAAATGAGAGGCAGTCCTAGTGGCATAGCTGTTTCAAATTACTCTGAAGGTGCAAATAACTTTTTTTTTAATATTTTTTTTTGCATAGAATCCTGCTTTCCTTTTTTCACTGACTTTGATGTAAGAAGTTTTTTGGTCAACTCAACAGTTCTTGTTACAGTTAAACTCCCCATGATAGTTTGAACAAAAAAAAATGCATATCATCACAAATCCAACATGGGAATCATAAAAAACACCCCTCCACAACTCAACCCCAAAATTTCCACAGGGGCTCTGGCTGAACAAAGCACAGAAAACAGAGCTTTATTTATGAGGAACTCATAATCTTCTGGGACTTGAGATTCCTTTTACACATTCTTTACGCATTTCTTGACAATTAATATTGAGAAGTTTCTACGTAAAGTATTAGCATAATTACTGTCTCCTCTTCTTGTGAAAATGGGACTATTTAATAATGTAGTATGTGAACCAGGCTTTTAATAATAACTGGAGAGGCCTTCAAAAATAATTTTATGAAAATGTGGGCTGTCAAGAAGTATTGTCAATCTCTGATTGACTTGTGTCACATCTCTTTAGTTACACCTCTTTAAAGGGCTTCTTAGGGGTGTCTAAGTCATGTTAGATTTTGGGTTTAGTTTATCCTCACAGAAAATCACATAAGCTAAATATTTTAGTATTAAAATCTAGTCTTAAAATGTCATTCACATAAAAATCACTATTTTGCATTGTAAACTTTATGGTGAAAATACTAACTAAAGTGTTCTATATCTTAGTCTTTCATGAATATTGGTCTTTATCTGCCAATAGAAGGAATTTTAGTTTCCAGCTAAACCAGCTCATGTGAAACATCTATTTGCCAGTACATGTCCTGGAAGAATTTTGGAGAACAACAAATTCATTCACAAAATTTGAAGGAAAAAGAATATGCATTTAGCACTGAAGGAAACAGTCCAACAAAGCTAACTCAGAAATATATTTCCAAGATCTTTTTGAACTTGCACTGCAGAGATTTGTTTTTCTCTGAAATTATACATCACTGTCCAGGACCTTAATTATGCTGTTTTATAATGTGTGACTTCTTTAATACGGGCTGTGCCCATGAAGTCAGTGTCCTAATTTCTTTTTGGAAATGGGGATGAAATTCGTGATGCACTGAATACAGAGAACTACAGGAGAAAGGTTCCTATCGTAACAACCACACCAATTGGTGTAATCAGCTCTGGCCCAAGAAGGATGCTAAATTTGGTTAAAGCTGTCCCTGCTGAGATCCACATGAATTCCCTGTTATTTCTCTCTTGCCTCTGGAGGTTATTTCTCTCAAACCTCTGGAGGTTACAGTATCTTCCATCCCCTGTAAACCCTGTGTGCCTTAATATGTAAATTGTTGGTTATCGTAACCAAGCTGGGGGGCAAAATGATTTGGAAAAGAGATTTTAATGCACATTTTTGGGGATATTTTGATTTTTTTTTTTCTGTATATATGCCAGTGAAAACCTCCTAGTAAAGAGGAGTTTTTAAATTGATTTATGTTTGTCTCAGATTCATCCCTTGAATTCAGTGGTGCAGTAAGACATTGCCTAACATTGGTAAAGTATTAGAATGTGAATCTGCAGCTACTGTAAGGTATACTTTAGGAACTGCGCACATATATTTAGTAGCAGAAAGATTGGCAGTTTAACCAGTTCTAAGACAAAAAAAATAGACTATTCTTAGAACAGAGGAAAACTGAACAATATCATCTATGATGATTTAATGATAGACTAACCTGAAGTAACTTCAGCAGATCTTGGTGTCTCCTTCCAAGTACTCTGATTTACTTATTTTCAAAAATTCCACGGTCCACTGTAAACTAATTCCTGAGTTGAAGATAACTGGCCGTGTTCCCCACCCGCCTTCTCTATGTTCACATCTGCTGTTCACTGTGTGATTTTACTTTCTTTGGGGTTCTAATTTGGGAAGATACAATTGGGTCATGAGCAAGTGCTGCAGTCCTCTGGTTCAGATGAAAAGAAACTGATTTTTTGTTTGTTTGGCTTTTTTTTTTTCCCCCAGAAAAGTATATCCAGTAAGTTTGTAGCAAACTCCCAGATGTATGCATTTATTTTTGAAGTCTAACAGCTATAAATATGTACCCACAGGACTCGGGGACTAAACTGGATAAACACCTGAGTCTTTCTCATGCTTTGCAAGTGTCAAAAATCCCTTTAATGTGCTTCTCCCTTCATTTAACTCCTGATTTGTTTCTGCCTTCGACCACTTTTACATCTGTCTCTCCATCTGCCAGTGCTCATACAGCACCAAAAAGCCCGGTTGTCTGACTTTAAATGCCGTAGAGAGATTTGACAAAATGGAAGCAGATCAAAATTTGGGTGCTAGCTGCTGCTGCAGCTCAGCAAACGTGATTGTTTGGGATTTTACTAAAGGCCACGTGCTGTGCATTAACTTACTGGTGCTGGCCTCAGGACTTGCCGGGGCTCGCCTTGGCTGGAGTTCATTTTAGCTTGTTTCCAGCTGCGATAGCAATTGTCTGTCTGTCAGAAGACTATTAACTACCTTGTTTAAGCTTATCTCTGTGCATACCAAATGTGGTAAAGGTCTAGAAAATCTGCACGGTCCCTGCATAACAAGCAGAAGACCTTTCCAGACAACCAGGGCTGTGGGAGGCGGTTGTGTGTCTTTAACAGAGAAGGGGTGAGGATCGTCAAGCTGTAGTTGGGGTCCAGTGGGGAAAAAAGTACAAGTTGGCAGAATGCCTTAAGAAAACATGAGATAATATCCCTGGGAGGATTCAAGACTAAAGAGAAATAAACCCCTACCATGAACACTGTTCTCCTCCCAGCAAAGCCCTCACGTTGCTAACAAGTTGATGTAATACCTCCCTCTTCAAATTTCTTTGGTACTGGGGACCTTGGGACCCAGAGGACACCCCCAAGGGTGAACATAACACTTGAGAAAAGGAGCAGATACTAGAAAGTGTCTGTATTACTAAATAATTTTAAATATAATGGAATTGTATTAATTTGGACTTCCCGTAGTCCTCAATATGCTGCGCATTTCACTGGACAAAGTACAGCACCAGCCACCAGCTTTCTAGATCCATCTCCATGGAGCTGGTAGAAGATCAAGGGAGTGTAGAGGGGAAAGTGTGGACCAAAGGAAGAAAAGCCAAATGAACAGACGTGAGGTTTTGTGAGATCACTGAAATAGTTCCAGGGAACTACAAAATCACTGAAATCTGGCAAAAAGAAAAATTCCTATTTTTTTTCCTTTTGTTTAAGGCTTTGAAATAACTAGCTTTACTAAAATTGTTTTGAGAAATTATTGTATATAGTTTTGCAATACTGTCTAACAAAATTGGTTTGCAGCAAGACTGCTTTCCCTGTGAAGAGCACAAGGTGTGCAACTCAGTCTCAGGGGCATCATGGTAGGAACAAAGTCAGGAAGAGCTTGCAGTCTTTGAAGTGGATAACCAGACTGTAGGGTGATTCCAGTCCCAAACAGAAGGCACATAAAACAACTAGTGTATCATGGCAGTAAGAATGTTGCTAACAACTGATGAAGGACATAGGCTTTTAAAATAACAAAAGAAATTGCTTAAAATTCAAGACCTGAGTAGAATAGACTTTTAGTTTACCTAAGTTATTAAAATTTTAACTTCTCACTGATTTCAGGTTTACTTTTTAGTTTAAATCGAGGTTTAACTCCCTAAGGTAGGCATTTATTTGGGGGAAAGCTGAATTGTCTAAGCACCTGTATTTACTGGGGGGGAGGGGGGGGGGAAGACAAGTGATGCATCTAGATTATTTTCCTGAGGCCAATACAAATACCAATAGTTGTAAATTTTAGAAAATTCATATTATCTATTCTGCAGTTGAAGTGGGTTGGCAGGGAAATCATTAACAATGGTATTTCAGATTTAATGTGAATTATGCAACTCTGTAATGTTTCCTTTAGTTCTTATCATAATGGCTATCAAAGACCTATGGAACTATTTTATTCTGAAGTAGCTACGCATAACCCTGTTTGTTTTGATATCAAGCAACGTCTACACTTCGGATGGGGAAATGTAATCCTAGATGATGCACAATCCCAGGGTTTGCATTGGTGGCATACGTCTGTTTAAATGTGTGCAGCTCCACCAGGTGTTTTCTTTCTTTGCCGAGGATCCATCCCGCACTGGCCTCACCCATCCCGCACTGGCCTCACCCATCCCGCACTGATTTCACCCAGCAGACTGAGCCTGCTCCACCAGCAGAGCGATGTGCAGGCACAGGGGAGGTGTCCCTCCCCAGCTCCAGCTCCTGCCAGCTTCTCTGCAGCTGATCAGCCTAAAGGCATAACCACGTCTCCCCGCTTTATTCTTGTCTGCGCGCAGATAACAGGCTCTGGATCACAGGGCTTTTAGCAACTAAGGGTCAATAAATTTTATACAGTACGTGCCATGACAGGAACAGGGTTACTGCGTGTGTATATCTTTTCTAAGGGCTGCCTATACAAAGCCCTTTGGCGATTAACAACCACTGTAATGTCCCCTGTCAGGAATTTTACCGCTTTGACATTGAGCACTTTGGCCTTCAAACAGTTGTGCGCCAAAGGTTCAGAACAGAGTTAGTTCTTTCAAAGAGTGAATCATTTTCTGGTTTGTTTTGTTCTAGAGAAGAATTAGTTAGAGTGTTTCTTTCTTCTCCTCTTAATGCTTTCCGTTCCCTACAGAAGCTTGTGCAGCCATTTAAGCACGAGTTTATCAGGGCAGGGATTGAAAGGAGGGGTGGTCTGTTCCAGGGACAGCATCAGTGTCACTCCGCAGGGATTCCTTGGAGGAAGATCCAACATAAGAAAAACAACATCAGTTGCTGGAAACTTCCCCCCCCCAGCAGCTGTATTTCTGCTTCTCTTCATATATCCATAATTCTTTTTAATAAACTAGACTAATTCAAGGAGCCCTGGCAAAACTTCCAAATGGCTCAGAAATTAAAAAAAAAAAAAATCAAGGTTAGGAGAAAGCTGAAAAATGTTTTGTGTTTTCCTACAGCCAGAATAAAATAACCAGAAAACGCCGTGGGCAATCTATCCTCAAGAGAGGAAGGACAAAAAGCTTTGTCCTTTGAGAAGTATATTCATGACTCAACAATAAAAGTCATGCTGGGCTTCAATATTGTATGAAGACACCAGAAAATCTCATCATGATCTTCTGCTGCTCTACTCAGTCACTTTATACTGCTGATTGAAGGATATTCGTGAGGTATACCTTCAGGTTATATTTTCATCCAACATAAACATTGTTTTCCCTGAGAGCTTTAAAATGTCTGTTTGAAACACTGTACTCAGTTTAATCTATCCCAGCAATATGGCTGGAGAGATATATATCCCTGGAAATATATATCTCTGAAATTTATACTCAAGCATTCTGCGAATTTTAATGTAGTATTTTAAAAAGTAGATTTCTGTAACTGAAAAATATCAAATTCTTTCTATAAAAGTTGAATAGTCCATGAATAAAAGCACTTCTGTGGACAGCTTGATGCAGTTTGCAATCTACGGTTCAGAGAGTTAGTTACTCTCTTCCACTCTTTCATTCAAAGAACAACTGTAACTTAGGTAGATTGGAATATGGAAGATAGTTTATGTGCTTGCAAAAATAAAATTATAGGTCAATAATTTTCTAATATAAAATTGGGAATAGTTGACCAGTAATGGACAGATGTCAGAAGAGATGAGATGAGCAATATTTTGTTGTTTATAGCAAAGAAAGCCTAGTTCAAATGAGAGGTAGGAAGCTAACGCAGGGCAGTTATTTGCCCAGAGATGCAGCTTAAAGGCAGAGATTGGTATATACCAAAAATTTCAGAATTCCCTGCTGTCGAATAGGCATGTCACTTTGTGTAATCCAAGATACTGTTTTTCATTTACGCATCCTGAAGTGTTAGTTCCTAGGATGTGAAGTGTGTCTCTTAAGAGTATATGATAAATTCCCACCCTTTACTATCTATTTTCTCATAATTTATAATGTATTAAATATAAAATTAAATTTATTTGGTTGAATTATATATTAAATTTAATTTTAATTCTGTTATTGAGAAAAAACCCCAAGGAATAAAATTGGTCTGGCTTATCTTAATGATTGAAACTGATGTACTACTCAACAAAAAAGGAGCCAGTTCCTCTAGATTCCCTTTGTAGAACTGGGTTCTCTCTGCAAAGAAGACAAAACATAAACACCTCATTTCATAAACTTGGAAAATGCAAATGCATCTGTGGTTTTGCAGCAGTTTTTAAATTATGGTTTCTATGTGTTGCTAATGACTTTTAATAATACAAGAAAAATAAAAAAAATCACACAATCCTCTTTGATTATGTCAGGAGATGTTGGGAAGCTGGTAGCCATTGCATGTCTGGAATCTACGTGTGCTCATCACAGGAATACTGGTAAGTGTACTGCTGTACAATCATCTTTTCGCTATGCTGCTGTAGCAAAATAACGCAATAATTTGTTTAAGATTCTTCAAGAACTTATTATTAAGTGTAGGTGATTGCAAGGTGTTGCTAGTAAAGAATTTATGATACTTCAGCTGCCCCTTGGCCTGTCTGGTAACATAATTTTTCCGTTTTCTACAAGCTGAAATGCTAGTTCCCCAAATCCCTGTTTCTTCCAGATGCATTGTCAATATGTGTAAATAATGCAAAAGGCACTTGCAAAATTCGAATTCCATCACATCACCATTTTGCTTGTGGAATTACTTTATCTGAAATACATTTTCCTTCGCAACTGGAATTGGAAATGGTCTTCAGATTTCTGAGGGCAACAGGTGATGAGGCAACAGGCTTTTCTTCATTCTTTCCCAATTTCATAGTTGGTACCAGACACTCGTCTTCAAAAATAAAATTAAGAAATTATAGCATTTCATGCTGATTATTCCCTTTTAACAAAACAAGGCTGACATGAGTTGGCTGTTGTTAGCATCACATTATGCCCGTGACAGGGGAAGGGAATGACTTCACGTGTCAGAATTAGCGATGCGTTCAACTTAGATGTACGCTGTAAGTTGTCAGAGCACTAGTAGAACAGTAATGGCAATTTTCCAGCATGAAATGCAGTTGTTTTCAAGCATTTAATCTGCTCAATCAGTTTTGCATATATGCACAGAGGAAACTCTGCTTTTGTTTTTTAACATACCTGAAGTGGTTTATCAAAATTGTATGTAAACAGCTCATACTGGTGGTAGGAGTTTGTGGGATACCCAAAGATGCTGACTTTTGAACATCTATGTACAATAAATAATGAATGAAACATCCTACACTAAAATGCAATGCAGATAAGTCATCTGAGTACAAAAATTAAATGTGAACCAGATGCTTTTAGGTTTCAAAGAGCTGCCAGGATGACAGCGCTATAGTACAAGGACACTGTCAGGACAGCTGTTCTACACGCTGGGTCCCAGCTGCAAATGTGATGTACCTTTCTGAAAGCAATTCAAAAATGCCATAAATCCTCTGCTAATAAGTTTCTCTATGGCTTCAAAAGGACTCTGGCAATGATTAGATTTCTGATATAACAAGATTTACTTACTGACAGTGTCTAATATAAAACGTATATGAGAAGTGAAATTTATAGTGAATGGTCACTCTTAAAATTTTTTCATTTGTCATTGCCTTGGTCACCAGGCTATCACATTACTTCTGTATCATTCGTTTATTTTTAGTAGAAGAGTACTGTAATAATTGTGTCTGGTGATGGAGGATGAGGCTAGACAGTAACTCCTTTGAAACAGAAAATGGAGCAGGAATGAAAAAAAAGGCTAAAAATTGTTTATCTTTTGAGACAAGATTTTTATAACATTGAGCAAGTCGTGTGTGTGTCTTACTTCAAGCACTTATGGTATTACTTAAATATCTTATTAAATGAGACCCACATCAGATTTAAAGTCTTAGTGTTGATAGATTAAAAGTATTACAAAAGAATACAAAGCTTCTCATATTCCTCCTCCTTTTGGGATTTTTTTTTGGTACAAACTGTACTCCTTCTGTTTGTCATTTTAGCTTATCTATTTGTCTGTGGAATCTTTTCTTTTTTCTTTTTTCTAAATTATTCTGTTTGGGTAGCTTTTGGGCATGAATCATTGCAAAGAGAACAAACTGAAGACAACAAATGGCAGTCCTTCATCAGCTGAAACAAAAGATCCTGAGTCTCTCAAAGGACAAACTTTAAACTTACATTCTTTCATCAGGAAAATCATGACCAAAATAGATTAATTTTAAATGTGTACTGAAGGGAATTTGCAAAGTACACAGACCAATAGAAAATAAGGTTCGTTTATTCCCCAAGGGGTGATGCTTCATTCATGGCATTGTAACCCTAGAGAACTTGTTGCTCATGTGAATAAAAAAGGAAAAGAGCAGAAATAATGCAAGAGGGGATGATATGAGTTAAGGGTGAACAACACAATGGATTCCTGTCAAAGCATGCTGGTCATTACGAAGGGTACCCCGGCTTCGGGCATTTCGAGACCATGTAGCTCAGGTTTTGTATGAGCTATCAACCTTGCAACAACCTGCTGAAGCAACTTGTTATTTGCTGTGTACTTCGTTTGAATTATGTAGATTTTCCCACTTCCATTTTTCTAAATACTACCAGCCCTTCAGCAGCAGCTTTTAACTCACGCCAAAGAAAATGTGTTCCTGTTCCTGGCTTTTGCAATTGCTAACCGTCTGTTTGGTCTACAATTTTGCATGTAATTCCCTAAATTCCACCCAAATGTCATGGTTCCTAAACTCCCCACAGGAGCTGTCCATAATGTTTATGTTTAATAGCACATTTTTCAGGAAAGAGATTTTATTTAAATTGGCTGTGGCATAGAACATAGTGTCCGTTCATGTAATGCCATAATGTATATTAAGAACCCTATGTTTCTTACCCAACGAGAAAACCAACTGTGTTTTTTAGTAAACTTTATTACTATTTGTATAAAAAGACAAAATACATCTGATATCTTTACAGGGAAGGGAAATTTATGACAGCGATTGACCTTCTAATAAGGCTCAGCCAGAATCCTCAAATTGAAAAGGAAACAGAAAAAGGAAAATGAAAGAAAAGATGGAACAGCCTTGTCACAACCTACTGCTAGAATGACAACTTTCCCCTGTGAAATACTGTTAAAGGCAGAAAGAAAGACAACAAAGAGGAGTACTTAAATATTTACCATCTGAACCTTGTGAAGAACTCAACCATACAACAGGTATGATTGCCCTTGATGGCTTGCTTCAGGAAGAGTCAGATTCCTTGGAACCAGACTATAATTCTCCTTTGTAAGGTGGCAATGTTTAAGGGTCAAGACACTAGGGGAGGCACAGGACTGCATTTGTCTGGACTGTTGAAAGATTAGTGGGGGAAAGAAGCAGTCATATATACCATATGGCCAAAAAAAGCATAGAGTAAAAAAAAAAAACCTCAACTGTACATAATACATAGACAGAACAAAACACGTAGCAGAAAAACTTAACCATTATATTTGTCATGAGCCTGATTACAGAGACACTTGTCTAACACTAATATGGAGGACATGAAATCAGCCAGCCATAGCACTTAAGTGACCACCATCTTGTTGCAAACGTTATTTTAATAGGATTGTCAAATAACAGAAATCGTGTAAATAGAAACTTTCTATGGATTTTGGTTTTTTACACTAGCAAATTTTGTGTATACGTGGAGGCCCATTCCACAAGATGCTAAGCATCTTTTGTTTGAATGAAGCCCAAAGGACTAGAAATAATCAGCATTCACAATTACATGCTGATAGATAGACAGACTGACAATTAATGCACTGAAGATGTGAATCCATAGCCATCTTGGTACAAAATTAGTAACTGAAATTCCCATGCCTTTATTGCCAGATCCATCAAGGCATGCAATATTTCTCAATTCCCAGATATTCAAAAGTAATGTATCTCAAGATCTGTTTGCAGGCATGCCAAGAATGCAAAAGCTTTTTAAAACATTTACCAATTATGTGTCCATACTTAACCCAGGGAGAAGTTCTCTGAGCATATCTGCTGAACTCATATATCAGTTATGTGAGCTGTTACAGTTAATGTTGATTTCCACTCAATTACCTTTCCTTCTGGGAAGAACTGAAAACTCTTATTTTTTTTTTAGGCTCTATCAACAAAGTGATGAAGTCTGGACTAGGGGAGATAATGCTCACAGTCGCTCCAGCTGTCATTTTTCTTCTTTGTATGGAGCAGGGACGTATTCTTCACATATGAGCATCTCCAAGGCCCAACAAGAGTGAGGGGGTCAGGTTGTTCAGGTGAGTGTTCGGTAAAGAACAAAGTTACAGCTTTCAAGTCTTCAAAGAATCATTAATATTAACTGCCAACAAACACTAATACTTCAGTCTTTGCTATAATATCTGTGCAAAGTTGCAGACTAAAGCACGCAGGTCTGCAAAGAGGTTTGGAGTTTAAAATGCTGGCTGGAGGGAGGCCACTCTTACAGTACATAATTCAAACCAGAAATTTTCAGGCCAGCTTTCTGATATATTTACTGCAAATAAAATCTCAAACTGATTGCAAAGTATTATGCTGATGGAAAAAATATATATGCCATTTCAGGAACTGACTATAAAATTGATAGGTAAAGAAAAAAAAGGTTTGAAGGAATGTTCTAACATTCCTTCATAGCGACATTAAAAAAAACAGAGGGGCCAATTGTTGTGGATTCAAAATGCTATGAAAATATGTAATGAAATATGGAAGGAACTTGGTCTCCGTTTTCATGTAACCCTAGTATTTAAAACTAGGTAATCAAGCTGGGACTAAGTACAAGCTGGTAGGCAGCCTGACTGACTTCTTAGAGTCAGCTAAGGAGTATAGTTTCTGAAGACAAAGCTTTATATTATTTGAGAAAATGAATAAATTTTTGTGTGTATGAGGCCCAAATGTTGCACAGAGTTTTATTATACTGAGTCAATAACTTTTTTTGTTATTTCAAGGTGCAATGGAATATTGTAGTAAACACAAAAGTATTAAGTGTAAGACTATAACATAATGGATTATTATTTTTTTTGCAAAGCAGCACCATAGTCTTCATTCATGTAGTGAAAAAGCAATTCTGGAAGTTCTCAAAACAGTTTGTACTGCTGTCATATGGCATGCCTGGTGGGATGAAAAAGAAGTGAATGCAAAGCCCTGATTTTTCTTCCTGATTTTTTGTCAGAGGTTTGGGGAATTTCTGGTGGTGACTTTTTTTGTGTCCCTCTAAAGTATCTCATGCTTTCCACTCACAAATAGGGAGTAACAAAAGAAATGTTACAGTTGTCTACAGATATCACTTTTATTTCAGAATTCTGGGTGAGTACTGCATAGCATGCCGGGTAGCCAGGGAAATTTTTTTTCTTACCTTTTTATATTGCTGCATTATATGATGCTGCAACATTAGATTAAAAAAAACCTAGAGGCACTATGTAAATGTAGCATAAATAAGACCTTGTCTGTATTAAGCTCGACTCTGCAATTAGAGTTTTTTAGTTTTACCAGCACTCTTTCTCCCTGATCAAGGCAAAAGTGTATCTGGAACGTGCATTTTTATGTTCAGAAAACAGAAAAGTATATAAGAAAGTTTTAAGGAAAAAAAGTAAAAAATGTGTTGATTTACATTTTGCTATTATTCTGTTCATTAGGCAATCTCACAAAGATTTATTTATTTTTTAAAAGTGTTTTGTTAGCTTCAAGTAAATAGTTTCATATTATTTTATATATCAGTACTTAGTATTTCAGGTGGAAATATTACTACGTTTGTGCTGAAAATATGAGATTAGATGCATATGAATGCAGTGGAGCCCACTAGCTACTGTCATCAATTTTGGGGATTTTGCATGTGTGTGTATGTGTTAAAGGTTACCCAGACTGGCACAGACAGATAGCAAAATTTTGAAGTGAGCTATTCCAGCTGTGAAATAACGGGGAGGTGAGGAAGTAGCTATTTTCTGTGTCATAGACTGATATTTAAAATATGCCAAAACCTACCTCTTAAGCATGCACCTTTAATTTAGTATTTTATAGGCATATATAAGGCAAAGGGTTGTGGCACTTTAAATCCAGTTGTAATATTTTTCAGATGTTTCCTGCCCATCATCTTATTGCGCAGGCAATCTGCATTAATAGCTTTACACAGTACCTTGCAATACTGCATTTGGATTAGAGATGTACCAACACTGAAATATTCAGGGTTTTAACAAGGTCATGCTGAAGAAGAGCATGGAATGCTCTTCTAAAGCAATTGCTTTTTTGGTTTGGAAGTGCTTCATTGACAGGGTTCTTTACACAAATAATTCTATTTATATTAGCTTTCTTCAGTCATAATGCACTTTAAGCACCATGTCTTGTCGTCAGAGAGAGGGTTTACAGATTTTCCAAAGTGAGAGGGTTTACAGATTTTCCAAAGTTAGTCCTCTTATTTGGAGGTCTCAATTATGACATTCAGTTGTTCAAACTGAATGGTAATTTTACTTTTAGATCTTATTTTTGCTTTCAAAAGAGGCAAGTCTTTCAGTGCTTTCCTTTTTTCTTTTTTTTTTTCTCTCCTTCACCTCAAATCAAGGACAAAATGGCTTAGTTTCTGTTATGACAGCATCTGTGCTAAATGTGTTTGACTCCCTCCCCAAGGAAGTGAGCAATGGGAGTAAGCAGAATTTTAAAATTATTCTTTGAGCAGATTTGTGTGTGAGGTAGAGAAGTAATGAACAGGAACGATCTCAGGCATGATAACCACTAAACAGAGTGACTAAAACAAAACATGAGAATGTAAGGATAGCTGCTTTAGGTCAGACACAACCATTGCTCCTGTATTGTGTCTCTAAACACAGCTAAAAGGGGAAGACTCACAAGGGGTAGAATAACAAGTAAAATTTATATGAAACTCGCCCACAAATGCTCTCTCAGAGCCCTGTAATTTGTTGCCCAGGATTTCCAGGATCATATTTTAATATGAACTTGACCAGTTCCCCTTGGATCCGTGTAACCTCTCAGTATCCACCTCATCTTGTCATAAATGTCATAACAACTCATTATTTATGTTTTTATGGCTGTTATCAAGGAAAACACTTTCAGAATTCAATTCTCTGCAAAAGGGGAATTAGCCATATTATTGGAAAAACCATGCAGTAAGGAAATACAACCCGCGTGGGTCTCCCGTTCAGTGTTAGAAGTTCTGTGGAGCAGCACCTGGTGTGTGGCCATGTCTACACATTATTTACCAGGTTTCAGAACGCTCACTGTGAATGTCCTGTCTCAGTTTGATAGTCTCTTGATGTCTTGGGTCCCACGGGAAGCTTGCAAGCACAAAGAGAAAGGGGACCATGATCCTTTCAGCTCTGTGGATGTACAGTCCGGGAAAAGCA
The DNA here is from genome assembly GCA_026546715.1 of Gallinago undulata. Lineage (NCBI taxonomy): Eukaryota > Metazoa > Chordata > Aves > Charadriiformes > Scolopacidae > Gallinago > Gallinago undulata. The sequence goes on from JAOTQQ010000032.1 coordinate 10,116,720, forward strand.
CATGTGATCTGCAGCCTGGATAGGCATCCTTTTCTGTTTACAGCTTTTGGTGGGCTAAAACATTACCACCTGCAGGGAATGCTGATGCCAGAAGTTACTGAAACTTGCCAGAAATGTGCATTATACCCATAAACAAACAATACAAAACCAGGAAAAACACATAAACCCCTGGCCCTGGAAATACATGCCTGTTATCATACTGTTTGTAACTGAATCACTTCTAGATTCAGGCCATTGCACCTAAAATGAACCAAATTAACATAGCAGTAGAGGGAGGTCTTTCCTAACCTGGTTTGTTCTGACTTACAGGCTAGTTGATAGGGGTGCTCCTGTGGCCATTTCAGCTCAGAGGGTCTGAAGCAGCAGTGACTGCTAGTAAGAGGATGGGGAGGATTACAGTTTTGTCAAAAAACAGCTGTGCTTCCAGTCACTCCAACCATCTTGGGCCAAATTTCTGTCTGCAAAATTAGGATAATAATTTCTTATTATGTGTTACAAGGCTTCTAAACACTACACAGCTCAGTATTGCAAAAGGACATAAATTATGCTTTTGTGCACTGTTGCAGTTTTAAATCTTTTTTTGTTCATATTTGCACTCTATCTAAATGGAAGCCATCTCAGGAATTTAAAGCATCAGTAAATGTGGTCTCAGTCAAGTTAAACAACAAACAACACTTTTTTGGGTTGGTTTTTCTTTTCCGTATTGCTTATAAATTACTACAAGAAACAAGCAATACTTAGACCTACTCCCATGATACTTAAGAGTAGAAGTCAACTGATTTTGTGGAATTGGCAGTTCTAATCAGTTCTGTCCTGCTGTAAGAGTGAATTGTCACAAGGCTCAATACCTGATGTAACTTTATCTTTACAAAGCATTAAAAATTACGAGATGGTAAAAAGAACAGAAAATGACACAAAACCATTTACTTTGTGCCAAAAATATAATGAGATCTGAAAATGGCAACAAAAATTAATCCATTTTGTGACAAATCTCAGATTTTAATCTTACGGAAGGACCGCCTTAGAGCCATATATAAGTACTATTAAAATACTGTTGAAAGGAACAGATGGCATCTTTTTCCAGAGGGTGATCTGCTCATGGATGAAGTGCAGTGTTATTAATGGTCATAAAATCATTTGCAAATATTTTAAACACAAGTATTAGCATATCTCAAACTTGGCAAATGTCCTTTGCAGGAAATTGAATTCTGGAAATATGTTTTCCTTGATATTAGACATAATAATGTAATTAATGAATGCTTGCTCAGTTCAACTGAATGTTCAGGTAAGATTGTCAAACTGATGAAAATTCAGTAAATGTAGAAAATTACTGGTAAAATTTTAAGGGCATAGTGCATGTCTACATTGTCCTTTAACATACCACACTGTTTGTGATGGACATCCTGCATTGACACATTTTTGAAAGTTCAATTTATTGCATAAATAATGGGTGGTAAATTACAAAGCTGATAATGAAAAGCCATAAAAATTTAGCACTATGACCCTAGCTTTGATATTTTTCATCCCTTTTTTTTTTGGTCACTATTCCTTTTGTAGGAATTGAATACTGATTGTACCTAAGGACACTATTTAAAGTTTCTGGCAATGCTCAGCAAGTACTATTAAATATAATTAACATTAAGGAATAGGCATACATACGGCATGTGTCTGTTTTTCTTGTATTGAGAGTAGCTGTATACTATCATTGTTCCACTTCTGATGTTCAAGAGGAGCAGAAGAGGAGCAGAGTTGGTCCCCGTGATGTCATTCACACAGCTGTTAGAGGAGAAGTATACGCATCACTTAAGCTTGCCACTTCAAAAGATATCCAAATCTAATTTTTAAATTTATTTTCTCATAAGACTGACTCCACTTTACTGTGGATTTTTTTTGGCTATGCCCTGGGCAAAACTGTCTAGACAAAGCTGCTCATAGATATCTTTTTTCCTCTTTCCCTAACTTCAATTCTAAATCTGTAAACCTCCTGGAGGACTGGTGGAAATTAATTAAGTGGATAAAACTGGAACTTTACTCCTCCTTTTCCACCTAATTAACTGGGGTTTTTTCCTAACTCTTAGTGACTTTAACTAGCACAGTTTTTCAGGTACAGCTCTCCCTCTCTGATATCTTTTGCCTCTCCCCACTTTACTTTTAAGCTATAACTTATTTCTAGCAAAAATCTCCTGTTTTTTTTTCTTCCTGTCTCTCACAGGACATCCATCAGTGAGAAACCTGATAGATGACAATAGAAGGAACAAAATCCCTGTATTTGTCTTGTGGCACAGTTTAGGCGTTTAATGGGCTGTGTTGTTAGTGTCCCAGGGCTGGCAATGGGCACCCCTTGGGTGCCTTCTGCATGAGGAGAGGACTGTATCTCTGAAGAGCTGGCCAAACGCAGTATTGGGTTACCGGGACTTCTGGTTTTGTTTTTGTTTTTGTTCTGAAGCACTTTAACAATGATCTGCTCGGTAACACAGGGGCCTTTTGCCAGCAACGCAGAAAAACTGCTAAATAAACTTGTACTGTAGAATATTTGAGAAGCTGAATTAACATCGACAGGACTAGCACTGCTAAATGTCAAGTGCTTGCTCTGGGGTGTTGAGCGAGGTTTTCGCTGTGCCTGCTTCCTGAAAGGGAAAAGATATACATAGATGCATACGGATCCAGAAATGGATATACGCTAATGAAGATACAGTGTAGTCAATTCATCTTTCGTTTTGCTCTGAAGAGAACAAACACAGTGTCACAAGACTGCCTACAGAAGTCAGCTGTGATTTCAAATCAGCTCCATGCTGATCATCATCATCAACCTTATGGTCATTTTTGTATCTTTCACAGGTGCACTTGGTACTAAAATTTCAGAAATTAGATCATCCTGGTCATGGTTGCAACGCTGCAGGGACATCAGTTAGCTTTTGTATGCCCTGTGTGTGTCCTTTGGTGTGGTAAGCATATAAAAAGCCACGCTTAATTTTTCTGTCAAGAGACTAATTCACACTCAAATGGCATCAGTTACAGGAATAAGACAATGGGCTCAACCAGGAGTGTATTCACACCCATCATCCTTTCTCTATGTGTAACTGTAATCAAATGGCACATCGCTTTCTTTTTTCTTTCTTTGTCTCTTTCTTTTGCTTCCCACTCATAAGTCATTGAAGTATCCAACACTACTGTCCTGAGGCTCTTGCATCCCTGGTATTAGCACATTGTATGCCTTCTGTGTTAATGATGGGTTGTACATCACTGAAGTGATGCTTATTTGTTGTACTTTATGAATTCACAATTTTCTGGAAAAAAAAATCTGAAAAATAACCCTATCTTTGCTTTTGTATACTTCTTGTTCAATTACATTATAAGCTAGACTTTCATTCTTAACCTGAACGAGGAGAACTCCTCTGATATTTAGTAAAATGTTCCTACCCATTTATGTGATATTTCTCAGAAAAAAGGACTACTAATTAGTAAAAGAATTTTTCTGACTTTAAATCATTAAGCCCTTGAAATCTAATTCAAATGTATTCAGCAAATGCCCCAGATTATAATACTTGAGGAAATGAAAGAGCATAGAAAAAAATATATTAATGACTTAAAGGAGCAAGAATCAAGGTTGAGGTCAGATATCAGTGCTAAATGTCAAAGCTTGGATTTAAAATACAAGAAAAAAATGTCAAGAGGCTTGACCAAGTAGAATTTTGAATTGTCACAAAACCCTCCAAGTCTGAAGGTTTCATATGCCCTTGTTTGCAGTGTGGCCAGTAACATGACAGGTATTTGGACAGAATCACAGATGAATAATTATCTCTCCCTTTTAGCTCCCATCAGCTTTGTGGACTGGGTGTAGAATGTTGGTACAGAAGTCTGAGAAATGTGCAAATGCGGCATAGGGACCCTTATACGCTTGCCTGAGGCTTACTGAAGAAACACAGCAAATGAAGCATTTCCTGAAGAGACAGGTATTGGCTTTCTACTTATTAATGTTATTTAACCCTGATGGTTCTCATTGGCTTTGGTTGCTGCATATGGCCGGTTAACAAGATTGTCTGTCACTAAATAGTGATGCCATGGGACTGACTCGTTGACATCTACCTTTCTCAATGAGCTGGCCGTGATGCCACCATATGAGATTCCTGTCCAGACAGCCAAAGGCACCCTCTTGTGACTTTTGGTCTTCCCTAGCCCAAATCTTTTTGTGCTGATTTCTCTGTCTGTGACCATGAAGGACAGATGTTGCTGTGAGAACAGATTGATCAGTGATGGAAAATTTCTGGAAGGTGCTTGTTTGACTCTATACCAAAGATGACTTGGTTTTCCAGTCCAATGCCCGTCTCTGAACTTGGACTTGCTCCCATACTGTGTTAATGTGAAGCAAATTTGGATTAAAGCACAATTGATAGGTAATGCTGTGAATTAAACATTTAACCTTTAACATATTGACAAGAATATTGTGGAATATCCTTACATAAATTAATGCTCTATACTTATTAAATTTACTCTGTTCATATTGCATGACATAATTTTAATTTTGTTTTGTAATGTGAATGTAATGTCATTTTTTAGTTTTTAGGCAGTATTACATATTTTATATTGAAGACACTAGTTATTTGTGGATTACTTTTATTTTTTCCGGATGACTTTTCAAGCCCTATTGGCATCACTTCTTGGCATGTAGGAATTTAAAAACTGGTTTCCATGGATTTTGTACGTTGGGATTTAAAATTCATTTTCCATAAATGGAAATCCATTAAAATTAGATAAATGAAATATTTGTGAGAACAACAGCAACAAAAAGGCAGTGGTCAGTTGTTATTATTTTATGCAATTTTAATTTTCTGTGAACTGATCTCCATAAGACTAGAGAAGTTAGTCATCACCTATGTATGTGGGATAAAAATCTGTGACCTTTCAGTGGATTCTGAATGAAGGCACATGAAAATTCTAGGTAGCTTTATTTAAACAATGCAAACTGTAGAAATGTGTTAATTATAACTTTGAATCAGGTCCAGTTCTAAATATATTTCACCCAAGTATATAGCTTAGGGTAGTAGGCTAGGCATAGAAAATGGCTAGATCTCTGCTGAGCTCTGGAAAGGCTTGCTGCTGCTAAAAGAAGCATCAGTGTAATAACGCCTTCTGAAGGCAGGTGTAGAGGTTGAAAGTGTCTTCCTTAGAAGCTTTTGCTATTCCCAGCTTCCTATGTCCCACCAGCACCAAGCCATAATTCAATACATTCTGTAACAATGGCTTTTCATTGCAGGTCTGCTTCCTTACCTCTTCATCCCCATCCATAGTTGGAATACACTGATCATGGCTCATTATTCTGAAGACAGCAATAACTAGTTTAGCTGGTGCTTCAGAAAAGCCTTTAGTTAGGTGATGCTGAAAAATACAAACAGTTAAGAAATCTCAGTGTTACTTGTGTTAGCTCAAAAGCGTGAAGACTTTTTACTGGCTGGTGAGATGTTACTGAAACAGCTAGTTCTGTCATACTCAAGGACTGCTTGACACCAAAGAAATTTTGATTCCTTCTGGCTTTTCTCCATGCTTGTAGCAACATGGTCTCCAGCTACCTCATTTGTGCCAGCTACGCTCACTAGCTTATGTTTTCAGGAAAGGTTGCATGGCTGACATGTCAGGAAGAAGGGCAGAGGATAAAAACCTTGAGATTAACACATTAGCTGAATGTTTCTGCTGAAGTGATTTGCAGTGAAATAGTTTACACCCTTGGCAGTTAGGTTTTTAGCTGTGTTTCTGTTGCCACTGCCATAGGATGCATATATCAGCTGAGGAACCTCAGCTGTGGATGAGACAGCCTTGCTTTGGGTGATACAGAGAAGGGGAATCTGCGTTTGATCAGAGGATATGATGCATCATCTAATGCTGAAAGCACTCGGTCAACATCCATCATTGGAGGGATGAGAAAAGAAAAAGAAAGAATTAAATGGGGGTTTTGTTTTCTTCCTGATTTTGAGGTACTATTCCCTTTCTCCTTTTATTTTGTCAACAGTTAAATGGCAATACAATTTTGTTTATAGTGTCTCAGGATCTAAGTCAATTTTAGGCTAATTGGTATGAGGAAGATACTGATGGGTAAAGATGATCTCATGGTTGCTTTCACTTCTTCATGCTTCTTTCTGAACCATGCAATTTGGACACTTACAGAAATAGGAAATCTGGGTTTGATTTACTGTGGCAATACTTCAAAATAAGCTATGTTTTTAGTATGCTTGTATATGACTAGCTCAGTAGTAATCATGAGAAGAGACTAAAGCAGCACTGTTCTATTCTAATTATTTCAACTATTCCATCCACAAGCCACTCAGTTCTATTGATTGTTTTATTCTGTATATATAAGCCTTGCTTCCCAGACAATATGTAGACTGTCTCAACTCCAAAACCAAAAAAGCCTGTTGTATTTATAAAATAATCAGTATTTTTCCTTTTAAAAGAGACATGAGTTTCAACAGCAGATTAATGTACATTAAGGGAAATAGCTGCACATTTTTTCTCTCTTCTTTCTGAGGAAATAGCTGCATTGTTTCACCACTGTTTTATGTAGCTTTCAATTTTCACTCATATCCCATACTCAGTAAAAATTCTTTCACCAAAGAGGTAACAGGAAAATAAAAAAACAATTGAAAAATAAAATTCCCCCAGTGCAAACTTCATTTTCAAGCCTTTATATGAGTTTGATCTAAATGCTTTCTATTGAGACTAAACCAAAACTCGAAGTGATGAGGTCAGTAATCTAATTTTGCCTGAAGCAATCAGATAAACACAATGCCAAAATCAAGGTGAATATTCTGCAAAAATAATAGGTAGAAGATAGAAGCCAGTCATTCAGGGCTGGAGTGAGCTCAACCAGGGTCTTATTCATCCAGCTTTCAGATCCTTTGCAGGCTCTCTCTAGCTCTTGAAAGATCAAAGATTATACTAAACACCAATATTTTTTTATCCTGAAATTATTTTTTCAATCCAGTCTGGAATAGTCATCGTAATTAAATTTTCTGTGAAAAATCACAACTGTATCTCCAAAGACAATGTGGGTTGATTAAATATCAGGAATCAGAATGAAACATCTGTATGTAACAAATTCTCTTTTGGTGATAAACTTCAAAGGGCTTTGAATGAAAGATTACCTATTTATGTGTCTATGAATGTGTAAAATATGTCTGCATTTAGATCTATGAGAGGAGTTAACAGAAAGTTGTTTTCTTTTTTTAGCAATGCTCTTCATGTATTTCGTTTCCCTAAACTTTATTGAAATTAAGTAGATCTAAAGAGGGTATAGTGAGCATATTTCATTAGCTTAAGAGAATGTTAGATAAAGAAAATAACAAAAGTATATTCATAATGCCTTATTGTTCAGTGATGAGTATCAGTATGCATTCCTAACTGCAATAGGTAGAAAACTAGATCCTTTTTTTTTTTTTTAATTAAAAACGTATCATGGACTGATGCCAGTGACAAAAGACCTCCATCAGTCTCACCTACCTGACCTGCCTCAGGATTCAGGGCTGGACTTACCCATTCAGCTAGTTGTTCTTTAGAGTCATTGAGGATGGAAACCTCCAATAGCTCATACACCTCATTCATTGCCTCATTGTGAATTTTGAGATACCTTTGAATGTGAGACATCCCAAATAACCATCTTACACTAAACACACAATTTTTAAGGGGGTCCCAAGCCTGCCAGGTTCAGATCGGTACCACTGGGTAGCTACACGCCTATAAAAACACTTTCATATGCACCTAAGTACTCTGCAAAAGTAGAACTGGGCTTCTCAGTCATTTGACTTATAATTCGTTCTGAGTTTAGAGCACCAGCCAGGACTTTGTATTCCCGTGTTATCAAAACCATATTTACAGCTCCAAAAGTTGATCCATTAGCCATAATTTATCATGACTAGTAGGATTTCTTCTCATGCTAGAATTTCTAATAGCCATCTAATAGCCATCTAAGAGCCATCTCTAGTAACTGAAGATCCTGGTGGTGTGCTGTGAACGCCTGTGCTTTGGAAAGCTGATGCTCAGCCAGCCACGTATCAGGGTCATACCATTATTTGTCACTTGGTGGTCTGTTGATGCATTCTGTGATGGGAATGTGGAATTCACCCCTTCTCCAGATAGCTCCCACTGTGCAGTTCTTAAAAAGCAAAATAAATAAAGGTGGAGGTACTTTGAAATTAGCACATGGGTTTTTCATTTTGTTTCAGCGTTTAATTTCTTTGCCATTTGGGTAATAACCAACATTGTTATTTAATGAGGACAGCTTTGTAATGCTCTAAAGCTACATGCTTATGTGGAGTGTTCTTTATAATTAATATAATTGTTGTCTTAGGCTATGATACAATTAACTAATTAGATTCTGATTCCTCCTACTTGTTGGAAGACACCAATGAAACACAATTTACCACCTGTAAATACCTATTTTTATTTGCTCTAGAAGGTACCTGAAGCAATTCTAAACAATTTAGAGGAAATTAAGTTCGACTCAGATTTCTGGATTTATCCAACTAAATGTCTGTGTCTTCCCCCCCTGCACCCCCCAAGAAAAGCAGCAGCAGCAGCGCTGCAACCTGCAATTTGTCCTCTGGAAGAAGGATCACCAACAGGAGCCCATTAGGTCACTGCCAATCTGTTGGCAGAGAGGTTCAGTGCTGGGAACTAACCTGAGCTGACATGAGAACAGCTGTGGGTCCTAACAGGTGGATGCCAGCACAGGCTGTCTCCAACACAGGCTTTACATATTACTAATCAGATAGTATGTGTAATTCTGGTATATGGCCCTGTAAGGCTAAAGAAAACAATGACAGTGCAGGTGCTAGGCCTAGGTACAGAGTGAAAGAATTATTAAAAGAGGGTAAAGCAGAAAATTGCGTCTGTCTATCATTATTTTTGATTTAAGAAAATCTAAACATAATGCTTCAAAACAGCAGAATGGTTATTTGAGCAGTACGTGTTGTAGTCTGTTCACCCATTTAGCAGTCCTTTATGGAATGACTCAATAATATTATCAGTTGAATGTTATTTTGCCCTTTCATTTTTCCCTTTTTTTTTTTCCATAAATTAACTTGTATTTCTGCAACTTTACAGGATGAGTGACCGTTGTGCAACTTGCTGATCTCACCTCTGCTACCTGTGCTGCTGAAACACTACATAAGTCACAGGTGTCACTGAGAGCTGTCAGAAGGGGATTGTTGCCACAGAAACTACGCCTTGCACTCTGCAGCTTCGGTGAGTTTCATTCCATCTCTTACGCGCCGAAAGAGGTGGAATTCCTCTCCTGAAAAATGAAAAAACCCTAAGCAATTGGAAAGCAACAAAGGAGGAAGCAGCCTAGGCACCTGCCCCACCTTTTCGCTAGACGCAGGACTGTCTGATCCTGGGGGGTACTGAGAGTGATGGTGTGGGATGTTTCCATTTTCACTGCATGAGGGAAACTATTTTTCTTTCCCATCCGCTTCACCTCTTTGGTAAGTTTATCATTAGGTAGCCTTTTTACGGGCTTAATTTGAAAGCTGAACTCTTTCTTTTTTAGTCCTAATGGTGTAGGAAAACAATCCTGTTACCAAATCACTGCATGCACGCGTTTCTCTAGAACCTACCGCACAGCTATAACTTTGGAAACCTCATTGTTTTGTAATAACTCATTTAGTAAAAGCTTAAAATGACTCAAAGGAAATGTCAGGCAAAAAGAGCGCTTACTGCACCAAAGGAAGACAGATGACAAACCAAAGCTGTGTTTTGGCACAATGGTACAATGGAAATTAAGAGGGCACTTGATTCTAGTGAGCAGGAAGCTCTCTTTCAAAAAAATGAGACTACCCAACTTTATACAGACTTACACTGCTACTCAGAGAAACACACCTGTGATACAGAAGAGAAAAAAACTGAATTGAATAGAGTAGACTCAGAAGAAAAAGATTAAATAAGGTGAGAATGATTTATTTTTCAGTGTGTCTCATATTCTATATTCTTAAATGAAACTCATTCCATCTCAGTACTCTGCAAAGCTCAGCAGAAGTTGTGTGCTGTAAAATCTCCTGTGCAATCATAAAACATTCAAGTTGAACATAGACTAGAGAACATAACAAACAAAGATATTAAATGGTGTAAAGGCCAAACCCCATTTTTCTTACGGCACAACTCTGCTTTCCACCTGTTGTTTCTTAGGATGATGAATTTTACTGCAAACATTGTGGACGTTGTTTCATGATGATGATTATTTTTAATGAAGGGGAAAAAAACCTTTGCTATTTAAAAGGCTAAATAAAGGTAGTTTTAAGAAATGGCAAATAACTTTGTAAAAAATTATGTCTTCTGTTACGCAAATTGCTGATGTTTGCAAATTCTTTCATTACAGTGCACTTACTTTCATCTTCCTGCAATAACTAATGCTTGTGGGACACACACAACCCTCATATTGATCTAAGTTGAAGTTTTGGTTCTTAAACCACATTTTTAGGCGAAGATGACATTGTTCCATGTTTTGTTATTTATTATTTTGCTAACAAAAATGCTAGGGGAGAGGAGTAAAGCAAGATCACATGACAATGGAGTGGCTTCTTTAGTCCGCTTACTGGTAAAAACATAGATTAAAACATTTACATTTTGTGTGTGTGAAAAACCCAAACAAAATCATGAGAAGTGTGCATTGGCCTCCTGAAATGAAAGCCTCTGATTATGACTAATACCAGGCAAGAAGCACTGAGGATTTTTGGCACTGGTCCTGAGTGACTGTGAAGATTAAACTCTAAATTGGAGGACCGAAACACTCTCCTCAGTTTACAGCTCCAAGGGTGCTTCGCTGTTGCGTCTTAACTCCAACCTGAGGCAAGTTCTGTGCTTAAACCCGTTCTTTGTTATGCCTGGGATGGAAGGCACTGTGATGCCTGGGCCTGTCTGGGCAGGTCCTCGGGCGGGTGACTGGGAGATGAGGAACCATGGGGTGCATGAAAGCGTACGTTTCCTTCCCAGTTTAGCCAACTGGCTACAGAAGCCAAGAAAAGAATCAATTTGTGTGTTTCTATGGATAATAACTGCAAGCATCTTTTTCTCTCCCTTACTCCATACTGTGGGCTCTAAAAAGGATTTGAGCTTCATTACCCGGGGAAAATAACAATGTATTACACTCTTTGTATATTTTTTGAAACAGGATTTTGACTAATTTTACATTTCTCTCAGTCTACACAACTTTTAGGCAGCCAATTAGATAACATTTTCCACAACTCGAAAAATAATTGGTTCCTTTTGATTAGGGAAAGTGTGTATGAAACCCAGGGCTCCTATTGTAGTCAGCCTTCTGTGCACTGCTGTTGACATTACCGGTTTATTAACTTTTAAAGTTAGGCTTCCCCAAAGTAGTAAGTTGAGAATTGTATTTGTTAGACCTCCATCCACTGCAGGATTCAATGTGCTTTCTAATGGATTTATACTAATTTTCCATGAAATACCAAAACCAGTAGTGGGAATAATTGCTACAAAGAATGGATGCCCATTTTGGATGCTCCCCACTTCTGGTGAAACATGAGACATAAATTATAGAAGGATATTAGGAAACAATAAATGAAAAGCATAAACAAACTACAAGAAAATTATTAATCTCTTTTCCTTCATCAGTCTTTATACTAATATAAGTAATTGGTGTGTATTATGCTACATAGATTTGATTGAAAGCTGCCTGGATAGATGTTTCATTCTTTATTTATTATGTAGTGATAATATATTCCAAATAAGGACCTATTTTTGCAGTAAGTTTTACAGCACCACAAAATAAGGAAAATTCTTCTTACTACCTAGGTTTTTTTTTGAGTTTTTCCACATGGATAGAAAAAAACTCTGTGTGCTTTGGGATGATCAAAGAGAGGCAGAAGTTTGCCCTTCATAACCCCTCTGCCCACTTGTCTCTCCAAAAGAGAGAAGAAATGAAAAATGGGACATCTGACCGTTTTGATTCCTTTTGACATTACTCCTGCAGAACCAAAACTTACTAATAAAGAAGTTATTTACATTGACACCCAGGGATCCCTCTTTAATAAGGTTTCACGCCTCTGAGGAGGCAGCCACCTTAGCAGAAAGACTAGTCCGTCTAGGAGTTTCATGCTCATTCATTGCTTAAACTGCTCTTTCCAGGCCAGTCCTTCATCTTTGCAAAGGAAAAGGGACCAAATGAGAGGTGATTCATCTGATCTCAACTAGATATTGTTCTCCAAGCCATTTGTCTAGGCCAGGCCAATTTGTATACATAACAAAGAAAAGTGGGCATGATCAAGGGATGAAGGGTGAAGTATCACTTAAAGATATATGTTAAAGGTGGATGGGATGAATTTTCTCCTGAAGGTTCTTATATCTTTTCACTGACAATACAGGGTCCTAACTTAAGGTCCTGACTTAGACTGTATGCATGATTTTTATAGTTGTATGAATTTATACTTAGAGGAGAGGAAGCTGGCAGATGTTGTTGTGAAGCCACTCTCATTCATCTTTGAAAGGTCATGGAGAACAGGAGAGGTGTCTGAGGACTGGAGGAAAACTAACGTCATGCCAGTCTTCAAAAAGGGCAAAGAAGGAGGACCCAGGAAACTACAGGCCAGTCAGCCTCACCTCCATCCCTGCAAAGGTAATGGAACAAATCATCCTGGATGTTGTCTCAAAGCATATAGAAGTTAAAAATGGTCATTGAGAGTTGTCAGCATGGATTCACAAAAGAGAAATCATGCTTGACCAACCTGTTAGTCTTCTATGATGGGTGGATGAAAGGAGAGCAGTGGACGTTGTCTACCTTGGCTTTAGCAAGGCTTTTGACACGGTCACCTGTAACATCCTTACAGGTAAACTTAGGAAGTGTGGATTAGATGAGTGGACAGTTAGGTGGATTGAGAACTGGCTGAATGGCAGAGCTCAGAGGGTTTGGATCAGTGGTGCAGAGTTGAGTTGGAGGCCTGTAACTAGTGGTGTTTCCCAGGGGTCAGTACTGGGCCCAGTCCTGTTCAATATATTCATCAACATCCTGGATGAGGGAACAAAGTGTACCCTCAGCAAGTTTGCTGATGATACAAAACTGGGAGGAGTGGCTGTCACACCAGAAGGCTGTGCTGCCATTCAGAGAGACCTGGACAGATCAGAAAGCAGCTCTGTAGAGAAACCTTGGAGTCCTGGTAGACAAGTTGACCATGAGGCAGCACGTGCCTTGTGACCTTGTTAATGGTCTCCTGGGATGCATTAAAAAGTGTGTGGCCAGCAGGTCAAGGGACGTCATCCTTCTCCTCTACTCTGCCTTGGTGAGGCCGCATCTGGAGTAGTGTGTCCAGTTCAAGGAGGACAGGGAACTACTGGAGAGAGTCCGGCGGAGAGCTGCAAAGATGATCAAGAGAATGGAGTACCTCTCTAGAGAGGAAAGGCTGAGAGACCTGGGTCTGTTTAGCCTGGAATAGAGAGGACTGAGAGGGGATCTCATCAATGCTTATAAATATCTTAAGGGCAGGTATCAAAAGGTTGGAGTCAAACTCTTCTCAGTGGTGCCTGGTAACAGGACAAGGGGCAATAGACACAAGCTGGAACACAGGAAATTCTGTCTCAACAAGAGGAAAAACTTCTTACCTTTGAGGTTGCCAGGGCACTGGAACAGGCTGCCAGGAGTGGTTGTGGAGATTCCTACCCTGGAGATACTCAAAACCTGTTCCTGTCCAGCCTGCTTTTAGATGAACCTGCTTGGACTAGATGATTTCTGGAGGTCGCTACAATTCTGTGAATCTGTGACATTAAGATTGTTTGAAGGAATGGGAGTTAGACTTGGAAAACTGGAAGGAGAGAAATTTGGGGGAATTTAGTTTGCAAAATGAATTCTTTACAGTAGAAATCAGGCCATACCTGTTCTGTTCCTGCTGTACTAAATGTGTATTTAAAACCTGGCAATTACACTGAAGAGCATTGTTTGTTTAAATCATAAGAACAATTGACTGCCAAGGTCAAAATACATTTTCAAGAATGGTAGGTTTGCTAGGCTAACAGGGACTGGATAGGTCCTATAATATAAGACATGTCCTTGAAATCCTAAATTGTGTAATGAAGGACAAACTTTGGCATCAGCGGTATCCAAAAATTCCCGTAGACAGCGAGTTCACTTAATTTGTCTTTCTGCATCATTACATAGTTCACTTAGGGAAAAAGAAGAGAAATAATGATAACTTGAAGTATTTTATAGCTCTAGCTTCTGTCAGTCATTGCTTTATTCTGCATCTCAGCAAGCGCTTTCAAGTGTGTACTGCTGTTTGTTATCTTACGTGTCTATACACGAGGATTAAAACACCATCCCGTTAGAAACACATGAAGGCTGTGTTGCTGTCCATGCTTGAGACAGCCTGTGCCTGCCATCCACCTGTTAGGACCCACAGCTGTTCTCGTGTCAGCTCAGGTTAGTTCCCAGCACTGAACCTCTCTGCCAACAGATTGGCGGTGACCTAATGGGCTCCTGTTGGTGATCCTTCTTCCAGAGGACAAATCACAGACTGCACAGCACTGATCGTCTAGCAAGAAGAAAAACACATTATCCAAATTCATTTGATTTTAATAAGCCAGGAACCTGAGCTGACCCTTTTCTGACTTAATTTCCTCTTATTTACTTATTTGAGTCCTCACTGTATCCATAGAAAACTATCTTTTGCCCTCAGGAAAAACAAAAAGTAGAACATCTTGTATATTTGATTTTTTAGTTCTAGTGAATCAGTTTTTATTCTGAAAAGTCTAAACATGCATTCTCTGGTATTTGATGTTATGATCCTGTATCTGCTCTAACACGTATTATTATTTTGTATGCATTTTCATGCTTTGCACACCTGGTCATTTGCCAAATTAACTTTTTAAAATATTAGTTTATACTAAGACAAGTACAACATTTTGCATCTACTATATGAATACTTTTTTTCTTATTACCATACTAATTAAATGATCCAAAGAAGTAGAAGTAAACTAAGCCTCATTGTTCTCATTTTTAGCATTAATAATGATAATTTTGCATTTGAAAGTGTAAGTGGATCAAATTAGTATTCTTTCATACATATCAAAAAGTGTTTCCGGGGGACCTGAAACACCTTGGAAAAGGTGAGCAAGTACAATCGTTCTCTCACCAGCAAGGAAAGAAAGAGGTATACATGGGGCACTGCTGTGCATTTTGGAGGGTGTGACATGCCCGCTGCAAAGTGCTACTTTGAATGGCTGGGTAGGCTTAGCGTGTTCTAAGGGCAAAGGCTGCAGGAGGAAAGGGCAGAGATCTGCTGAATCAGGTGTGGCAAGAAGAAAGAGGACTGAGATCAAAGGTACACTGTGATAGAATCGTAGAATCACGGAATGGTTAGAGTTGGAAGGGACCTTGAAGATCATCTAGTTCTGATCCCCCTGCCATGGGCAGAGGCACCTTCCACTAGATCAGGTTGCTCCATCCAACCTGGCCTTGAACACTTCTAGGGATGGGACATTCATCCTTTCTGAAGCAAGAACCAAGATCCATAAGGCAGAGCAGGGGGGCAGCTGAGTACCAAAGAAGGGGTGGTATGGGATTGTAGGGATGCTTATCTTGCATGGGCTTTCGTAGAAATTGGATGTGCACCTGGAACAGTTTTCTGTCTAGGTTTCTGCTCATGAGCACTGTTGGAAATATATACTAGGCTGCCCTTGTGCAGAATCAACATCATTTTTGTTGTGTATGTGTCTGAAACCAAATGGTAATATTTTACAGATAAGAAAATAATTATATTGCAGGACAATGGAATTTCCAATTCTAGTTAACTTATTACTGGCAACTAAAATTAAATTCTATGTGTGTTGACAAATCACAAACAGTGTACCAAAATAAAATTATTCAAAAGCAACCCAAATTAATATAACAAAGTTTTCAAGATCATGCATTTTAAATACTGAATTATTGTTAAAACTGATTGCTGAGGTTTAATAAAAATACTGGAGATAAGAACAGCTGCTTGGTAATTATTCAAAAATGCACACACTGTAAATGGATCATTCTTATTAGTTTATTAAACATGGAAGGTCTGTTCAAGCATTTAATTGGCTTTAAAGGAAACAGCTATGAGGAAATTCATTAGGTATTCGTTAATTACCAAACAAAGTAATTGGCACTTAATAACTACTTTGATTGATATCTTTGTTGGTCTAGTTCTAATCCGCTATTTCATCAGAGTGTTTTATACACAGGATTACAGATGGATTTTAGAATACAGCTGTTTCCCTAGGAAAGTACAGCGATCTGTCATCCACGACCAGGAACGACAGGGGCATGAGGAGAGAAATGATGTTTTGAGAGAGGAAATTCCAGTTTTGGAGTTGAGTGTGACACCTGAAGGTACTCCTCACAGGAGGGACGGTCAGCATCAGGAAGGATGGAAGATCTCCCTGGATTTCCTCGGCCTGAAGGTAGGGTTGAGCCTTTCTTACACAGCCTTGCCACACTGGTGCCTTTCTGGGCATGCGCAAGGTCATTAAGTATCTGTGGAAGTGGGAACTAATGGACTTGATGAGGGGTTTTGAGGTTTAATCTCTAGGTCAGGTTGCAGCCATCCCCGTTCTGCTTTATGTTTCTTTTGGGGCAACTGGGTCTGTATAAGACATGAACTTTTGCTTTTCACAGGATGATTAGAAAAATTATGAAAAATGTAACCCCATATCAAAATTGTCTTAGACAGTCATATATTTTGCAAAGCCATTTTAAAGAAGTTTTTAAAAGCAGTGGCCATCCAAAGTAGTATGCAAATACTTGGCCCAGAAGCATCATATTAAAAAAATAATTGTATAGAAAGTGTAACTGATCATTGCTGACATTGTAGATGTTTCTGTCTGACAAAAGTGCTCTTCCTAATCTTGTCTGAACTTACTTTAGCCTGAAAAGAAAAAAAAAATCATTTGCATTTTAGACAATGTATTGTTTTGCACAGCTCACACTGGAAAAGGTATAAACTACAGTGACATCTATTAATGCTGCTATAATTAAATTAAAAACTTGCAGATCACAACACATTTGAATCTTTTTGACTGTTTGACACTGATATCATTCCTTTGATCATATCTCCAATAACAGAACCATTTCTCTTTCTTATTTTTATGTATCATATAACATTTCAAAATAACAACAAGGCACTCAAATTAAAGCATTGCAGAGTGATTATTGGAGTTCTTGTGTGATTATAGTCATTTGGCTTAGTTCCAGCTAACACCACCTGAGGTGTAGTATAATTGCCCAAATCGGCAATGCCTGTCATGTTTTATTTGCTAAGGGTCTATCAACATTATCACTTTCAATCCTAATTAGCAGTGATAGAAAAGTGATACTCATGTTATATGTATGAATACATATAATATATATTTGCATAAGGTGTGTGTGTTGTCCATAATACATATGTGCAGTTCAAATCTGCATGTAATGCATTTATTATTGTATAGTAATCATAATATATAACATACTTAAAACTATGTATAAAATACATTGTAAAGCATGTATAGGTACAAAGAGATTTTTCATATATATATATATTTATACACACATATGTACACACCTTTTGCTAATATCATAAATACCTGTGTGTATATTTACGTCTGTGTATGAACTGCAGCCTGTTTGTACCTTCGTTAGGAACTTCGTTAATGTCATGTTAGGATTCCACAGTCAGGTGTTCCGTGAATGAATGCTGCATCATTGACTCTACGGTGACTGGATTATTGTGACCCATCAGGACAATGCGATGTGAAACAGAGCGAGCGATGGCTTTCCACCTGCCAATTAAAAGTCGAGGTAGTGCAATTTTCAGCTCAGTATGTTGTACTCTAAGACCTACGCTAATATGCCTTTTCTTGGCAAACAGACTTTGTTCATGTTGCCCTTTAAAGACTGTATTACTGAATGATGAATGAATGAGTAGATCTAAGTCTAGTCTACTGAATAAACCTCTGCAGGTGATAAACATTCACACGTTGCTGAATTTATTTGCATGAATTTGTCCAAGGCGAGCCTCTGATTCAAATTAATGAAGTTACTATGGCTCAGATATAATTCAAATTCAGAGACCACAGAGAAATCCTCATGTTCTACAGGCAGGCAGGTATCCAGAATGCCTCACTTACTTAGGTATGGCTGATTTCATTTTAGTACCTCTGATCTCAGACACCGCATGCATGAGGCAGCAGAACTTGAGCAATGAGAATAGCGCTGTCTTAAGACTACATCAGGAGCCTGACCTGACAAAGTATCACTTCAAAAACATCTCTCTGAATGCCATACCATCCCCACAAGTGTCACTGCTGATATCCAGAGGCTGGGTAGCATGGGTGACAGTGAATAACCTCCATTACTGTGAATAATCTGGCCTGCTTGGATGGGTGCGGGACGGCGCTTTGCAAAGCAGGAGGTGGCACGGAGCGTGCAGTGGGGGAGTATTAAAAAAAAGTGTGTGCAACTGGTGAATCAATGGCCTGCAAAATACCACAGTCACATTTGGATTGATGGATTCAGACTGGTGATGCATCTTAAAAGGATTCTTCTTTTTCCCTGTCTGTCTTTCAGGAGGAAGACTGTACGAGCTATGATATGAATAGGAAGCTGAGCCTTAATGATTGAAGAGAAATACCTATGTGAAGGCACATTGCTATTTATCATGAATATATATTTTATTTTTACTAAGCAGGACTAGAGAAAACAAACTTTTTGTCTGTTACTTCAATGATTTTTACTCTGTACCAAGCAGGTTATTTGTGCTGCCTCAGGAACGTCAAGCTGAAACATGACAGAAGGTGGATCTCCTATCTATTCGAACGTACCCTTTAAAGTCTGGGACTACGTTAAAGGCTCTTGACACCAGCAACGCTGAATATTTCCCTGCTGTTTACAGCCTGAACTGTAACAGGCAGGTTCAGTGTTAACAGCTATTAGCATGGGAAAAAGGAAAGAGCTTGAATCAAAGAGCAGATGTTGGCTGATGAAAGAGCTGCAGGTAATAAAAAGACATATACAGAAAAAGACACTGTTTTTCAGGAAGCACTATTACTCAAATTTACAAACATTACTCATACCAGCTTCTGTGGTATGAATGGCTATTCATCTCCTGGGAGCCACAGAAATTGTTTGACACTTGGTTAAAGTGCATCAACTACAGACTCGGTTAAAAAAATTTGAACCATGCAGGCTATGAAGTGTGTAATAGACAGTTTCATGTTTGCACCCTTTTTACTTTAGGAGAAGGAAAAAATCCTCAGTCAGCCATCTTCTTCCCCAGCCAAACTAAACCCCAAACCCTTTTCAGCTTCTAAGCAAGCAAAAAGGGTTTTGTGGGACTATGGAACTGCTGTTAGTCCAAGTCCATGAGGAATGGGTGTATGGTACAGAATGATACAGTTAAGATTCTCAGATTTTTTTACATTGTCAGGGCACAGATTAAGCCATTGTGATTTACACAAACTAGGGATCTGGCAACACATGTGTATATATATATATTTGTGTGTGTATATATATATATGTATACTTGTTCCCCTCTCTGCCCCATGGGGTTTTCTGTGGCTCTGTAAGAGTTGAGGGGCCACGCTGGGACTATGTCCTGCTTTTCCCCTGAAACACCTGCTGACTCTCCACTGCCTCACTACAACTCTTGACAGCTGGTGTTTTACTTTTAAGAGGCTTTAAAAGGCATTTAAAAATTATTATGTGCAAAACGATGCTTTATTTCACTAATAGCCACTAATGATGGCTATTCGCTATGGCACAATTCAGGGTTAGTTTGATCTTCTTACACAATAGCAAAAAATATGTGACTAACAAGGGACACCACTGTGTGGTGGCTTCAGCACAGATTAAACAGCAGTGTCCCCTAACCTACTGTGATTCATGGGAGCAGTATTAACCTGTCTGGTTTAGAAAGTCCACAGGGCAGCTGCCTCCTCCAGTTGGTGGAACCCACTGGACCAGATGCTGGGACGTCACTTGGATACTCCTTTCCTGGCAGACATTTCCTTCTACCAGTCTTGGTGCCCCATGAAAGGAAGAATTTTCCAACATGGTGAGTACATTCTTTACCTTGAATGGGAAAACAAAGCTGGGCTGTGTTGTGTTTTGTTTTGTTTTGTTGTGTTGTGTTTTCTCAACAAGACTAAGAACACTTTGCTTCTACCACAGAAGAGTCATAAAATTTCTACCCTTTCAACTTGAGAAAATTCCTACTGTGCTTGCAAATTACCTCCATTAATAAGAATACACCCCCCCTTTTTAGTGTGTTGTGCTGTATTTTAGATTTATCCAGATGTGAAAGGCAAGAGATATCTACTGGGACATGGGCTGTAAGGAAATAAAAAGAATGAAATGACAGAGGAAGACCAGAACATTAAATCTGAGGTTGAAGAGTAGTTTTATGTCATTTCCATAAAAAAAAGGATAATTTTGTGGCCTTTTGAGGAACTATATCAGATTTTTATATATCAATCCTGATAATGGGTAGCAGATCATTTGAGATAAAACCCACCTACATAAAAGTAGAAAATCAACTGCATGAAGTAGTTGTTATATGTTACAGACAAATGGATGGTTATAATATAGTCAAGACAAATAAGCTGTGGCATGCTTTTACTGAAAATGCAAAGCTGAAAAACATATAAATGTTTTCTCAAATACGTTGAAGTTTATAAATTCATAATATAGCACATATATTCAGTACATTATTTTTGCACCGTAACTGAAGTATACATCTGGCAAACAGCAAACCAAGTAATGAATAGAAAAGTAATATGGTATCATGTTTGGAAGCCTTTTGTCATGCATGGTACCACTCAGCTCTGAGTACATGACAAATACCAGAGTGTCAGGAAAGTGCTATTAAGACAGGAAGGGAGAGAGAATCTGTCTGAATTTTTATATCAACTCTATAGTGCCAAAAATATCAGCTCCTCTGTATTATAGCACATCTTACACGTGGTCCATAGGTGTCAAAACACTCCTTGAAGCAGACGTGATCTCTCTGTTTAAAACGCCCCAATTTAAGACTAGCAATCAAACTGTATAGTCTTGACATACTTAAACTAATTTCTCAATTGCAAATCTCCAAAGGCTTGGGTGGCAGTCTTTGCTGTCCTCAGCCACACTGAGTAATGAAGTGTACTTTGAGGGGACCAACTCAGACAATACATACTGAGAGAGTGAACTGTTCATTACAAGGGTATCAGCAGCTGCCCTTGGTGAGCACCATAACAGATATTCCACTTCGGTATTTTTCCACGCTTTTTCCAGTTCGCTAAAACTTCCAATTTTTCTTTTCAGGAAAGAAGAAAATCCAGAAAGTGGATTTTTCTTAAGTATATCCGTTTTATGGATGCTCTTTTTCTTAAATCAGGTCTTAAATTTTTAAGGCTACGCAGGCTTGAAATACCTTGAGATAATGGATGTGTGAAGCAGAGAATATGAATAAAGAAATACGAATGGTTATGACTATAAAAGTCTGAGAGGCAATGAATGGTTTTCATTCAGTGTGATCAACCAAGCACAAAGCCTGATTCAGTATGAATGGGCATGAGTGAAGCAGTGTAAATGGAAGTCAATATGACTATCAACAGAAGATTAGGAATGTGCAAGGCAGAGTTTGACAGGGCATTTATAAGAATGTCAGATTACAGATTACGATGAGAAAGGAATTTTAACTTTTCTAATACAAAAAGAGAACACATTCTGCTTCCTCAGAATATAAAACTGCATTTTATGAGCAAGCCTTTTACCTCAGGCCAGAAGTACGCAGGAAAAATGAAGAATATTTATAGGTATGTGTCACTGTCCTGCACACACTTTTTTTCAAACGCAATATTTGATTGTTAGGGAGATTTTTAGTAAAACAATTTAATGCGAACAGTGATTGTATATAAACAATATAGTCTATGAATCAACAAGTAAATGGCATGGATAAAATGTTAATCCTTTTTTTTTTAAAAAAAGTAAGAACAGAACAGTAAACAGGCACATTAGGAAAAGTGTAATTGTAGCTGAATTTTTATTCCATTAAAGATAAAATCAGTTTCCAACATGCAGTATAAATGTCATGATTCTTGGTTTACTTGGACAGAATGAGACATCCTAAGTGTCTAGGTCCCTAGAAATGTGCTCCTATATTAAATTGGTATCATTTGGAGATGTCTTTGACAAATAAATCTAAAACTGTGAACCTTGCTTACCCCAGGGGACTAAGGGGCTTCTCACTTGTAAGCAGCATGCATATCTTGACATTTTGGGTAGAATGTGTATCAACCACAGGTGTGGTCTTCTGGCCTTTAAGGAGAAAATATTTTTAAATAAACATGGTCTTAGTGTTTGGGAAGATGCTTCTGATATTACAGACGCATCCTTATTCATATAAATGGAGTGCTTAGAACTTTTGGAG
Source organism: Gallinago undulata (assembly GCA_026546715.1). Lineage (NCBI taxonomy): Eukaryota > Metazoa > Chordata > Aves > Charadriiformes > Scolopacidae > Gallinago > Gallinago undulata. The sequence continues at coordinate 10,139,129 of JAOTQQ010000032.1, forward strand.
ATTAATTAAACAGGTGGTCTCCTGGGCTTTTGCAAATAACCAATGGGTGAGATTACGTGGATTTAGGACCAAAAAAAGGTATTATATTTTATCTCTTGCAAAGGTATTATTATTACTTTATTCCCATTGACAGCAGGGAATCAAATTTCTTCAGTATGAGTAATACTCCTAGCTAATTTAGGGTCTTACAATGTCATACACACATTGTTATCCAACTACACCAGGAGGAGTATACCTACCTACAGAGGGAAAAACCTGTACCGAAGTTCACATAGTTATAAGTAAGTCTAATTTTATACATGCATGCCCGATGATAACTTATTTTAGCAGTTAACAATTAGAGGATACAATTGATATCCTGTACTTCTGTTTATTTGGCTGTGGTAGGATTTTTGTTTCCATCTATATACATCATGTGCACAATAATACTGAATTTTTCCTTCTGTCTTCTCTAAGTACACAGAAGTTTGGACAGAAGTTTTATTTTAGCTCTGTTACTCCCTCTATTTGAAGTAGAACGAGAATTTAAAGGAAGCATGATGTATTTTGATCACATTTTGATTATTAAGAATTACAGGAGCTTCTACCCATGTTGGGGAAGCATGAGTGAAATGAGGTTGCCTTTCTTTTCTCTAAAAGGGCTGTTAGTATATCCACCTTCCTATGTAACATCTTTCTGAAGAACAGCCTATCTTATTCACAAAGACAGAAAACCTAGAAAAATAAATTAAGATTTAGATTTTAAACTTGTGATCAATTTGGGAAAGTTGATGCCAGCTGAATTTCTATTTGATATTCACATTACAGTCAAGGTGCAAAGAAATAGAGGCCACAACATCAATAACACAAAGCTAATGTACATGTCAACTTCAATATTACACCTGTACTACTGGAATTCTTGGTTCAATAAAATCCCTATGTTTAACCACAATGTAAGCCTTAATACAAGAGCTAACTTTTCACAGAATGTCTGAAGACTGGTGCATCATTTATCTAAATCACCTACGTGGGCTCTGTGCTGTAGATTGAGATGAAGTCTTCTGAGGCAAGGAGGGGTTGCTCCAGAGCTGTCATTCTGCACTGTAAGTAATCATATCTCCACTGCTTGTGTCCCAGATCCCCAAACTGACACAAAGACCTACTAGATGTGCAAGCTGAGTTTCCTGTGTGCCTGTGGCCTATATTCCTCCTTTGTAACCTTTAAAACTTACAGGCGGTTATGCTTCTAATACTAAGGAATATTGGTGCTCAAGAAGGAAAAAAAGCTAGTACCATGGTATCTACCCCACCCATGGTAACCTGTGGAAATGCACAGCTCTTCATATTTACAATTGTACTGCTACCCCTTCTGCAAATGGAGAAATGCTCATTTCTCAATTATTTGTTTTGCAAAATGTATATGCTAACCCAAAGAGGAGAGATCAGTGTGAATTTTTCACTGTGTGTACTTTAGCTATTTGGGACAGAAACTGATCAGGAATTTCCCTCCATCCCTCCTTCCCTGCCTTCCAGTCCTCCAGAAATAAGATTCTGAGGAACTTCCATTTGCTGTTGCATGTTAAGATTGTGAGCTCAGTGTTACGAGTGTTGAAAATGGATCGACTGTTGAAAATAATTGCTGGTTCCTAGTTGTTTAATTGTCAGTGATTATTCCCTCTTCTCACTAAGGCAGAGGCCACCATGATTTATGTTCTCTTTTGAAGTTTATTCTCTGCCGTACTAAAAACAAAACAGTGTTCTTGATAATTTTCTGCAGGATTTTGCCACTTAGAATTTTCTCTGTTACCTGCTGGGGAAGGCGGGGATCTTTGCCAGAAAGGCTCCTTCCTGTCCTGTTCCATCTCTCCGATTCCTGAGACAAGTGCCTTTTCTGAAGCAGTCACTGCTGATGTGTTTTGCTGATTCCCTTGCCAAACAAATGTGATGATTTTTTTAAAAATAGACTTTCTTATTATCCATTCATCAAACCTAGAACCGATGTGAATTCCATTCTTTTCAGAATTATGGGGAAATATTCCATACACTTTGCTCTTACAATTATTTGACATTCTATTTTATCAGTCTCTATGGGTGTACAGAGGTTTCTGATGATGCAATACTAGGCATGAGAAATAGATTCTTTTACAAAGTAAAGTAAGTTAGTTAAATAGTGGGTGTCAATCGCAATGGTACTATTAACTTTTGATAAATGGTTTTCTTCCAAAAATATTTGTCTTTCTTGCTGAGGTTCATTTAGAAAATTTCAGTAAGACCTTCAACAGAAAATACAAGACAAAGTCTCTTACACTCCAAATATTTTCAGAGACGATATTCTTACTTCTCAGATAATTGTAATTCATCACAGCAAAAAGTAAAACTCAGATAGGTACTATGAGTTTAACAGCAATAGACCCCCAACCTGGACACATATGTTGTTTCAGAGATTCAGCTTTTAATGCCAAGGTTAAAAAAGGTGAACCAAGAATATCTTCCAGATTAGTGGTGTCAGATGATAGACTGAGGATATTTGCAGTGGATAGTTACAGGAGGTGCAGGAATTAAATAGTTTGAACTGGATGCCTCTTTCTGTCAAACACTGAGATATTCTTCATTTCCAGATTATGAATACTTATTGTTTAACTGCTTGGTAATGACTTTGGTACAAGTAAGAGGTCCTTAAAGTAAAATAACTTGGTATTTGTGGAGGAAAAAAATAAACGTGTATAAAATGCTAACAGTATAATATCACAGGTAGCCCATTTGCTTTCTGGACTCATTTTTGCAGTCAGATTTACACAGTGTATTTTTGGATTTTATTTGCTGGTTTCAAGCTGTAAAATAAGTTACAATATGTGTGTGCATGTCCATGTGTCTGTGCATCTGTGTGTAAACCAGAAACTATCAATAATAATGTGCTTGCTTTTTCTTAAGTAATTTATGTCCTTCCCTTTTGACACTGTAATCCTTTCATAGGAATGTCACATGCAGTTTAATTCTTCTTCTCCTCTGTATTTTTGATTTAATTGCTATAATCAGTGCAAATACTTCCTCATTTACATACATTTCCCTCTGTGTATGCATATGCATACAGATCTACAGAAAATAGTTTCTCCAAATGCATTTCAAATCACCAGAGTGAAATAGCTGATAGCACATCTGAAGTGAAAAAAAAAAAAACCACAACAAAACCAAACCCAGAGTCTTACCTTGTCAAAAGAGACATAAAGCAGAATGGAAAGCACTGCACAGTAGCATTTTGCATTTTCCGGAACAAAATAAGTGAGGGACTTCCGGATGCATGAATGGTTTTTCAGGTTTATTTTATTATTATTGGCTTCCTGATAGCGTTCAGCAAGGAAATAGCTGAGCACATTAGCAGCTTTAATGTTCCTTCTCATTTCAGTTCACCTCTGAGGTAAAAATTCATGTTAATTCTGTGGGTGGGGAACTGCTTCAATTTAGAAAGCGTCTATCACATGTGAATCTGATTGTGTGCTCATATAAAGCATCCCATATTAAAACTGGCCTTTTTTCGTCAATATTTCCATTACAATGCCAGGTTTCCTAGTGATGATTTCAGTACAATGCCAATTTTTACAATGATTTAATAATGAAAACTTTTTCTTTGATATATGAAGGAGCCATTCCTATTGACATGACGGTTCAGTTTGGCCCCTCAGTTCAGTTACATCAGAAAAAGGCTTTACTCTGAAGTTTCCTAATGCTGGAAAAATGCTGTTATTTTTGGATTCAGAAACTATTGTTTAGTTCATGTAACTCTTCCAGAGCTTGCCTTATATACCGTGACCTTGCACTGTGTTACCTCACCTTTTACCTACATAAAAAGTACCTGAGGTAAATAAATCCCTGCATTAATTAAGTGGTTACTTTCATAATCCATGGGTTTCCAACTTGCCAAATCCTACTGTGAGCTAATATCTGAACACAGGAAAATTCAGTCTAAATGGGGAGCTGAAAATCTGTCCTGATAATCATCATGGGGCTCTTTTACCACCGATTCACATTTTTACATATCTACTTGTAATAAACTGGTGCTCTTGCTGACTTGTTTCATGTCCCATCACTTCAAAAATTCTCTTCCATTTCTTTTTCTTTTTTTCCCAAATTGGCAATTAGGAATGCCAGGAATAAAGCTGAGACAACTCTATCCAAATGTGACATAAAAAGTCTTAGGGAATTGCTACTGGATGTCAGCATTCAACATGGTAACTTTATTAATTTTTGTTACATTTGTCTGCCTCTTTGCAGGTAGCAGACTGTCTGCAAATTGCTCATACATTCTCTACAAATGTTTTAGCTTTCCTAATTATTCAAGTAGCACTTGGACTCATGACTCTACCATTCAGAAATGCACCTCTACTATTTCAGAACTGTTCTGCAGTTTGCATTTTTTGTCACAATGAGATATAAAATGTATTTCAGCCAGTAAATGGTTCAAATCCCATAAAAAGTAATGAGTCTTTCACATTCTGGACTTTTGAATCACATTTAAATATGTATATCAGCTCTACATTTTAGACTAGCTAATATGAAAAGAACAATGAGATTTATTGCTGCCTCACAGATTTAACTCTCATTTCATTCTGATAAATGAAAAAAAGAGTAGGAAAAGGGTAAAAAGAGAAGGAAAACGTTTCTTACATACATACTTGTTTGTATATACTTGTTTGCATCTAAACACTTCTGTTGGCAAGCTAATATATTCATACTTACATAAATAGTTCTTACCTAAACGTTTATTGTAACAAAAGGCAGCTTCTCCAAAGTACATGGAAAAGCAAAGGAAGTCTGGTGGAAACATGGCTGAATCAATTTGCTGGATTTAGCAATCATGTTTGTGAATACATTATTCCACTTACTGCCCAGTAGTAACCAAAAGTGAGATAAATCTTTTCTAAGTATACCTGCCTTACAATAGGTATGTAGAGAAATCTTCTTCCAGATTGCCATGTAACACTGAAATAGAAATGAGAAAAAAATATATCAGAACTCTAAAAAAAATAAAAAAATAAAATAAAAAAGAACGAAACAATTTTGGCAGGTTCTTTTTATATATATTTTGAATAAAAGGTCAAATATCAGCTGCTGAATTACTCACAGAAATCTTATCCTTTAATTTGTCTTGAGATTACAGTCATGGTTTTCAGAACCATACAATTCCACATTATGTCTCAAACTATTATTACTTCAGCTAAGGAAAATTGCACTATTTTCCTGGAAAGACATTACCGACTCGGACCTGGCTCTCAACTGTGAAACTTAGCCCTGCTTTAAGGACTTGAAGAAACTGGATCGTTTGGTGGGACCCATTCACACAGTTGGGATACATGCTGTTGGGATAAATTCAGAGGCTTCAGCTGGGTTTGCTTTTTTGTTTTTTTTTCCTACACAGGGTAGGAAAAAACCTCTTTCCATACTTTTTTAATGTAGGTACAGTCCCTAATGCTTAATTATAAATACCTGGCACTCTTAGAAAAAAATTGCAAGAACCACTTCAATTAATTTGTTATACAAAATATAGCCAAATTAGTAGTCTCAAGTCAAAATATAACTGCAAAAGCTGGAAAATATTACCAAATTTAAACCGAACATTTTAAAGGATTTCCTGAACACAAACTGATATGTAAGAAGCGGAAAAAGTAATACATTGATTTTAGAAGTGTACACATATATTACATTATACGAATACATATGTTAGGTATAACCAAATACATTACAGTAGGTATCACTGGGTGGCACTGTTACAAATATTTGACTCATCTTAGCAGTTGATAACAACTGGGTGACAAGAGTTGTGCAGAAGAAAGAAGAAACTAACACAGTTGCATAGTAGCCTTACCCATTCTTCTGGTGTCCTGTTCTGATAGTGACCATAGCCACGGAGGGCTTGGGGTCAGGGTGATGGAGAGCAGAGATCAGTGATGATTCCGTGTCTCAAGACAGGCAAATATCCATAGGTGCAATTTCAATGTACAGTCTAATGGTACTGCTAGAGAAGATAAAACTGTTTGGCACTCTGTTGCTGTGCAACCTCTATGGACAACCCAGTTTTTGGCAGAAATCATCATTGCAATATTATGATGTCAATAGTATTATGGCAAAGGCTTCCCCACAGGATGAATTACAGAGATCAGGTGCAATTAACAGGCCCCAGGGTGCTGTATCTTGGACTGATAGGAAGAAATTATGGATTCGACATCTTACCTCAGAGGCAATCCTTTGAACAAGGCTTCCTACATCTTCCCACAGCTTAATATGGGCCACAACCACTTTCACACCAGTCTGTGAAGATTGGTTCTTTAACAATCTTACAGTTTTTGCATTGGTGACTTTTACATCCATTACCTATGGGGAAGAAAATAATGGGCATTAGTTATGTCTTAGAAAAATCTACAATTAAAAATGAGGGGCAGAGTGAGTAAATAGCCCTGGGACCAGCAGCAGATGTGTCACGGACCAGACTCTGGGAAATGCTTTCAGAACTACTTTAAAATTGAAAAGGCTATTGATTTGAAATTAATTAATCACACTGTCATACAAAACCCAGTCTGACATTTTAGTGGTGGTGAGCAACTTATCCATGGCTGAAAAAAAACTGGATCCATTGGTAAGGTACTAATTCTGGTAGTTTCTACCATCCACCCCCCCACCCAACTCCCCCGCTTCTTTAATATTTGCTGAGTGTTTTTCTTTACTTTGTCTGGTTCATGGTGCTATCAGAGAAGGCAAGAGTGTGTTTCTGTGTGTACCTGTGTTGTCTTTCCAGCCTCCACCATCCTTTTTTTTCCTTTGGTGACATGCTGCAGTACTGGAATACTGGGAGAAAACCAACAGCAAGAAATCCAACACAATTTTACGGGGTTATTTCACAGAAACGTGCTTACATTTATTTATGGGTTTTTCCTGCTTATGACAATCCTGTTAACAGCAGACCAAGGAAACTTCAGCACTCTGTAACATCACTACATGTAGATTTGCTCTACCAAATCATTCCTAATCTAAAGCAGGTTAATTTCCAGGAGGTGCTTATGTCTGCTTTAAGCATTAGAGACATGGTTATCCTTTGAGGTGTAGCCTGTAGGTCAAGGAGGATTAGCTTTTCACTCTGATATGGTCTCTCTAGATGTACTTAGGTATAATCCCCAGCGAGCATACTGTCTGTCTCCTGAGCCTGATAGCAGCTAAAGGGCTGCCTACCTGGGGCCTCTGTAGGAGCCATTCTTATTACTGTAAAATAGGCTTTTAATTAGGACTTTATATTAATGATACCGATTTCCCCATTCCAGACAAACAAAAGGTGACAAAGTGACCACAGGCAGGTCAGAGAGCAGCTCTGTTTTGTTTTGTTTTGTTTTTCTAGGACAGTAAGTGCCTGAATGCAAGCACCACCCAGAGCAGATGATAACCCACAGGCAGGGCAGGGGGACGTGCAGAGCGGCAGGAGGGGTGAGTCGCCTCCCCTTCCACACAGCCTCTCTGACAGGGATGGCAAAGAACCGAAAGGAGAAGCACAAAATCCCAAGGAGCACATAAACAGAACAGGACTTGGAAATAATCATTTTTTTGTGAACTCGTTGGGTCAGGAGATATTCCGGGATTTAGATCCCATTATCAAAGCAACAAACTGAAAATACTCACAAGTCCAGAGGGGCCTTAACAATTCTTTAGCAATACGGTGATCCATGAAAAAGAAAAAACAGACAGACAAACAAAAAACAACAGCAAAAGGCTGAATTATATCAGCTCTGGTCTCACCAGTACCAAGAGGAACAGCAGTTGGAAAAGCATGCCACAGAGCTGAGGCAAAAAGCATGAAATTGGGAGTCAGACAATGCTGAGAATGACATGCTTAGAGATAAAGCGGTGCTCAGTGTCACTGATAAATCACTTAGGTAGAGGCGTCTGAGGGAGGCTGTTTTGGGAGTGCAACGAGAGATCATCTGCGGAGCTGCAGTGCCACCCAAGCACAGGGCAGGACCGCCCTGCGGGTGGAAACCAGCACCGGCTCCCGCGCCAGCCATCCCGCAGCACCACACGAGAGGACCTCTGGGCCAGAGCAGAAGACCCTCCACACCTCACACCTGGGTACCGACACTACCACCAGCCTGTGCAAATTTCCTCTTGCAAACACAGCGCGTGTAACCACTATTCTTGCTTTGCAAAACAGCAAATTTACCCCGGGAAAAAAAAAAAAAAACCACCACAAAAAAACCAAACCAACAAACACCACAAATCCCCGGCTGAACTGGAATGTGACTAATCTCTGCTTGTGGGTGTCGTATCGGAAAATAGGACAACCCCTACAGCACATGCAGGATGTACTCCAAGAAATGTACTCAAGGGGTTCAAGTTAAGCACAGGAGCTGAGGTGCACCTTTTAAAAGACCATATCCCAGTCCAGATAAAGAAATTAAATTAAGTACCTGTAATCTAGTCCCAGGAAACACTCTGCAGTCACTTTAACAGCATAATGGCTGAAGAAAGGCTGCTCTTCGACCTTTTGCCATGGAAGTACCACAAAGGCCAGTGTAGCTCAAACACAATTAAAGATTTAATGCCAAGCAGACATCCCAAAGCATCGCTGAATACTGATCACAAACACCGAGAAGTCTTCAAGGAGTTAGCAGAATCCCTTAAGAAGTACACATATACATCTGTATTCATCGATCATGCCTGTCATGCACAGCTCTAAAATTTATGGTTGCAGTGACAGAAGGCAGCAAAGGAAACAAGCAGCAGCTAAGGAAACAAGGGAATGTAGGCAAAACAAATATTTTCAGTCTGTGGGCTAAGAGCATGCCAGCAGCCAAAAAGAGAAACGGTGGAATTTGGATATCCAAATTCCAGCAACCTCAGAAAGGCTACACTGTGATAGCAAACAGTAAAAGCCAAGTGTTAAACTGCTAAAAGTAACCCTGATAGGAAGGATGGATCCTGACAAGTCAGATTAGATGAAGGATGATATTAACTGTGCACTTTCGGTTCACCCTGAGGCAGGAACAAGTTTCATTGCCTACCTTTGGGAATAAGGTCAGCTAGCGAAGTGTTGCAACAAAAGGACAAAGACTACTTGGAAACCTTACAGGCATCCAGGAAATAACAACTGATGACATAGTAATAATGTCATCAGTTCCGGTGAAACACTCGTCTATCAGTGCTGAAGAAAGTGAAGATGAGGCCTCATGCAGAAAATACTGAGTTCAGGGCAGATAAGATCCAGCTCATGATAAAACAAATCCATGACATTGGCTAAAAAAATTTCATTAGGAAAACAAGAAAACAGCAAAGCTTTAACCATATCATACATGGAATCTCCATAGGACAAAACACAGAAGAAAACATTGCATAAGGTGCTTCCTTAGATACTTCACACTGTGGAAGTATCTCTGGATGTTTTCTCCTTGCAGATGCTACACCTCTGATTGCCCCCTTGCAGCAGGTGGCCATAGGCACAGGGAATGATGGGACGCTGCAATAAATAATGCCAACTCTCTCTACTACCCTGTGTCAGATGCCGACACCCCAGCAAGTAAGGCATCACTCACGCAGGTGCACAGAAAGATAGTCAAAGGGTTTCACCACTAAAAAAATTCATTTGTCGCCTTGAGAAGCTACCCCAGAGTGTAACACAGAAGCAGATGATCAGCACAAAGCCCAGATTTAAGTGGCAATTTGCTAAGCATCCTGAAAGAAAAATGTCTATTAATATAGTCATTGCGCAAGCTGCCAGTAGGAGCTGACAGAAACAAGACAAGAAATGAATTTCAGACCAAAAGATCACAAGTTACCCAGTTTGTGTGACATTTTCGATCCTTCCTCGACACCAGGTGGTTTGCGCTTACCTGCATCGTTCTAAGGAAAGGCCAGGTCTCTCCAGCTCTTCCTCCTCTTAGGACTCCTCCATGAGGTTTTCACGGAATTGTGCCTTCTTGAGACTTGTTTGAGAACTTAATGGGGAAACGGGTGAGCCCAGCGTTAAGGGTTAATCAGCGCACTGCCAGAATTCCTGCGGTAGCCCGCTCCTGCTGCAGAACGGTTGTTTAGGTGGAGAGAGGACAGTACCATATTGCGACAGTTTTCTTCCCAGTTTCTAATGTGCTTTACATGGTTTAAACTTTATATTCTCACCCATTCCAGGTTCCTGAGGAAAAAATCTAAGAAGCAGTTAAGAAAGCATAACAGAAACACCACAGAGTTTTAGCCCCCCCCTGTGCTGTAAGTTGTTCACCGGGGGAAGTTGCCTGGAGAAATGAGGGAGACGCTGTGCTGCGGCAGCTCCAAGACACAAGTCCTGGCTTCCGAGGCAGATGTCACAAACATTTAAACAGCTGTCAGGACCCGCTCAGGCTGTCATCAGGCCTGACCTTAAACCCAGTTTAGTTTTTAAATGTTAGGTGGGGGAAAGAGTGGAAAACATAGAAAAAAAAAAAAAGCCCCAACACGGTGAAGTTACACAGCTGCCTGAAATATTAAATGAAAGGACTGAACATCTGTTCACTCGCTTTTCAAACTTTAATGGTTTGGAGAGATATTCTGTTGTCTTAGATCTTTAAGAACATCTGAGACCCATGCAGCTTCAGCACCTGTGAAAAATCCCCTCTCAAAACATGCATACACTTCAAAGCTTATTACTCCTGTTCTTTGCCAAACATATGCTGCCCAACACCATAACAAATTATTAATAATATTTAGGTCGCACTTGACTTTTGTGTAGAGAATTTTCCTGAGCGAGCACCAAAACACCACTTAAGCAACTACAAGCTTGTAATGCACCAAGTCAGAACAGACCACGCACAACAAAACTGCTGGACAACTGTTTACTAGGAAATAAGCGAAGTATTAGATTGAGCCATTTTTGTTGGGTTTTTTTTAGTTACTCCTTCCTTTTAATTTCAAAGTTTAAACTAATTATTGCTTGCCAGGATCAGGGATAGTGTATAATGAACTGGTAAGCTTCCTGCCACAGGATACTATTGACATAGTTAAGGGAATTACGAGTGGGTACAGGAGGGAAGTATTAGGCATTTATATGAATAAGAATAGCTTCTGCAGTTAAACTGTATGGTTTGTATTTATGTCGGCCATCAAGCCCTGTGTTCCAGGACACAGGGTGTAAAATAGAGAGTAAACAAATCCATAGTATAAACATCATTGTAATTTTGGAACTAGATGTTTGTAGTATGCTTCTGGGACCAAATATATAGCACAAAGCTATACTTTGCATATTTCTGCAATACCAGGCTTCAAGAGGAGGCAGAAAGTGAAAAGAAAAAAGCAACTGGTCAGCAAGATTTCTGTTTGTATTTCTGTTTTCATTTCTAAAGGGTTTCCTTTTACTTCCTTTGGTTATCACAATTTAGAGCCTCAACTCTCTGAAATTCCAGCATGTAGTATGAGATTACGAACTTTAATTTCACATCTAGAATATTATCTTTCATTTAAAGAAGATCTAGATGTAGATGATAATTCTTTCCATATGTACTTTTTAAAAAGAGAAGGCATAAGACCCTAGAGAGACATTGGCTATAAGCAAAGCTAGGCTTTCTTGCCACTCATGCATTGTAATGTATTTTTAATGTTTTGTAAGTTGGTGATTCAAATGAAAAAATGTATACCAGTGAAAGTAAACAGGTAAAATTAATAATAATGATAATAATAACAGCATTAATAATGCAAGTTCCATATAAGTCTCTTCCAATTCCGTGAAAGATAAAATGCAATTTCTAAAAACCCCTAAAACTATTAATAAATCTTCATTAAAAATTCAAACAATACAATCAAAGGAAAAGAGTGGAGGAATAAAAAGCTATGGCAGTGTATAAAAGTAATTAATCAGACCAAAAGGGAAGTATTTTCAAAACAAACACAAACTGTAAAGAGAGTTCAGGATTTGGGGGTAAGGGGCTGTTAGAAGAAACAATATAAAGGACATAACACAGAGTAGAAAGTGTTATGCTTTACCAGGAATTCCCTGTTTTCCACTGAAGAAAATAAAGGAATTCTTGGCTATTTATACAAAGGAAGTTCCATCATGAGGTGAATTTTTATTTTGTAAAATAAAAACTAAGCAGCAAAGAGGAGGCAAATTCTGCCACCTCGCATGATTTTTGAATTGTGGTGCCATACATGGTCTCACGCTATTGCACGTACACTTACCATGTAGCGAATACTCATGCAGAATGAAGATTTTTTAAAAAAAAAACCTCTCATTTCCAACGTGAAACTAGTTCAAAACCAAAAATCAGAAAGTATGGCTTAATCATAGAGTGTTAGATACAGAGCGTGAAAATAATCCAACAAAGATAAGAAGAAAATTGATTTAGGAAGACATCCTGTTTGAAAGTAATCCATTGTTGTCTGAAAGCTGAGGTTTAGGTGCAATAAATTTTAGGTATGAGAAGTATTTTGCCCTCGTACGTGTACACAGCTATGAGACTGCAGTTGGGGTGCCCCGATTACAGATATAGGCTGTGTAACCGCCATTTATTGAGCTGTGCGGTTTCAGACGCCATTCCACATTTAACAGCTGTGATGGAAGACCTCTGTGATATTCATTCCAACACTGACACCCTCAAGTCATATTTCTTCCCTTGTCACAAAGTATTTATTTTTATCAACAGCTTGTCACTCAAGTGTATTAAAAAAAAAAATACTGGAGAAACGGGCAGTTGTGAAGCCTCTATGTCAACCGTAAAGATAATGTCTCTCAATTTAGTGCTGCTATTTTGTTATTATACATTCATAAATAATCAAATATCAGTTCAAAGACTCCAGGCATCAGAACTGAGAGAGAGGACCGAAAGCATAGGTGGTATTGAATTTTTCACTTACTCTCCCAAAACGAGTCATCCTGTTAATAATCTGGCTCTCGTCCCAGCCAGACATAACACATTTTGAAGTTGTCTTTCTCCCTCGCTGTGGCAGAATTGGCAGCTATATTCACAACTAGAAAGTTTCGGAGTGGTCAGACAGGTTTGTTTTGTATTCTTGCCATCACGCTAAAGACTTTTGCAGTGCCGGTGAAACAAAAGGAGGAGAGAACAAAAGCAACTGGCATATCTGCAGTCACACATTAGTTTGGCATCACATGGGTAATGGACTCAGAAAGGAATACGTTGAAACAAGGTGGACAGTGAAATGACACAGGAAAGCTCAAAGTCTGAAGCCTAAAGTAATAAAGCTAAGACTACGTTAAGTTTGTTACTCCTCTGGTTTATATAAACACAGAGGCAGGAAAGAGAAGCTGCTAGCTGTTCATAAGACAGGAAAAAGACCCTTTGTCATTCCATTTTATAGTAAGAAAAACGAAAAATAATAACTCTCTGCTGGGTTAAAAACTGGCTGGAGGGCCAGGCCCAGAGAGTGGTGGTGAATGGAGTGAAATCCAGTTTTGGGCGCCTTACCACAAAAAAGACATTGAGGTGCTGGAGCAGATCCAGAGAAGGGCAGTGAAGGGGTGAGGAGTCTGGAGCCCAAGTCTAATGAGGAGCAGCAGGGAACCGGGGCTGTTTAGCCTTGGGAAAAAGAGACTGAGGGGAGACCTTATTGCTCTCTGCAGCTACCTGAAAGGAGGGTGTAGAGAGGTGGGGGTCGGTCTCTTCTCCCAAGTCACAGGCGACAGAACTAGAGGAAACAGACTCAAGTTGTGCCAGAGGAGGTTCAGGTTGGATATTAGGAAAAATTTTTACACCAAAAGGGTTATTAATCATTGGAATGGGCTGCCCAGGGAAGGGGTTGAGGCACCATCCCTGGAGGTATTTAAAAGACGGGTTGACATAGTGCTTAGAGATATGGTTTAGTGATGGCTTTTTATCAGGGTTAGGTTGACTAGATGATCTTGAAGGTCCCTTCCAACCTAAACAATTCTATGATTCTATGATTCTAATAAATAAATACTTATATGAAGGGCTGTCTATTCTCCAGGAAAAAAAACATGATAATCTCAGCACTGACTCAGCACCTCCTTAATAAGTTACTCACAGACTCCGATGTCATGCAATTTACACTTTATCCTGTTTAAGATTATAATTTCGTTTCTAATAGGAACTGTGGCAGGTGGAAATTCAGGATAGAACAGTCCTGGGACAATCACGAGCCAAAAGTTATTTCTGCTTTGCTGCTAATCCTTCTGTAATGTAACTACATTTCATATACACAGAAAATCAAATCCATCATACACCTAATGTGACTGTCAGATTCGGCTCATCAGGTTCCTCCTGTGATTAGGCAGTGGTGGGGCGTAATGCAGGTGGTGGTGGAGGGCACAACAGCTGCACACCATCTTTAGAAAAGCAAACACACTGGAGTTCCTTCTGCCTATGGTTACCATGTCTTGTGTTCTCATGTTGCAGCAGTTAGGGGATATGGCTTAGGCCAGTCCATTGCTATACCTATGGTATAGATGCTTATAGGACAAGGCGTAATGGCTTCAAACTGGAAGAGGGTAGATTTATATTAGATATGAGGAAGAAATTTTTCACTATGAGGGGACTGAGTGCTGGAACAGGTTGCCCAGGAAAGTTGTGGATGCCCCATCCCTGGAAGTGTTCAAGGCCAGGCTGAATAAGACTTCGAGCAACCCAGTCTGGTGGGAGGTGTCCCTGCCCATGGCAGGGGGGTTGGAACTAGATCATCTTTAAGGTCCCTTCCAGCCCAAACCAGTCTATGATTCTGTGATATCCCCATGGTTCCCCTCTATTTGCATATATGTATATATACTAGCATCTGCCAGTTGTTCAAGCATGTCTAAAAGGAAAGTTACCAATGTAAATCAGAACTCTGCCTTCAGTATTACAGAGACATGGAATACAAACCTCAGGCATTTCATTGTGCTTTATGTAGTTTCTTCATATTCTTCAGCTGAAGTCAAAATTTTGTATTAACAGCATCACATATTTCCTTAGGGGGCTGACGCTAAAGGAATATACCCTTTACAAGTAATAAATGTACCGTAAATATATAAGATCAGCAAGTACGTCCCAAAATGTGGTATACTGATTTATTATGCACTGTAACTCCTGTCCCATTCTATGAAAAAAAATATATAACTTTTATCTGCTTAGGAATATCATCTACATAACGTGGCTTTGTTGTGCACATCAGTATATGAACCCTTTTTCTATTTTGGAAGTGAGAATCTATTCTTTTTTTAAACAGACCTGTGGAGAAGCCCATGGTGGTAGCTGGTGGGCTTCGAAGCAGAAAATGGGATGGGATGGGTGTCAGCCTCAGCCCCTTCCTGCCACCAGGGGAGATCCAAACATGCAGATTTCTGCCACCCCCAGAGTAGGAGCCGTTTTGGGTGGAAGCATTTGCATACTTTCCTTCCCCACCCCAAATACTGTCCCACTCCATAAAAAAAGACTTACAGAGGAGGGAATGGGAACATGGTAAAAAATTCACTCCTCTCTTGAAGTTCTGAGTTTGACCTGCTAGATTCTGATACTACTATCTTGAAATGCCTGTCTACTTTAAGGCATCGTGTAGGAGCTGTAGGGATCTAATTCAAAGACACCTGATGCTGTTGTGATGAAGGCTATTACGTGCCATTGGGTTTTTCTGGGGAGGCAGGTTAGTAGACTCTCTGCTTTTAAAGTTGCAAGAACCCCCCAGTTAAGAAATTATGGTTAACCTTCCTTTATAATCCTCCCTGACTTGGCTGTCTCCTCTGGCACCCTCCAAATCTGCCCTGCCGAGCATTTTCTTTCCATGGGAAATACTGAAGAATCCCACAACATCCTGACATAGAGCAGGACACCAGTACGTTTTTAGCCCAGCTCCCTAACAGTACAGTACAATAGACATCTACAGTGCTGTAAAATTAAGCTAATGTGTTTAGTGAATCTGTTTCTAGAAAGGTTACAGAATGTACTGCTTTTATCATTACGGATGAAGCATGGCTTCTATGCATTTGACATTTTGGAGTGTTTTTTCATAGATCCTAAAAGGTTTTTTTGTCATATAATTATCTAAAACTTGTTCCCCTAGGAGACCTGAAAATGAGCAGCTTCTCTGTTCATATGCATCAATTTGCTCACATAGAATATTGATCCTTATGAGGCTTTTCTTGCTCTACATCCCACTAGAAGGGCTCACATACATTTTGTAATTTATATGTATATGTGTGTGTATGTGTGTGCGAACATGATCTTTTCCCACCTTGCGAATGTGATGAGGAGGACTGCAAATTACTTTACTTCAATTTACTCTGAAATGTAAACTTTTGTGAATGCATTTGTATTTTTGCTCTTTCCCAAAGCATCATAAAGCTGTAAGGGTTTCACAGCTACCATTCATATTGTACTTCTCTCTTTCTGGAAATGTCAGGGGCAAGTAATATCATGCACTGCCGTCTGAGCATGTACCTACACGTGTGATTATATATTTGTGTCTGAATAACACAGTGTGCATCACTATTTTGAGAAACAAGCTTTGATGGGTATTATTGCTAACAACAATATTAATACTAATGCACAGTATTCTTAACAAAGCGCATCATGGGGCATTTTGCAATTCAAACACAATTAAAAAGCAACATCAAATAAATGTTTGATTTTGATTTAAATCACGCGTAATTCAGTTCTCTAAATATGCACCAAATTAAGGATATTAGAAAACAAACTCCTAGGGCTGCCTTCACTGAGCAGGGTTTTCTGCAGCCTACCAACAACTGAGATTCCTCCTGGCCCATGAAATGAGGATGGAGATCAGCTCACCAACCCTGAGGCTGCTGACACACCTCGGCACTTGCAGGGCTACCCCATTACCTTCACAGCACCCGGCAGCTTTGTTCCACGGCTTCTTCTCCATCAAAATATAGTTTTCCAGGTCCCTCGGCTCCTCCTTGAAGACAACGGCTGTTGGCAGCGTGGTTGCCCTAGCAGCGAGCGCATTATATGGTGGCAGAGGATGTCCAGGTGTGACTGAAGATTGCTGAATATCCTCTTCAAAAATCTTAGTGCTGCTGCTGGAAAAGGAATGACCCCAGCCTGAATCACAATCTGTTAGAGAGGACAAAATAAACTAACGTTTATTTACAAACTGAGCAAATTTATGCAGAAACTCTCTGCGAGGCAATTACTGAAACACATAACAGCATTGTTTTCTGAGTATCACTATAATTTGAAGTCTCATATTGGTTTGCCAGTGTTACAGTATTTTTCTTCCTTCCTTAGTTCACCCATACATGCAGAAATCCACTTTCCTTAAGCTTATTATTTGACCCTGCTCTACCACACGGTCTATCTGAAGTCTCTGTACTTTGGACATCTATTTTATTTCTTAAAATGAACTCTGTTCTTTAAAAATGAAATGAAGGCTTTAAGAGTATAATATAAATCAGATGAAAAATTTAGAGCAGACTGTGCTGCTTCATCCTAGTTGATAAATTACACATTATGATAGGCTTTAACCCCTCCCGGTAGTACTCCAATATCATATATTGGTTTTGCATATCATCTTGGGAAGCATGCTTTTTCACTTGTGAGTTTAGTCACTGCCTCCAGCTGAAGTTATACAACATTAGAAGAATACCAGAAAAGGAGGGAAAAAAGTAATCTGAAGAAATGGTTGCAGAAGTAATGGCATGGTTGCCAGAAGTAATGAATGCAATAAACTTACCCAAGAACGTGAATTTGCCCGGCAGTCATACAGAGTTTTTCACTCATTATGCTCCAGGTGTTGGTGTGGCATCAATGTGGTCGGTCCATCGGTCACTTAGCAGGCAGGAGGGGTGACGCTCAAAGCAGCATCACTTCTCTGGAGGGGAGAAGGTGTTTTGTGAACCACCACGTGCACCTTGGTGGGGTGGGTCCTGCCTGAGCATGGGTCTGACATGGGGAAGCTGCCCAGCTCCACTGCTCCAAGGAAACCCCACCCATGGCTTCATCTGCAGAGGCAGAACAAGGATGTTAAGGCTATTGCTACAGAGCATGACCACACACGAGGCTGTTTTGGCTAAATGAAGATATTAAATGCCTTTGAACATATGTCATGTATCACAGGCTACCTGTTCCTGCAATATCCATGTTAAAATACTGGTACGTTTTGTTAGGTTTTTTTCCTGAAGTCGTTTTTTTAAAATTCATTTTCCACCTTGGATTGGCACCCTTAGGTTTAGCTTACGTGCTTGTTCAGAAACAGAGTGAAATTCCCCCGGTGACAGCTGAAATGCTGAAGGAAGCCACACACGCTTTTCTGGTGGCGGTGCATAAAGCCATGCGATAACGAAGGAACACAAAGGAAGGCTCAGCACCGTTTCATTCCGTTGTCCCGTATTCTCTTTGAAGCAGGACTTACTTCCATCTGCAGAGGGAAGCCAGCCTGATGGAAGGGAAAGGGGCTTTGTTAGCTCGTCAGGGGTAAAAGGGAAACGCGCTACTCCAACACTTGAACGCTGCTCTTGAAGATTTGTTGCTCTGCCCTAATTCACCCAAAATTAAATTCATTCATGTTTCCAGAATGATGTGGCTCCTAATTACTGCTGTGGGAAAGACTATTATTTGGTATAGCATCAGGTCTTATTATGGGAGTGAAAGGGGTCCCCTGAGTTTTCAGGATGGCGTAGAGCACTTAAGATGGCCTGCGTATAAGGAATTTTGAGACCCAGCAATACTGAGGTAAATGAAAACCCAAATTTCAACCTCTCAAGAGCTGGAATCTGCTTAGAGAAGTCTTAATAGACTTGGCAGGAGATTCAATAGTATTTTATCTGGACTGTCTTAGTGGTATAAAGCTGCTACATTTAGTGAGAATAGTAACTACAAAACTACAAGAGAGAAAAAGTAATTCTAAATACACATAAAATACAGCTGCCATGATTTATGCTTTTAAAGATTTGCTCAGAAACAAAAATAACTGTAAGTAACTATGCTTATTGACATTCTTCCTACCCATGTCTAATTAGTCCAGGCAGAGAATGTGATAGATTCATCCTACCCCTTGTCTAAGACTTCAACATTAAAATACAGTAGCAGCTTAGTAAATTGGTTTTGGGCACATACTTCTAGTTTCCTTCCTTTATACTGGTATATTTTTCCCCATTGTAATAAACATGGGGTGACACTTGCCAATGGTCAATAAGGTGTTTTTTTTTTTCCAGAATCCTTTTTATTTGTGTCTTTAACACACTACACGCCTGGGCAAAGTAGCAAAAAAACAGAGGTAAGAAGTTGGTATTACATCTCCAGGGGGTTGACACGTTTTGAGCCTTAGAGATGCAAATAATACCAATACTGGTTGAGGCACTATTAAACCACATCCTGCCTAAATTGATTCTAGAAACACTGAAATAATGCTGGAAAGAAATGAAGGAGGGGAGAAGCAAATCTGGCATAATTTGGGCCATCAATTGGACAAAAGCTGACGTAGTGATGTTAACTTCAAAAAATGTCTCTGGAGAGCCACAAAAGACACATAGATAAGTTGATTAAGATGAAAAGAGGTAGGAAGTGCTGACTGTCAGTGCTATGGGCTTCAGCAGTACCACCAATATATAACTGGAACTGTTATTTACTGGCTTGGTCTTGTTGTACAGTCCCAAAGGTCTTTAGTGGATACATTTATACATTTATATCACAGAATCACAGAATCTTAGTGGTTGGAAGGGACCTTTGAGATCATCGAGTCCAACCACATAAAAACAAACAAACAAACAACACAACAACAAAACAAAAACAAACCACAAAAACAACAAACAACAAAAAAATACCCACACAAAAACAAACAAACAAACAAAAAAAAACCAAACCACCCACCAACTAAACCCCACACTCACAACCCCACACACAACACCCCAGCACAAACCAATGATC
>JAOTQQ010000032.1:10159033-10207608 GCA_026546715.1 Gallinago undulata
CAGTCATCCGGCACCTCTCCTGTTGACCAGGATTGTTGATAGATAATGGAGAGAGGCTTGGTGAGCTCTCCTGCCAGTTCCCTGAGAACTTTTGGGTGAATCCCATCGGGCGCCATACTTATGCATGTCCAGTTGCATAAGCAAATCATTAACTACTTCCTCACCGCATCCTTATTAAATCATGGGTGAGAATCTATTTCAATTTCCTTTTCACCTGGCTGTTTGACCACCAACCATACAGACGTGATTTAGAAAACTATGGGCTACTCCTTATATCACAAGGGTCAGACTAGTCCCAAGCTAGCATAAATAATAGAGACTTCAAAACAAGTCTAATTTTGCTCATTAACACATTAGGCTATCCCTGCTTCATTTCCTCTTCCATTTCACATATATAAAAGTGTTACAAATACAACATAAAAAAAAATTCTTTGCATCATAAAGGAATTATTCCACTCTTCCAAATTCATTTTATTCATTTATCCAATGATTTATATCCAATAAATATCCAAATATCCAATAAATTATCCAATTTATTCATTGAAAGAGCTGGAAACCTGTATTAAAAAGTGCTACCACCCCTCCGCCACCAAACAAAAATAAAGCATTTGCTTCTAGCAGTGTTAAATGATGTTTGATGCTCCAGAGAGCCTTCAACATTCATTACAGAGTCAACCAGAGCTTCATTAAATATCAGTCTTGCATGTGTATATGTGGTACTGAGTGCCGGCCTCAGGAGCTCCCTTAGGCGATGTTCTATAGGTTTCTTTCATCTGTCATTTTGCTTTGACTTGGGGCGATTATCACTTTTATCACTGACAATAGAAAAACTCATTCCTGTGTGCATTTCATTTTCATTACTCCTTGCCCCGTGAGGATGACTGACACACACAGATTCTTTTTCATCTTTTAAAGTATTGTAATTAATCATTTTAAATTCTCGCCTTGGAGTGTTCTTTTATTAGCATTGGTAGATGAAATGAAATTAAAACTGTGTATTGGTACTGAGAAAACTTGCTGGGCTATCCTGGCCTAGTAGCAAAAGATTAACTCTCATACATTTTACACTGGCTTAACTTAGCTGCCCTACATCTAGTCTATTCTGATATTCATTAACACGAGCAGAGTGTGAATATGGGCTAGGGAGTGCCTAATGTTTTGAAACATCAAGTGCAAAAAAAAAAAGGAAAAAAAACCCAGCCTTTTTTCTCCATGGGAACATCACTGGAGGTTTTTTAATCTGTAGGTTGGTGCAGACAGTTATGAAACAATTTAGAAAATGAGGAAGAAAGATCTTAAATATACAGTGCTGGTTGGAGACTGAGGACACCTGGGTTACTGCCACTGCCATGGGCTTCACAAGTTATCTTGAGCAAATGACAAGTTCTCTTCCTGTTTTCCGCCTGCAAAATTAAGATATGAGTGCTCCTTCCTCACTTTTTGCTTCACTTATTTAGGTTGTGGGCTCTTCAGTGCAGAAACAGTCTCTTATACTTGCCAAGGACTGCGTCTACCACAATCTCACTTAAGCACTAATGTCAAACACATAATAATTGTGTGCCATCGCTGTAATAGTTACTGCCTGTGCGTTAAATTATCTGAGAGAGGCAGCGCTGACAGACGCCCGGAGAAGCTGTGCTCCTGCAGGAGCAGGGCTGTTCCCCTCCTCTCCACGCGTCAGGACAAATTACCATAGAAACAAGTGCCAGTGCCGAACAAGTGACAGACCCTCACTGGAATCGGGGGACAGAAGCAAGGCGAACATAACAGCAACACTATTTTCTTTCCCTTCTGCAATTGGTGTTTACCTCAGAAGTTTAAGCCCTATTTAGAAAAAAACCAAGCCAAAACAGAATACAGAAAAATAACATTAGACCTAACTTTCAGTAGTAATATTTGGTATCCTTTCAAAATTTATTGAAAATGCAGAAGGCTGGTATTTTACTGTATCTCTTTTAAACTGCCTGTTCCAGATGCCTAATTTTTAAGAAAACATATAAAACCTAAATCATGGTCATCTTCCTATTAGAACCCTCAAGACAACCCTATTTTAGGATTAAACCAATTTTATTTTCTTCTCTTTGTAATTCCTGAGGTGGTGCGGAGATGCTAAACTTATCATTATATGAAAGCTTGTCTTGCATTTTTGGGAATCCTCATATCTCACATCTTTCCTATAAAATATCTATTTTGGCTATTTCCTCTATATGAAGACTTGTAAAGTCCTGAGAACATAAACTAGATCTCTCTCTGTTAGATGCCAGTCTGGGGAAGCCTCCCTTGAGGGAGCTTTCTGGCTTCTTTTACGTGTGCAACAGGAATGAATGATGGCCAGATGTTCCAGAGGCTCCATTTCTGTATCATTTCAGTGCGATTTCAGTGTAATTGTTTCAATCAGAAGTGAATGATTTGGTGTGGATAAAATAATAAATAAATTTCACAAAGTTTTCCTTCACATTATTTACGAGATAAAAATATATTTTTGTTGGTGGTGCAGATGATGTATCAGAATGTACAAGGTATTATGTATAATGGCAAGATAGCACCTTGACTTCTGTTCCTTTTACTTTAAAAAGCAAAACCTTCACCCTTAAGAAGATCGAGTGACAGCCATGGTGCCATTTTCTCACTTTAAATAGCAAACTGCTTTAATGTCTGAAACCAGATGTCTGAGGGTAAACTTCACCTATGTGAAGAAAAGTTTGGAACCTGTATTCCAATTTATTCTTGACTATACTCAGAATAAAATTGCTCTGAAATATTATGTCACCGAATTTCCAGTATCTCATGTTACACTCCAGACTTTATTACAAATTAGTGGGAAAAACTCTGGACTATGTCTTAAAATGCACAGATCATCATTTAATATATAATTCGTATCAGTTATCCATCTTAAATAAAAATGTGTTATGTCCTAGATGGCCTGAAAGAGTGTGTTTAAACTACTTTCAGCTGCGTTGCAGAAATTTGAGTTCTTAAACTTATATTCTAACCAAAAGGGCAGTGGAAGTTGAAAGAAATCCTTCAATAAAAGTAAAACACTAAAAAAGTCATTTGCCATTTCAAATTATTTCCTTGAAAGAAATGGAGACTAAGGCTGTAAAACATTGTGTTGAACCAAGCACTGAAATCAAGAACCATGCCTTTTTTAGTATGAAATGAATCTGGGTTTTGCACCCAGGCTCACCTAGGCTATAAAGGAATGCTGAATGAATGCAATAACAAAGGATTTTTAACATTATCCACTTTTCACAGAGGTAGATTGGATAAATTTGCTTCAAGGAAATCTAACTTCTTAAGGAAACCTAACTTCTGTGAAGCCAGATGGTGCCCCATGAAGCTGCCTTGGAGCAAAGTATTTCTCTTATAATTTGAGAAATGCCCAATTTTTGTAGTTACATATGGAATTATTTTTGCTTTAAGGATAGCATTTGGCAAACATGGTGCTCTGTGTCTATTCAGTGATCCCCACTGCCACAATTATTTCTATGAGTCATCAGAAGAACTAGAATCCAATAAGGAAAGTGCCAAAGAAAAAGCATCTATTAATTAAGAAAAGAGCCTGATAATTAAATTCACCACGGAAATCAGATTTCATTTTAAATTCTAGAAAATGTAGCCCATACAGTGAGTGGCCCATGTAGTTTTTCAGTGGCCATTTGGTGTGCTTTTGAATAATAAGAAGAAATTTAAATATTTAATGCTATTTAACAACAAAATGTGTGGTATCTACAGAGCACATGAACTGACACTCAATGCATCATTAGTCTGTTTATGGTACATGCCAGTTGAGGTACACACAGTTGAGGTGTGCATATAGTGTCTCTCACGTCAGTGGCACTTCTGTGGAAATGCATATATCTTAGAGAAGAATGATGGCTTGTAATATTGGCCTGGTGCCTTGAAAACACATCCGGTTGTATTTAAATAGGTCAGCACTGACAGATTTATGGTGTAATTAATGTTGATTAAATCCATGTAGGACCAAGAAAATATGAAGTAACAACCGGTTTGGAACTATTTTGTATATGACATAAGTAATCAAAACACACAGAAATCTAAATGTTTTATGGATGGCCAGATTATGATTCAATCCTGACTGAATTTTATTGAATTGTTTGAATATTTAAACATTTTCATTACTGATTATGTTTTGGTTTGGAGGCTTTTTTCTTAATTACGCATGACTGATATTGGTAACTGTCATTAACTGAGAATTAACTGTTCTACAAATAAAAAGATTAAATGAATATGAGAAAAGGTTCCTAATATGAAGAAATATGTGCAATCAACATAGTATGAAGCAGTAAAAATAACCCCAAATTTCTGCCCAAGAATCCAACCAAATACAAGCTGGTAAGTAGGATATATATTTGGAATGTATTCTAGAACGAAATCTAGACAAACTGAAGATTAATGCAACTGGAATGATGTCGTGTAGACTGTTCTACACAGCAAACACTCATGCGGTTGCTAATTTTCAACACTGCTGGAGTTGGTGTAATATAGGAACTTTCAGCACAGGAAGCACTTGTCTTCCAGAATAAGAGCTAATAAATCAAAATTATTTTGTTCCCTTGTACGTTCCATTGTCTCTTGTTACACCAACACTCAAAATACGTAACACTGAGTCTGCATCTCAAAATTTTCAATAATTAAGAATTATTTTCTTGTTAACTGTCTTCCAGGACTTCTTAGCTCTGCCTGCATGTATCTCTTCTGCCCCTAATTTTCTCAGTTGTCACTGAACATAGATAGAATCTATTAATCTTCCTATTGTATCTTGTCTGCATTATTATGATACAGAAAAGATGCAAAAACTTGCATGCTTTCCCTGGAAGTCCTGTCAGCAGGAAGTCCTGGCCAGCTGTGTCATTATGAAGGGAAAAAAGGACCTTCTGCTACAACATCTTGCTTTTCCTCAGGTCTGCCATAAGGTGGAATTAAGATGTACAAAGATTTGGAGGAAACTCTGCCTTAAGATGATCCAGTGAAATAACACTGAAAGAGGAGTCATGATTAAACATTCCCACTTCAGATGTGTGAAAAGTGGTGGCACAAGGTGCCACAAGTTATATTCAAAACCTGACTTCTTTGTTAGCTGTGGCTTAAAAAAAACCCTCTATACGTCAGTTATGACTAACTATCATGGACTGATTTGGAGGTGAGTTCATTTCATTTGCAGTCCAAAGAGCAGACACATATTGGATTTATTTTCCATTATTTACAATGGAAATGAGCTCATCACTATTCCATTTTACATTTCATATTAATCAATTCATTTTTCTAGCTTGCAATCAGTTTATTAGTTTTGATAAGTGCTTCATGAATTGTTAATGATAACATAAAACAACAAAATTCAGAATCTGGTTAAAAATAGCACCCTTTCAATGTTTTGGCCTGCTGCCACTATTATATGTGACTGGTGTGAGGTGGAACACACATCACTTTCAGTAACATTATCTCTGTGGGTCAACTTGGCATCATGGATTGCAGCTTCAGGATATGACTAAAATAAATATTGTATGAGAGAACATCCATAACCTTTTGAAGAGTATACCAATGCTATAATTTTCTACATGTGAGTGGCAAAGCCTATATTTTCTTAGATCCAGCTATTAGAGATGCTAAGGGGAGCTATCAGTTGTTCTTATAATCTTAATCAATGCCTTAAACTGTAAAGAATGTCATCTCAACTATATGCAGACAAAGTGTCAGGAAAATATATTTAAAATAGTGCGAGAATAGAGAAATAGTTATATGGACTCGTAATTTATAATATATTTCAATAAGTTAAAAAGTTAATTCAATTTTCCAGAACTGTTATATATTTGTATATAATAAGGAGATATGAATCTCTTCCAAGGTGCCATCTGCAAGCAAAGAGAAATATGGTTTGATGATCAAAACACCTATTTCAGAAAGAGTTCTGGAGTGTTCCTTTGCACAGCTGACCAAAAGACAGTATCATTGTATTTGTTCAAGCTATTCCAAAATAACAACACTCCTGAGGAATTTAACGTCGAATTAGCTAAAAAGATCTTAAAGAAAATGCTCTCTACATTGAGAACCACTGGTAGTCTAGATATGCAAGTAGTTTATGATACTGCCTGAGATAAAATAGCTTGAAAGTATCTCTCAAAGACCTCTTTCCCAACCTCTGCTCCTCTGTATAAAAGATGATGTTTCCAAATCATCACATTGGCAACAGTATCCAAATACTTGAACACCATGACTTTAAGAGAAAATTACATTTTTATCTTTTTGTTGTTAAACAAAAGCAAAAAGTATACTACATTAAGAACATCCTCTGGGGTCAACCAAATGTCTCCTTCATTGTTAATAAATTGTTGACAAACGATGAACTCAAACAAGATATTAGTTAGTCATACTGACTAATATCCAGGCAAATAACAACATGCAGAAACATAATGTGCACATAGCAAGACAAATAACCATAAATTTGGCTTGGCAACCAATAAATGTCACCCACTACCTCTCAATCAGGTGTTTGTTTTGGTAATGTTTGGTTGCTGTTTTTTTTTTAAAAAAAAAAACAAACAACAAAACTAAAACCCCACAACTTTTTAATACTTTAATTTATAAAGCTGTAAAGCTATCTGGTGTGTGTTCCTTCAGAGAGTTCTTCTTCTACCTTTTTTTATAGATTTCTCAAGCTAGTGCCACTTATTTATATTTTTTTCTTTCATATGGCAGTTAAATCAGCTAAGAAAGCCTTAAGTAACATGTGACTGAACTGATCAGACATGAAAAACACGTGGCATCTCCTCAAAGGAAAATGCAAAAATACATTCATCACCAATAGTATGTTAATGAAAACCCTTTGCCAAGCAATGTTTAACATGTAATAATGCTTATAGTTTCCATTGAAACAAACAAACAAAAAAAAGTCAGATGTAACTGATGGAAGCAGGGTAAGTTAGTACTTCTTTGTTGGTGACAACTACTGCATGTTTATAAACTGCTTTTCTTTCCAATTACAAAAGCAGACTGAAGCCTGTGTTTTAGAATTGATTGTACTGGGGGGAGAGTTTCATTCAAACTCAGCAGACCTTGTAGTTATCATGAAAGCTATTAATTTATAAGGCCCAAACCATCGTTATTTGGAAGACAAACAGAACAAATGAGCTGTAAAGTGTACTTTTTCCCAGGGAGAACATTATATTGTGAATTACCTTAAGACACCGTCCACCATCCTTCACAGCTGAAACACACGGCAAGAACGCCAGCTGACTGCAAAGGTGTAAGGTCAGACCTCCCGTTTCCTGGTGAGCTCTCATCGCCACGTGCACCTGGCAGTCCTGTCTTCCTCTGCTTCAGGCTAACCGAGGTACTGCCCTGAGGTGATGGAAGGAACAGAAAGAAACAGCTGAGGAAGAACTGATTTTTAGGCTCCTGAATTTAGATTACATTTTAGAGCTGACAGGTGGAAATTGGAGATGGTAATTATAAAGGGCATAAGCAAGTAATTTGTATTAGCAAGGAAGGGTCCAGGCTCTTCTCTCTGTCACTTGAAAAGAAGGGGGTAACACATTGTTGTACGGCAGCCAAAATAACCTCTACTTTTCCAGTTAACAGGCTTGCATTAGAGGTCCAGATTCTCCTCATGAGAAACACTGAGCTTAGTTTCACAGATGCAAATCATATTCACTTTTTATCTGAATGAATTTAAGATTTGCAATTTTATAATTACAGAAACTGCAACTACTTTTATTATACTAATTTACCTTGCACATTGCCAGTTATAAAGAATATTTCATGCAATGAGTGTATTTCACAGTGTGTAGGTACCACAATTCTAGCATTTAAAATACTGCAAAAAAGATCCTGTTCATAAAAATAATGTTTGCTTTTATGGTTTCCTTAAAAATAAGCTTAAAAAAACCCTTTGCACAAAGAGTCTCAACACTACAGTTGGATTTTCCCCCCCCCTTTACCCTGGAAACTTTACCTTAGTAATCTTGATAGCAAAAAGTCTTGTAGCTAAAACATTTCTTTTTGGAATCATCTTGTTAAATTTTCTGGTCTTCGTCCTTGGCTGGTTACGATGACACTCAGGCTATGTAGTAGAGTAGGCTCAATTGGTGACATCAGGGTAGTATATCCTGTTTGAAGAGCTCAAAGAACATGTTTTACTAATATTGTATTTAGTTAGAAAGGGTTTTAAAATACAAAATCAGTTTTTAAAAAGTCAATGACCTTTCAAATAAAATAAAGTGACGTAGTTGCTCTGTGCAGTTAAACACAAATTTTACCCTGAAAACTATGTGTTTTAATGTTAAAAAATAATTTAAAATGTTTTGATCTGAAATTAATGCAAACTCAATAGTTAACTAGCAGAATAAGCACACAGAAATAGTAACAGTCAGGTCTTACTTAAGACATCAGAAAAGTTGGTCCTTATTTCGGGTAGAAGAATGAAAAAAGCATCCAGCTTTCTACATGGGCTGTACAAAAGGAGATGGCAATTGGGTGGGGGAACAGTATATTTTCCAAGGGATCACTTTTTTCTCATTGTAGGGTCTTTATCATTTGCTGCTGCCATTGGAGGATGCTCATGCTTGGAGGGAGGGCTGGGACATCCTCCACAAATTGGCAGCACCAGTCCAAGCTCCTGGCATTTGCTAGTCTCCCATCCCTACCAATAATCCCAAATTTTATACTTCCCCTGCCTTGCCAGGAAGGTGTTGTCTCCAGAATAATCCTACCTGCTAAACACAGGCCTTGAAGGTGCTGGGTCACCCCTGCACCGCACTCTTCCTTTATGGCCAAAGGGCCTCAGAGAAGGAATTCTTGCTCCTTATTTATGTACAACTTAACAAGGAATTAAATTATTGAAGAGGCCATATGTATTCAGTTCTTCTCTGGGTGTCTCTTTTTCTGATGAGATGCCACCATGGCTATTTTACATCAAAGTGCAAATTATTAAGCTTCATTTGGTGATGAATGGATAATCAAACAATATTTCTAGAATACTAGTAAAGAATATTTCAAAAGATGGAGAGAGAGCACTGAGACTTGGAATTAGATACTAATAGTGCTTACCTTTGCATTAATCTGGAAATAAATAGTAACATAAACATCCACACTAAACGTGCTTCCTCTCAAACATAAAATATTTCTTCTCTGAACAGTCTCCATCTGTAGCACAAATGAATGTTTCATGTATAAATCGTGGCCATTGAGCACAAAAACGATATGGCACAAAAACTGTGTTTCCAATGATTGTCAGACATATAGCTGAGGCCAAATGAAAGCCAGTTGGAAGCTGCTCATAAAATTTGGCAGTTAAAATACATACTTTAGGCCTTATGGCTGCATTCATTGCCATATGTTGAGAGCTGTCCCTCTCTATTTATCTGCAGCTATTGTATGTTTGGAACTGTCCACCCCTATTTATTTGCAATCCCTTAATTAGGCATAATGGCTTAGCTACTAAAAGATATTAACATATTGCTGCAGATTGAATGAAGAACAACAGATATAATTTGAGGTTGAGAGGAGACTGAACCATGTCAGAAGATCAAGTTTGATTTAGTCACATAATGACACAGAGGGCGATAACCATTGGACAGCCCTTTGCTCTGAAAATGTACACATTCTGTGCCAAGGTCTACTTCAGCCTATATTCCAAATTTTCTCTCAAAAGTATCCATAAACTGAAATAACAGTCAGAAAAGGCTTACAGATTCAAACTGCAAAAGTTTGATCTAAACTCAACCCACTGTTCCAGACTAGGCTGTTGACCAGTAAGTCTACATCCAGGTCTGTAAACAGGGGGATGGTATACTGGATACCAAAATTGCTGAGCATCACTCTTGAGAGGCTAATGTTTTGGAGATGGCCCCATTGCTGCCTTTTGGAGATGGCATACTGAAGGCAAATGGGAGAAATATATTCCCCCACGATGAGTGCCTTTGTTAGTCTGATGGAGAAATGCATCCCAGCAGACTGAATGCAGAGGCAGAAATTAAGCAGCATCTCCCCTTCCACCAGCTCTGACAATACATTGGCCTTTGATTCTAGCTATTATTGCTTCACTAGCATGTTATTTTTTTCTCCTGATTCTTCCTCTTCCATATGCTTCTTTTCCTGACTTCTGTCTGGAAAGGGTTGGGTTTGTCAAGCGTGTTGGGTTTAGCCAGCAAAGATAAATCAACCTTTTTGCAGCACTGCCCTGAGACTGCAACCTGAAAGCAATACTTTAAACAACACAAGGCCGCTAAAAGTTTGCTGAGTTTCAGAGTGGCTGATGAGACGTTGCACTGTGCCTGGAGCTTCCCAGCAGCAAGGCTGCAGGGGAAGGAAATTCAAGAAACACAACCTGGCAGACAGAAGCAGCATTTTCCTTTCTTTCTTTTTTTTTTTTTTTTTGTGTTTGTTCTCCTACTGCATGAGTTTGTTTTGTTTTAAAACAAATATGATCAAACATCAGCAGCAAAAAACAACACTTCAAAACTACCTAAATTGACTCCATCTTTCCTTTTCTCAAAATGGCTGTTAATACATACTATAAAGTCTGTTTAAACTATGGTTTCACCTTGTAAAATACTTCAAATCTTAAGAAAAAGAGATGATGGAAACTCAACAAATTAAAAATCTTATGTAATTATGTGCAAGCTATACATTTGTTCTCTGACTTTTCTTAAAGCTGTTTATTAAGAGGTTAGAATCCTTCTCATCTAGAAGAGGAGGAAGATGACAATAGCCAGATACAAAGCTCTTTTGAACTAAACCCTTGAGGTAACAGCCAAAATGTCTCACTACAGACAGTGAGCTGGTCCCTCATATCATAGTACCACAAGTTTGTTACACTTTCTAAATGTATTTATCCCCACAAAGCCCCCACAAGCAAGGGAAGATCTCTTAGCTGAAGGATTTAGGCTCCAAAATATTCTTCCGTTTAAGTACATGGGCACTTAGCAACTGATAGGTTCCTCCATCTTTCAGCTTCCATGTAAGCTTTCTTTTCAGACAGTACTGAAAAATTTAGCATTTCAAATTTTTAATTGGGATCTTCAAAGCAGTTCCTAATAGGTGCCAGAGGAAAGATGGTAGCACGTCTAATGAAAGTCAAGAAGTGCCACATATGCTGAGGGGAGGAGCTACCCCCCTTAGTGACAAGGCAAAGAGCAAGTCAGGTTCAGCTTTGGAGTGCTTCACTCAGACAACTTTTTTTTTTTTTTTTTTAACTAGATAGATGTGTGTTCCAGCTAGAAACGTATATCAGACTATTTTCAAGAGTCAAGTCTTTTTTGGTAGGTTTGATCTACACTCCACCTACTCTGCCTGTGAGGAAAGCAGCAAGCTTTTCCCCCAGAAAGTTATATTATACAATTATCTTCTTTTTTTCCCCCTTCCATCATGTTTTCCCCATGGCATAACAGGTTATTTCATGTAATGCCCCGTAAACACTAACTCTGCTGGGTAAGGCTTAAGGGAAAACATTTCAACATTTGCAGCATAATGAATTAGAGATTGGCAGATAGGCTTGTCTTTTTTGAAGTTCCCAGACAAATGTCTATCTGTCTGTCCTTTATTCTCAAATAAAAGCCTTTTCTAAACCTTTTCAAAGGCATATCATTGCAAGTCCTTCTGCTAGAAGTACTCATTTACCCAGCTCTGATCAGCAGGATTGTGAAGTGAGTGTTTCCTGTATAGCTTCTGGCGAGGATTAGGAAGAAATCAAATCAAATCTGAGATTCGCCGTTAATTATGAATGTCTAAAAGGAAGTGTGGAAATTGAAGAGAGGTAGAGAGGTAGTTCTACAGTTTTCAAATAGGACTATTATGACTGCAAGACTAGAGGCTCAGAGTCAGGTATACTGCAAGGCAATTCACAGAAAATTTTCCTATGAGGTAACACACTTTACAACTTACATTTTTGGTTTCTTGAAGAGATGAGCAGAGGAAATAGCTCATTGATGCATCTCAGGAGAAAACCTTTAAAAGGAATGTTAAAATTCAGCACCAAACAGAAATATTTCTGTATAACCTGAAATATTCCACTTGGGTAGGTTATTTTATTGTCCTGTTAGAAAAATAGAGTTTCTTCTCCCTGCACGGAAGGAATTTAAAGATTCCAAAGGCAACTGTATGAACAATGTTAACTGTGAAATATATTCTTCTTCTATCATGTTGAAATATAAATTGTTAAAGAACTGCATAAAGTTTGCATGGGATTACTCATTCGGCTATTGTACTGGGAAAATGCGAATATGTATACCGAATATGTACAACAATACAGAAAACAGCAAGGCTGAAGTCATATGTTTAGCATATTTTCATTGGCACATAGAGCAAAGGAAAGCTCTGGCTGCTTAGCAAGGGCTGGACTAGACTCATTAGTCTGCGAATACCCAAAGTTTTCTCGGTGTAAGGTCCTGTTCCAGGCAGTAGCTTTGATGGATTAGTGACCTGAGCTTTCAGGGTAGGTGACGTGTCAGAGATGGGTAGACAGAGACTGGTGCAAAGCAATGTTAATCATCTGCCACCAGGACATCTAGAAACACCCTGCACCAGTGACACAACTGAAAGCAATGCTGAAAAGCGCTATTTGGAATGAGGATGGTGGCTGGCTCCTTGTTATCTATTAATAGAGATAGGATAGAGGGAATCCAGAAATATAAATAAATTTCTGAACTGCCATTTTAAACAGCCTTGTACTTTCTTTCAGAGAAAGTAATAGTTTATTTTTCAAAAGCTAGAAAAGCACACCTGATTGCACACAACTCTGGACCTATTTTTTCTGATTCTTTCCAGAAAAACATGTATCATAATTAAGTTTTCATATGCAGATACCCTGCAGGACATTTATTGTTAAAGTAATTATGCAATTACACACATTTGTTCATTTACAAAATAAGCATATCTATTCCTTACTCTAGAAGCATATGATCATGATAATTGTTCTGCCCTGAGCTCTTGATACTTTGTGAAGCAGGATTTCAGAGTCTAATTTAAATATAACAAGCATGTCACCTCCTGTATATTAAATTTACACTTGACGCTGGCTTTTAAGTCAGCCTACTTGGCAGCTTTTTCTAATATAGTTGTACATTTCTCACCTATAAGATATCTTTTCTTTCCAGAGTAGATCTTATGCAAAGGTCTGCAAGAAAACCTGGAGTTCCTGTCAAAACAGAAGCCAGGGAATTATTTGATTCTCGATTCCATCTGACATCACAGGCCTCGATTTGAGGCTTGAAATATATTGACTTACAAATAAACAAATAGTGTTAGAGACTCAAAACAATGAATATACACTATTCTTGGAACACTAAAGATAGCCCAGGGTAATGAATGCACCCAGGATGAATATATTCAGATTAGCAATGCAATAAAAATTGGCATGCGGATACCTCTGAAGTATAAGAATCAAAGCTAAAATATGAGGGAGTATGGTTGACAGCAACTGTTTTATGGATAGAGTATGGAAATAGGAAATATAGCACATTCTTACAGAAAATGTTAGAAATACATGTGGTGGTGTGACAGATTAGCATTTAAAGTAAATGTATAGTAATTATAGAAATTAAACCATGTTTTCACAGTGACTGCAATTTGTAAAATCTGTGTCAGACTTGAATGATTTTTTAGTACAGTTTGTTAGTAGGGTGCTGAAAATGTTTTAAATTGAATTAAATTAAAACAAAGGTTTCTTAGTTAAACAACATCACAAGTAAAGAGACATTTCTCTGCAGTGTGTATTGAAATAATCACTTCTATTCTGAATATTCAGGAAATTTAAGATATTAATGACTTCTTATTCGGGGGGCGCGAGGGGGGTGTGGAGTAGAGTTGAATTTTCTGACCTTTAGATTTACAACTTACCCTCCCAGTTTGTTTAACATCTTTTCTAACTATTACATATAGACCATACAACAGCTGGAATAAAGAACAACAGTTCTGTCTGTTGTTACATCTACTAACATTTACCCTTGTCATATTTTGCACAGTACATTAAGCAAAAACATAACAGGCAGTTATTACCGAGCCTGCTTTCTATTACAGTGAATCTTTGTTAGGCAGGGGCAGAGGAGCAGGAAAAATAAGCAGAGGTGGAAAAAAGCAAGCAAACAAACAAACCCCCCAAAACAAAGCAGAGTAATTACATTGTACTATGTTAGGAGTGGTGATGAGGTTTTCAGAACCGCAATGTACTTGTTATGAAAGACACATTAAATGTAACATTAAAGCAAAACAAAAGAGAAATGTTCTAAGAAACCAAATTGAAAATGTTGCTATCAAACTAGCAATCTAATCATAGGAATAGAACAACAGAGGGTACAGACTTCATATGCCAAGATGCACGGTAACTTTATATTACTGCAGTGGGGGCACAATGGAGTATAATAAGGCATAAGGTGATGCACTTACATCTCCAGAGTGCGTTTTATATACATTCTTGTATTCCTCTGTAATATGTTCCCTTTCTTCTTTTAATTTTTTTTTTTTTCTTCTTAGTGAGCAGCTGTGCCTTACTGGAAGCAGAGGTGGTAAAGGCTCTGCTGAACTGCCGGGCCCACCCTGGGACATCCTATGGGGTGTGCTGGTTGGATGGGAAGTCCTCTGTGCCTGGCCAGAAGCACCCGCACAGCCAGCCATGGGCCATTCAACTTCTGTCTCACAAAGGACACTCTGGAAGGGGAACGTAACTGCCATTTCTGCAGAGTGTTTATTTCCCTGCTCCTCTTCTTTTCTTGTCCCCTTCTTCTTTCCCGTCTTTTCCCTATTTTCTTCCCCTATTTTGCCTCCTTTAGACTGTGAACAGTATTTGGCAAATTTTGACTCGATTTGCAAATGGTTTGGGGATGATGGAACTTGCATTTTTGTGAATGTGTTGGCTGAAAAACTAAAATTCACTCAGCCTCACATTACCTACAATTATCCAAATGGTTCTTGCGATATTTAGCAGAAATTTTTTTCTTCATTCCTAGTGAAGTAATATGACTCTTAGTTATGTATTCCAAATTAAGAGGTATTAAGCATTTCCAGCAATTAAATCTTATTGCAGATCTTCTGAAAGCTATACCTTTTAACATAAAGAAATAGAAAAGGCAGTCCGAAGCCCACTGTAAACACCGGGAACATATGACTCCTTTTGGTTTTAGATCAATCCTTTGAAATAATAATAGTTTAAGAAAAAACACTGAAAGTTTTAAAATACACACACACACATATATCCGTATATATTTTTTATATTTGTTGACATGCCCTATCCATATTCCAGGGGAAAAAAAAGAATATTAAAAACTAGGAGTCACGATTGCTTTCAAAGTACACAAGAGATAACAAATCAAATCAATGGCCCTTATCTCGACAGACTATTGAAATCTCCAGGAACACAAAGAATTTCTTGGCATGTCTTTGCATGAGAAATCTAATATGAATGTTATTCATACTCCCACAAAGGTGAACAATTATAACACTTTCTTTAGCCATATCTTTCTAGCTGATAAGAGTGTGGCTGGGGAGCCAGAAAAATCCATTTCTTTCTAGGTATAAAAAAACAATGTCCAGAAAAGACTGTCCTCCTTCATTACAGAAAATGCTAGCAAATATCACCAACATCATACTATCAGTCCATTGTTGGTCCAGTTAGCAAAAAAATATATGTAGTTATGCAAGTAAGTGCATAAACAAAATTAGTTTCTGATCTCTTCCGTTATAAATAGGGTTTACTGCCAGAAAAAAAAAAAAAAAAAAAGAAAAAAAAGCTTAATATTTAATCTGGGGAAAGCAAAATACAAAAATTATATGCATGGCTGAAAACATTGGACCATATACACCTTTATCAACATCACTGGAGAGATTTTTGAGCAAGAAAACAGAGCACACCTATTTTGTGCAGTTTTGCTCGTCTGGCACTGAAACTCATGTAGGAATTTCTTCTGTGATGAGGATTTTTAAAAAAATATTTATTTAGCTTTCTAGTGCAATTCCTATTAATTTCATGGAGATTAAGTGCTCCTTGGCTAAGCCTATGTTATTTATTTTTTCTTTTAAAAGTAAGTTTGCCTTTAGCCAAAACCCAAGCAAAATTATACTATCACAGTATTGAAACTTTTTTTTAATCTTAAATCATTATTTTTCCCAAATTATAACAAATCAATAACATTGTCAATTATAGCATACTTAAAACATTTTTTAGTAACCAGCTCATCAAAGCTCTTAGTCCACATTTCATATTGTTCAATAAGTAAATAAAGGAACATACTTTTAGGGTTTCTTGAATCCAACGCAGAGATAATATCATGCAGATCTGATGTTGATCGTTGCAATGACATGGAGTCCAAAGAACATCTTCTGTAACTAACACCAAAACCACACAGAGCTTCGGACACAGGTACTTGAAACTTTGCTCTCCCATTGGATGACATCCAGAGTGAAATTCCCAGTGTCAGCAGAGTATTAATTCCCTGTTATTACCTGAATGTTTTAACAGTCACACTTCAGAATTTTCTTCGAATGGAGTCTAAAAACAGACACAAAAACAGATAGCAATGCGAAGATTTAAACATCAGTGTCTATATGACAAAGACATGCACAGGGTTCTTTTTCCCCCAAGAACAACTTTGCCATTGTAGGAAAAACTGTTGTCTAATCTTAAGGAAGATGTGTAGATATCCCAGATTTTGAGGAAAAATGGTAATTAATAATGGGATGGGGGGTTAGTTGTTCCTATCAGTTTTTTCAGCAGTTTCCTTTCTCTTTCTGTTCTACAACCTTTGCCTCCATTGACTTCTGAATGAGGCTTATCAAAAGGACAATCTGATTACACTTATATCAGATCAAATTGATAAACAGTGTTGAGAAGTATCACTTTCTGGAAACAAATAACAATACATCTTTGGGGTCTGTTACACAATAGTCTTCATTACTATAAATTCATTATTTAGAAGTCAACGTAGTTTTTATTCCCAAGGATAAGCCTTCAGATTTGCTTTAACTGTATTATCAAGGGAAGCTTGAATTACAAACATCAAGAAGTATGGTTTCAATATTTAAAAGATAAGAAAATTCAATTAGACTGGAATCACGGAGTGAATTTCTTATATATTTTTTCCTTCTGCTTGGAAAAGCATTCTGACTTAAAAATCTCCCTTTGCTGTCAATCCCCACAAGTGAATAAATTTACACGTTTAAGTAAGCGTACTATACAGAATTTTGCTAAAAAGGGGAAAATTACAGGGAGAGAGAAATTGTGGAATTGTGGATAGGTGAAAAGAGAAAAAGTGTTATCCCTTCTGCCATCTTGAGTTCCCCTCAAAAAGATTTTTAAAATATACAGTTGTCTTTCTGTGATGATATTCAACCTTTAAGCAAAGAGTGGGTGATTATGTATGGGAGAGGCATAGAGGGAAGAGCACTGAAGAGAAGACGAGCAATGTGGGAAGAAGGAGCAGATAAGGAAAGGAAGCATGCAGAAAATTAAGCTAAAGAACGCAGTGTGAGATGTGAGTCATAGGCTTAAAAAAAGACACCAAAAAAAAAAAAAGATGGGAAATTCTTCTACAACTACATATACTGTATAAGGGTAGCTCTTCAGCATTTGTACAAAGTTAAGGATAGAACTTCTCTTTTCCAAGTTGTTGGAAGAATAGGAACTTTCATTTCATTTTTTTAAAGATATCAAAAGAAAGGAATAGAATAGAAAGGAAAGAAAATTTTGTTGACTTAAACTGCTACCATGAGAAACTTACAGATCCTAAGTCTCTATTTGGTTCAGATAACCTTTACAGAAGCAATTAAGAGATTTAAGTAAGATGATACTTGAAGAAAATAATCATGGAAATAATTCCACATTATTCAGCAGAATTTTACCAAACCTTTGTACTCTGCTCCAGGTACTCTCTCTCTGCGGCACCTTTCTGAATTCTGGGCTGGATCTCACATGTTAGGTTAATTTCACGTGACGACAATAAGCGGTCTCACACTGTCAGAGGCTGACGTACAGTACAACTAATGCAGAAAAAACATTGAGATTCTTGTCAGTAACAAAGTATGTGTTTTTATTTGAAGTCAGTTCCTACTATCATGCCAGAGAGTCAGCAGCCAGCTCTGAGCACATTTACTGCAGATTCTTTTTAAGAGTGTCACATCACTAAATCAAAGTTGCTTAGTGGTTGCCAAATGGTAGCTCATTAAACTGAAGGAATTACTAAGTAGCCTCAGAGAAGAAAATAAGCTCAGAGAGAAGTACATGAATAAGACAGTATCTGCTGTCTTACTTAAATGGAGTACAGTACTTCTGCAGTTCTTCCCTCTGCTCTGCTTTGGATGACATTTTCATGTTTAGAGTATTCAAGAAAGCCAGAGATGTTGTTTTCTTACCTACTGCTGATCCTTCGACAAGCAAGGGCTTGTAACACTGACAACAAGGTAACATTTTTTCTTAGAAGCAAAATGTGAAGACGGGCTAACTAAACATGCTACAGGAAACATGAATCCACGTGCGAAAATTGAGTTTTCAATAATCAGCGTGACTAGGGTAGCCTTTTCATGTACTGTGACCAAAAGATTAGCAATTTCAGGTGAGATGCCTAAAACTGCCATATTAATATATTCCCCTTAAGATATGATTAACTTCACTTCCTGATTTATCATTCAGCAAGAATTATACAATTTATTTTTGAAAATCACAAAAAAAAAAAAAAGTGGTCCTAATAATGACCCAGATTAGGAACCCCAGGAAGGCAGAGGACAGAGAGAGTGAGGAATAAATGAGTCAGTGAAAGTGCACAACACACATCTGCTCTCTGCTGTTCTTTCTCTTTCCTAAACAACCTTCGGGGGAGGATGGAGTGGGTGGGAGGTAAGGAGAAGCTGTTTGTCTCCTAATACTGTACCAAAACCAAAAATAATACTATAACATCAATTTATTTTATTGAGTGAAAAAGCAGTCACCATTAAGCAGATTTGCAGTTTTGAAAATCATTTCTTTGTGCATCCCTATGGAAATTTCTCTCTTCTAGATAAAGTTGCTCTTCAGTTATACAGGGAGTATATAAGAGAAGGGCTATATAGGAAACATTTGGCACATGCTTTGCTCTTAGATTTGCAGAAGTGAAATCACATGAGATGGCACTACAGCTATAATTTAAATTAGCTCTTGGCCTAACTCTGTGTTCTGAAAACAGCTGCAGTGATGGGGAAATACCACCTGACAATTCAAATGTTAGGATACAAATCTAGGGTATCGATTTAGTGGGAATCAGCTTCTCTGGACTGAGCCAAAGAGAACAGACTGCGGTTGCTGAGCTGATACAGCTTTTGAAAGCCCAGGGTGGAGGCTGCATTGGAGAGTGCTAGAAAAAGAAGGGAAAAAGAAGGGAACACAGGAATTCATTTTTAAGAGCCTTTTTACAGATCATGAGTGCAGTTTAAAAGTTAATTTGGCTTCAATATGACTTATTTCCAGTGCAGCCAGAAGGAATTGTATTCTTGGCTCTCATATAATTGGTTTTATAATCAGTGGATTTGGAATAAGATGGTAATTGACCACATTTAATCAAAACACTTTTAAAAGAAAACACTTATTCGGCAAGGTCTTGTTTTCAAAGTTTGTCTTCAAAAATGTCTTAATGAAGTTCAGATATAATTTTTTGCTATTAGACAAGTGTCAGTCTAAATAAATCTGCAAAGAAGATGACCCAAGGAGCAGGCTCTTTACAACTTTCCCAGACACAACGAAACCAGAGTTTGCAGGAAGTTTTGCAGGAAGATGTCTCCATCTGCAGGTGGAGGCAAATGCAACCAGAGCTGCACTGTAGCTCAGGGAGTAAGCTGCAAAGCCAAGTGTCTTCAGCCAGGTTCCCCAACCCATGTGAGCTGCTGTCCCACCAGGGAAATGCCTAGGGACTTTACTCTTAAGTCTTTAGTCTTCTGGTATGAGATAGCGTGTCTGCCTGGTTTTGTATATCAGATTTGTGCATATCTGTAGCTAGCCTCAGAAATGGAACAAGGCAAAGTTGGTCCTGGCTTTGTCCAGAACCAGACTATAACCCGAAACTTATGTTTCTTTTGTCCTGTTATGGAATAAATGAAAGCTTTTAAATGTATCCATGAATTGACTTCTCATTTCCCTTGTTTGATCCCTGAATGTATTTCCTTAACACCTGGGATGTTTCAGAAACAGCCAGTCACACTGGATATATGAGCAGCCATAGCAGCTAAACTGTCATAGGAGCAGACAACAGGCAGAATAACTAATTGGGGTGAAACGAAATAATTAAAGACACTGACACTTGCTAGCCCAGAATTCAGCATCCCATCATCTTAGCGAGTAATCTTCCGCGTGTCAATCTGTGGAACTCAATTCCGGTGTAAGTATGTGAAAAGTCCTTTCTAAGTGTCTCGGTCATCTACAGAACCTCTTTGCATCTGGCTTCTCAGCTGCCTAAATTTTTGTCTGTGCTTATAGATTGCTGTGTGTCCAAATAAGCCTTGATAAATAACCTCAGTGAGTTCCTTCTTTCTGAGAGCTTAGATACCCTTACCTGAAAGTAAAATGTACATTTCTCACAGGACACATCTGTTACCTGAGCTTCTCTACAATATATGAGGACTCTCTGAATATTTCTCCTGTGGAAGGCGACATACCACCATGCTGTCTGAAGCTGTGCATGAAGTAGACTTGGATGAAGCTAAACTAGAAAAATTTGGAGTGTGATGTTTGGTTCTCGCACTGATAAATTTGTCTGGGGCTCAGTGGAAATGAAGTCTACCTGAGATAACACTTCCAACACGTCTTAATTGTTTGTCGTTAAGTTCTGGCAGATGAACCTTCACCAAAGAATAGATTTCAAAAGTGTTTAAAAAACAATTTTGAAATGCTCTTCAGTTGCAGTTTCTAAGGGTGAAAAAATAAAATAAAATAAAAAAAGGTCTTAATAATATTCCTGTTCTGTTCAGCAATCAGTTCTGCTGTCTTGACAGCAAGTGCTGTGCACCAAGGCTGTTATACGTGCTAAATTACTGTCCAGTTTCGATTCATTTAGACCAGAGAGCGAGTCAATCCTTACAGTGTACCCAAACACATGTCAATGGCAACTATTGAATCAATGACTCAGCAGACTTGTAATTTCCAGAACTACTGTGAGGTGAACCTGGAAATAATACACTTCTAGTAGTGATATCGTATTTTATGTATTACTTCTACACAAGAGGTAGACCTATTTTCCCAAGGCAGTCAAAAACTGATTACGGATGTCCATCCTATCTATACATTTGCATTCTAGCAAATTAGTTCAGTAACAGAAATATTTGCAGAAAAAAAATGAATTTTATGTGGAAAGTTACTTACAGAGTCATCATTTAAAATAGGTAGTTATGAATGTCAACACTGGAAAACTGATTCCAACAGCAATGATAATTCAGTCACGAAGAGAATGCTTGTACATGCAGTCAAAAAACCTAGAACATAAATATTCTCAGTAAATGCCTTGCAAGTTTGCTACTAATCAATAGATTTCTGCAATAATCTAATTTTGAACTGAGAAAATTACAAACAGAGCATGAACAGCTTTGAACACAAAAAAGGTAATGCACACAGAATACTGAACCACTCCCCCATTTTCTCAGAAATAATGGTTTTCTTTTATTCCTTTCAATCATTTTTTAAACAATCTGTTCAGGATATACAAATTATCACTGTTTTCATTCTGCCCTAATCAATTCCAGAGGATTAATATCATATTCTAGATCACCTGGGTAGCACACAGTGATACTGTACTTACCGGGAGGAGCAGTTGAGAGTGCCTTCAGTTTATAATGGTAAGGTATTTTGGCAATTGGATGAAACACTGCAGGACCCACGAAAGTGGCCAGATATTATTGGCTGGAGATAACTTTCTTTTTAGAGATTGATTCTTTTTCATTATATTTCTGGATGAGTGCAGGTGTACAATATAATAGCCCATGGCAGTGAACAGGAAGATGAAACTCAATAAAAACTGGGGATGAGAAAGAAAATTCATTTTTAGTTTGTGTTAGCTGTTGCTTCTGTGAACACAACATGCTTTTATCACATAAGAGCAAAGAAAGTCAATGTGTAACGTTTGCTCGTTAACCCTCTCTCTACTTTATGCAATAAAGGCTAATGTTTTCCCATATATCTATATGTCTTTGTGTGTGTGAGAAGTTGTCTGCCTGAAAAGCAACCCAAGAACATTATTTTGCACCACAGACTACAGATAATTTTGGCAGAGCAGATTTTCCGTAGGCCTGGATATGGATTTGTATTATATTTAAACATATTGACCTTCCTGGTCGCAGATTTTACGATCTGTACCCGTGTGGGAGGCAAGAAAAAAAAAGAAAAAAAAAAAACCTGTAGATTTAAAGGCTTCCTAGACTCTCCCCTTCCTTTCTCCCAGTTTTTATAATCAAAGTTATAAAAAAAAAAAAAAAAAGAAAAATCTCCCTATCCCCAGTATACTGGTAGTGCACCTGAAACTGTGCCCTCTTACTATTGTGGTAATAGACAATTAATGTAATCTTTAAAAATCTGAGACAGTATTTGATTTCTTCTCTTGAATATAATTATGGGATAACCATTTCCATACAGAAGTTACAATAAGAAGACTTTTTAAAATTCCTCTTACAATAGTGTATTCATCTAGCTAGAGTGCACCAATATCATATGTTAGGACCTTGTTGGTTCTCACATCCACTTTCTCACAGTTGTGCCTGTTAACTTCTAAGTAGAATAAATCATATTTTTTGTATTGCAAATTGAGTTATTATATGCTCTTTTGTTCTGAGAAGCAGCTCAATAAGCAAAGGTAACAAAGGTTCATGATTTTTCCATAGGACAAAAAAAAATAATTTTTAGTTACTAGTTTGGTTGGGGTTTTTTTGCACATTCATTTTACATTTAAGTAGTAAGTGGTCTTGTCCAAACTTTATTATTTCTCACAGAAGGGAATAACGCTGTATCTAAACTGAGAATAATTGTAATATTGACAGAAGACTTTTTTCTGAGCAGGGACTTCTTTTCCTGTATTTTACTAAGAATTTCAGCAGAAGAAATCAGTGAACAGAAAAGTTAGGGGTTTAATACAAATAGTAATGCAAAATCATGAGAATTAGTAGAAATATAGATAATTCTGTGATTTTACTTTTAACCGCAGTAAGTATAATTTCTTTCTGAGGATATGTGTAATGATCTAAACTATACTCAGCAATGCTAGAAATCAGCTACGTAATACCACTACGGGAAGGTGCAAAAACCAGCTCACCCCTGAAACCAGCTACAGCATACAAATAACATAGAGAGGGTAAGTAACATGTTTTGTGAAAAATATATTTTAATTTGGCTTTAGTTTCATAAGTGAGAAACCGTGATAATAATGTACAGATGTTGTGTGTACCTAGGCATACACAGAGATGCACACATGAACGTACCCTTGATTGTACAGTCTTTTTTTTTTTTTTTACAATCCCTTAAATGTATTTTCTTTTTTTTAACCTATAGTCACATTTAGACACTTCTGACAGTGCAACCAGTCTGAATAATGACATAGAACTATCTAAACATGCTAGGAGCACTATGGTTCATTTTGAGCCTCAATTTGCACCTGAATCATATCATTACATTCTGCAGTATCACACAGCGTACAAAACTCTCCATGTTAACTACTGTAAACGTAATTTAGATGTAAGAGGTAAGCAAGACAAGGAATAGAAAAAACAATAATGAAACTCACTTTAAAAAACAAACTACTTTCATATAGTAAACTCCTATATTTAAAGTTGACACAAGGACATAGAAAAAAAGGACAAAAATTATTCCCATGGCATATAGTGACAATGAAAGGTAAATTTCTGCCTCTGAAAACTTGCTGTCATGGATCTGGATCACTCAACCTCATCAAAGTCACAGGCGAGTTCACAGGGTTGATGTGAAACAGAATTAGGTAGCAGAGGAACTGCATGAGGACAAATAGGGGGTTCATGATGCACCAGCAGGATTTAAGTCCTGTAGTGGATCTCCTCTCAAGTTGTTTTGGGAGGAATTCAAACACCTGGCTCGCACCATCCCACATCCCATGGGCTACTATCCCATAAGTGTGCAGATCTCCACCAAGTCCTGTGTTGTTGCTCCCAGTAACCA
The DNA here is from genome assembly GCA_026546715.1 of Gallinago undulata. Taxonomy (NCBI): domain Eukaryota; kingdom Metazoa; phylum Chordata; class Aves; order Charadriiformes; family Scolopacidae; genus Gallinago; species Gallinago undulata. The sequence continues at coordinate 10,183,173 of JAOTQQ010000032.1, forward strand.
TGCAGGCATCTCAAATACCCCACAGCTTCTACAATGGTGCCAGACAACTAAATACAGGCAGGCAAACCCCTGTGATACCACAGAGTGTGATACCCTGTGATATCCTCCACAGAATAATTTACCCGCTGAGATTATCCTAAATATTTACTGATTAATTGGAAGACCACATTAAAAGGTTACTGAAGAAGATCTGTAGATGACATAAGGCTTGACAGACTTACTACTGGAGACTGGTAAGTGCTGAAAAGGTAGGCAAAGGCACAGACAGACACTCTTTAGGGAAAATCATTTAGTTTAACTAAACCAAAAAACATCAGCAATACATGCATACTAGATGGGTGACTATTTTGGAAAGCAGCAATAAAGAATTGGGGAGTCATAGGAAATAATAAGCAGAAGGTGCTGATTTTGAAGCCAGCAATAACATACCTGGATCATAAATGCAGATATCTTTTACGTACGGAGAAGTAAAGTTACTCTAAGTAGCTCTACAGGAGTAACATAACTGTCACGCACAAGTTCTTCTGTTCTCCCACGTTTACCAGATCTCCTTTCCAGGTGAGTCCAGATGAGACATTACTTCTCACTAGTTACATCCTCCACAGCTACCTGTATCATAACAAATTTAAGCTGTAAGTAACAAAAAGTGCCAGGTACTTTAAGCTGCCACAAATATTTTCATAATGATAAGACTGCTTCTCATTCTCCAAGAAAAACCTGCTCTTTGCCCTCAGAATATTTAGTAGAAATGGCACTGAAATAAGGTCAACCTAGGCTCGGGGCCAATAGTCAGGAAATAACAGCCACTGATTAGATTAACTTTTAATGTCTTTTCTCTGGAATAGCCCAAATTAAACCCCATGATCCAAACACATCAGGATTTGTAGGTTTCAAGATCAATGTCAGGATATTACAAATGTTTCTTACTGCACAGAAACTTCAGCTTGCATCTGAGCTGTTCCTAAAACTATATGCAGACTCTCCTCTTGTTTCTTGTAAATCACCTCCATGAATATGAAATAGGTTGTAGGATTAGAAAGTCATTTCATCAGACTCCTCAGGCTGGAACAGAAGCTCCACTTGCCTGCAAGGTATAAGGAATAAGCACACTAATGAACTGGATTTTGCCGATATTTTGTTTGTTAATAGAACCAAACACTGTTCATCTGTATTTCTATAGAAATACTTAACAAAATAATAATGAATGTAAAATTTTGACAGCTAACAAATTTGCTGAATATAATTAACCACCTTTACAGAATTTAAGCAATGCACAAAACCTATGTAGAGGAATCTTTGAGAAATTTTATGACTTTGTGTTATTATTAATATTTATAATTCAAGATTCTTCTCCAGACCTCCATGAGCTCCATGCCCAGTCATCTCCCGAGACTGCAAATAGGAATGATTTACTTTCCTGCAATTTGAATGATCAGCTGAGTGATGCCTTTTTTGTGAGCATGATCTGAACCGTTTTCTCATTGACGATTTCATTCTGAAACAAATTCCAGAGAAACACATCTGATCTGCCTTCTTTCATTGATGACTGTATTTTTGATGGCACACAGACACAGCTGACAGCACTTTTGTGACCCAGAGGTCTGCTCTGCCTACCAGCACAACAAGCATTCTCCCACCTTCACGCTGGTCCTGTGTCTTGCCATGGGGAGTTGCCATTGACAGGTTTTGAGAATACAAAAGCACTGACGATAGTCGCTGAACTGAACTACTGAGCATTCCTTCTGGTGCATGGTTTGGGCAGCTGGCTGGGAAGATCAGGAGGCAACTAATGTGGGGAAAGTGACAGCCCTTGTGGAGGGGACACAGTGTGGCTATGGATCCATGAAGCCAAGAAGCTGACAAAATCACTATTGCATTGCCATACATTTATATGAAGAGTTTGTGAGAATCCTTACAGCACCAGAGCTACTGGCCACCCTCCTGCCTGGCTCCCTAGCCCTGCTGCACCAGGGGCTGCCTGAATGGCAAATTACTAAGTTGTACAGGGCATGTGTGATGCTGAATGGGTCTCTATGGCCGATCCTGTCCCATGTGGTTACAATCCCTTGCTCCTGATGCCGAAAGGATGTGTCATAACTATGCAGGAAAGGTCTTCAGAGCAGCTCACAGCCTTAGTCTCTTACAGGTGATCAAGTGAACTCATCAACAGGGAATAAAGTGGAAGTGAAACTGAACAATTCATAATCTAGTGAGATAACAATATAAATATAGAAGGTAAAAAATGAGAGTTGAAAGACAATTTAAATACCTTGTATGACGTCTGTGTGCGTGTGTACCTATAGTGTGAGCATAGATATACCCCACTACTGATCCAGAGCATTGGTGGAAGACAATCCAAATGAAATAAAGAATAAATGATATGGAAGATGAGATTAAAATAAAAAAAAAATACTAACATTAAAATAAATTTAATAAGGGTAATCCACTTCTCTGAGGAAAGATTTGACAGACTCAAGAACAGATCACACTACAATAAAATCTGACTACAAGAAATCTGCAGACTGGATGGGCAATCACACTGAGAAGCTCTTAAAATGAAGAAATTCTCTGTAGAGGTGTCATCCCACACTGAGAAATTCTTGGAAAAAAATGATAACAACAAGATCAGAAGATGAAATTCAAAAATATACACATATCACAGAAAGAGAACAATATATGTCCCTGCAGAGCCATTCCCTGAGGAATATTCCTCATGTGATTGTTTTCCATGCCCTGAGCTCTCGAGAACACTGTAAAAACCTACCCTTTCCCTGAGAAACTGAAAGTCCGTGTTACAAAACATAGATGATATTTTCTTCACTACACCCCCAGAGCTGGCAGGATTAGCAGGAGCCTGTTTGCTCCTGCAGACTCCCAAGAGCAACCGCATGCCCTTGACTTCAGAAAGCTGCTCCTACGCAGGATGTTTCTGAAAGGCTTTCCTTCCTGGGAAGTGATACAGTCACGCTGAAACCCTCCCCCCACCACTGTCATGGGGAAAGTAATTCTGCAGGGGTCAGCGTGCTCCTTCCTCCCCTGCTGCAGGTCCCTTCCAGAGACTTGAGGTGCAGGATCAGCTCACAGCAGTGATACCAAAGGGTTGCTGAAGGAAATCCCCGAACTGCAAAGTCAATTCTTGACATAAATTTATTGGCTAGACTGAGACTTTGGTCTCTTGTGCTTGGTATTTGCCATGGTATATTTTCAACTCATTTGCTCAACTGGAATTTTGGCTTGAGAGATGTCTCAGCCATCTCTTGTTCACATCTGACAATTCTTATGAGAACAGGTTAATAATTCAGAGGAAGAGTGGGATCACCCTTTCCTTTGAATAAGTACAAGTAATGTTTAACAAGGCTTTGACAGCTGCGGGAAATGATTAGCTTTCCTAATAGTTTTAAAGACTGAATATTATTTTTTAAAGTATTCCTTTCAAGGAAGTCAATCCAAGACTGTTTTCCTTGATGTATTCTCCTATAAGTGGGGTGGTATTTTCAAAGCTTTCAAATGGAGTTTCAAGAGAAAGACTTTTTGTGGCTGCTTTGATAACCGTATTTTCATGATAATAAGAATACAGTGTTGTATTTGGGGACAGGAGAAGTAAAAGATTTCAAGAGGCTACAGAAAACACAGAATTCCTGCAACATGTTTATCAGTTTGGATGCTACAGTCACTGTCATGATTTCCATGTGTATAAACAAGTAGATTTATGGGGAAATCAGGGAAGAGTTACATATCCCTTCTCTCTACTCTTCTTAGCTTTGCAATATAAGTTAACCAACACTGGTTCATTGTGTACAATATTTTGGAACTATAGTTTTACCACACTAGTGGTATGTGTATAACATGAGCACAATTACTACATGGAAATGTATCCTTTCACAAAACAGTACCATACATGCTTTTAAAAAAATATTTTTGAAGTATTTTTCTACAGTCTTAATATCATAAGAGCTGTATTAGTTTCCTCTCTTGTAATTTCATTCCAAATTCATACATTAGCTACACAGGTAAGTGAGAAAAGTTTGCATTCTTTCTTAAACAAAAGGAAGATAACCAAATCTAATAATAATAATAATAAAGATCTCTGTAGCAATACACAGTACATATATCCTAGAAAGCCTGGGAATAATATGAAAAAACTCTTAATACTTGGTACACTTCGGCATTATATAAGTCTCTAAGGCTCTAGTCTACACACCTTTGCCATTGGGCATAGTAGGAATAATATTACAGAACTGATGGATCTAGACTGAACAAGGTCTTTTCCAGGTTGATTTTTTGTTCACTCAAAGCTTTGTTCATAATATAAAGTGAAATTGCCCCAAACAAAACAGGTAAAATGTATCATGATGTGCTTTCATGAAGTACTTTCATGACGTATGTATGACCTTTGTGGGAAACAGATACATCTAAAGGTAGAAGCTATAAATACAGAGAGGTAAATTAATATTTTAAAATAAATTTGAAAGACGTTTCCATTTTCTTCCACATGTAATCTTTAAAATTTGTCATTGTCAAACTGCAATCTCAAAGGATTCCTTGCCTTTCAGGCAGTTCTCAAATCCCTCAATGGTTAACATTACAACCTGTTGGAAACATACAGTACTCTGTGTTTTCCTTTCACTAACTTCCTCCAAAAAAAATTCAGTTACTCTTCTAGTGAATAATTAGGCACTTACATTTTGAAGCTCCGAGGAGCTCTGCATGCTATTTTCCTACTTCTTGAAAATGAAAACTACAATCAGAGCACTTAAGAAACTTGAGTGCCAGAGTCTTCCTTGGACATAAAGTCTAAAACATACTGGAGCAAGAGCATGCTAATCTGCTTGCAAGTTCACATTAGCTTCTTACTGTTACTTGCAATAAGTGAAAGTCACGGCACAGTCTCTATAAAAATCAGATTTATGCAAGTTTAATAAGCCTCACTGCAAGTTATTTCTCAGATTTTCATGGTCTGGTTATCTTGGAAAGCACGTAGGAAAGAAAACAAAAACTCTCTCAAACCCCTCATTCTTGCAGAAGCACAGAAAACAAAGGCAAAACAGTAATTTCCTCTACTGTGCTGTAGAGAGAAGTCAACATTTTGCTAAGTGCGATGCTGTGAAAGCTTACATGGTGGGAAACACTTCTTTGTCATATAGAAGCCTGGTGTTGTATTAAGAGATAAGCTTTTAATTAAATTGGACTTCCCGAGAAGCTGCTAAAGACTATCTCACTGCTATCCTGCTGATGGGGCCATCAATTGTGGCACTGACAGCAAGTGGGCCTATAGCTCACAGCCATGCAGTATATTCCATTTCCCCGGTATTCATTTAACAATCAAAACATGAACTCAGTTATGTTATACTTCAACCTATCATACCATTGCTGAATGAGGCCATACAATTCACATCAAATATCAGTAAAGCTGTACAGCTAAAGCCAGCAGGGCAGAGTAAGACAATGCAGTTGTTTTGTATTATCAGCTTTTTACCCCATTTGTCATTTAATTACTGTTTGGAAAAGGGAATGTGCAAGTTATGACCAAGTGTCAAGGAGTGACAGTAGCCCTGGCTAGTGACTGTTACAGAAAAAGGACTGTAAAGATCATGGTTAGACAGTAGAAAAGTTTGATGTTGCTTGGGAAGCTGCACTACTGTAAATATCGAAAAGCCTTGAGATTGGAAATCAATGACTAGCGTAGTGTAGATCTAAACCTGTAAGAAAACAGATACCAGATACCCAAACAGAATATAGCTCCACTGAACCCTTCAGACTGGAGTCTGCAGTTCTCTTCTCTCTGTTTCTACTTGTTGTTTTGTTCTCTTTGAGCCTTTATTGAGTAATTATCCTGCAGCAGCTGAGCATCTCAAGTATATACATATTACTTAAAATATTTTGTCAATGTGCCTCCTTTATTGATATAAAACTATGGAAAATTACATTAAGTGTAGTTAGAAACCATAATAATAATCATCTAATGTGCAGTATAAGCTGTTTTTCTTCTCAAAGCCTACACGCTTCCTTTGTTTCCTTTGCTGGTTACTGCTGTTTGCTGCTTCTGGTTTTATTTTGGATTAATATTTCTTTACAGAACAGACATCACTGTCTATGTTTGTTTTCACTCTAACAAAACCAGCAGAACAAAACAAAAAGTTATGTAAATGTGAAGAGTGAAGGTCTTTTTGTGCTTATTTTTTCTTTCTTCTAAAAGAAATTATTGACTTTTTAAATACCCAACTTCGGTACTGGCAGACTCAGAAACATGTTACTTTCAAGGTGTAAACAGCCCCTACTCCACCAAAGGAGCCTATAGCTCCTCACTGTGCCATACAAAAGTGGCTGCTTCCAACACAGATTCATAATTACGGTCCTCACAAAAGCTATACAGAAAGATGTGTGCCTTATTCCCAGTGTGCTTTTCTAGTGGAAAAAGCCTCAGGAGATGATGATGTAAATATTTTAGGTTTCTTTGGTGCCTAGAAACCTTTGATGGTTAAATGCCCCAGTGAGATCAAAGCAAACACAGCTCGTTATTTTATATCTCTGGATTCATTTCGTAATGTTTGCTCCATCTATACTACCTCTTTTCATGACTAGTGCACAGAAAATGTATTGTCTCTGTTTTTACATAATGTTCTAATGCCACTATGGCCTATTTGCTCCTTAAATAATCTTCGTAAGACCTGACTGTTGTTCCCCCTGTTAGAAAAATTGATATTGTCATACAAATTACTGTATGACTCACCATGAACGACGACAGTCTATTGACCGCACAGGTTGCCAGGTGTTCTTAGATAATAGATGGTTTAGATCTCTTCTCGCTCCTTTGACTTTGGAGAACATGGTTGTCATGACACAAGTTGACTTCATAGCAAATGATCTGAAAAAAAGCCAGAGAAAAAAATATTTCCGACGTTATACAGGAAGCATTCATAGAGTAATGCTGAGGTCTCTCAAGTCCAGGCCAATGACTTAATCTCTCGTTTGTTCCTCATCACTAGAAGGTGGCTTAGAAAAAAAATATGGTAAAGACAATACAAAAGTCTTTTGAAATGCAAATAATTGGATTCAGAGCTAATAAATATAACTTTACCTTCAGCCTTTTACAAAGATCCATCCAAAGACATATTCTTTTTGAAGTTAATATGATCACTGAATATATGATCTTTCGTGCTTCTCTTACCTGAAATATCTAGGAGTTTTAAGTGCTGCACACATGAAGATCGCAAATTATGCTTATGCATATTGCATCTTTGTTAGGATGTTTTGTAGAAATCAGATGTCATTTTCCTCACTTATAAATTCCACCAAATGTAAAGCCAAGTAGTAATTTTGAGGGAAGAACAATGCAAGCCCTGGAAAATACAACAGGGCTGTATCTGCACAGTCTCCAGGCAACTGCCATACATGATACATTTGCAGCTTTTTTAACAGCTTTGTCATATTCCAATGAGTGTATTATAATTATTACCATCAATACCGCAACTGCACTGAAAATAGAGGCAAATGCAATTTTTATGGGAGTTATTTCTCTGAAGGTGGGAAGAGTTTTGTGGATTTACTCTTATTTCTTAAGATCATATTCTATCACTGAGATGAATATTTTGAATATTTTGAAAAATTAAGTTTAAAATAGTCTAAAGTGCTTGGACTTGGGCATGAAATCAAGAGATTAATTCTAGAGAAGTATGCTTTTAAAAATATGGACCTTCATTTAATGCTACATATATCTTTAAAAGCAAATAATATTAATATTATTATATTTATTAATATAACTATATTAATATCACTATTATATATTATTATTATCACTATTAAAATTTCTAAAAACTAATAAACAGTACTTCAAGCTTACTGGCAAGCATTTATTTGATTTTCAAAAGAGATAATTATTCAGCTTTTAGCAACACAGGTGCTTAAGTATTTAGTATTTTGAGATTCAGAAAGAGGAAGTGGTTTTAAGCACCTGATTTAGAATTTCACTAGCCCTGTACTACAAAAAGGAAGATAAATAGGCTCAGCTCACATATACAAACTTGACAATAATTTATTAGAACATGGAGCATATTCAACAGCGTAGTTGGAATTTATCTACCATTTTGCCAAAACATGAAATGGTAGAAAGAAAGCATCATCTTACTGTACTGTCATTAAACAAACACCCCTTGTCTTATCAGCCAATAATTTAGTATTGCTACATTTCTATCAGTTTTTAAGCAAGTATGATTCAAGAAACACCTTATTTCTCTTATTTGAAAGAGAAATCATTTGTTCACTTGTGATAAATGTTCATGATTAATTTAGAAGCATGTGACGTGCATTCATTTCAGGATTTTTTTTAAATGGTAGTCCCTGAGTAATCTCATCCTGGAATCATAACCATTGCAGATATTTCTCTGTGCGTACCCTAACTAGAGTTTAGCAAAAAATGGCTGACATGGGTTTCCTAAAATACAGAATATAAGAACTGATTAAATGAAAAAGCTAACCTGAGTCAGTAAGTATATTGCATGTGGGTATTTTCATCCCTTTTTTCCACTTCTAGGACTGCAAGAAAAACCTAAAGACAGTATCTGCTTTTTCACAGAGTAAGTTGATTTCATTGGACTCATATGTCTATAACACATTCCTATAATTTTTCATAGCCTGTATATCAAAGCCATTCTTCTATTCTAACAATACAAAGCGGTTTCCAAATATATTTAAGGCTTTAACTTTTATTGCATTCCTCTTGATTTCCAAACATAATTTTATTTCACAGTACATTACTTTCTATTACACACTTTTGTACTTTATCATTAATACCCTTTCATTATTTCAATAAACGAAACTAAATGTAGTGTTGGCTGTTTGGCTCCATGCTTCAGTAATCTCACCATGCGTCAGACAGCTGTAGGACAATCAAATAAATGACTGCAATACACCATTGTTTTAATTATATTTATTGATTCAAGGGTGTTTAAATCCTTGGTTTTTTCTTGAACAATGATGTATTTATGTCTATAAATTGATTAATGGATTGCCATCTTTATCATGCAATAACCAAATCTACAGCTGATTAAGTAATGTGTTTCTTGTACAAATTAGCTAAATTATACATGCCAAACACATCACATTCTCCATTTAACAGAAGAAGCCTCTTGCCAGGAAATCTTTTTATCATTAGCTCTTCTCAAGTGTGATACAGCTGCTAATGAACAAGCAGGACACTTCAAAAAGGCAACATTGCAAAAAGCAGCTGAGCATCCTGCATGGGCATTGTGTTGTGATATGTGGTGCCCTTCAGATGTTGTGCAGTGTGTATTACATTACACCACACCAATTAGTGGAGAAGTTTATATTTCCTTTATTTTTTTACTGAATACATCATCTCTCAACACAATTTGAAGTAATAAAAATTTGATTTACAGTGTATTAAAAATATATGCATGTTCAGAGCCAGCTTGTAATTAATTCCTTCACTTGGTCAGTCTAATTTCAGCTCATAAGAGTAACTTCTCACCAACATGAGTAGAAGATGTGAGAAAAATTATATTCTCACCACCAGGGCAGCTCATTTTAAGAGCTCAAGAAAACTTGCTGCCTTGCCTTCAAGAAAGCAAAGCACGCTGTGCTGGAACACAACATAGGGGAGGGTCACCTCTCCTATGAAGACAGGCTGAGAGAGTTGGGGTAGTTCAGCCTAGAGAAGAGAAGGCTCTAGGGAAACATTATAGCAGCCTTCCAGTATCTGAAGGGGGCTGAAGTGGGACTTTTTACAAGGGCATATAATGATAGGACAAGGGGTAATGGCTTCAAACTGAAAGAGACATCAGAAAGAAATTTTTCACTGTAAGTGTGGTGAGACATTGGAATAGGTTCCCCAGAGAAGTTGTGGATGCCCCATCCCTGCAAGTAGTCAAGGCCAGGCTGGATGGCGCTTTAAACAACCTGGTCTAGAAGGTGTCCCTGACCACGGCAGGGGAGTTGAACTAGATCGTAGAATCATCTAGGTTGGAAAGGACCTTCAAGATCATCTAGTACAACCATCAATCTAACTGACAAAAAAACCACATCGCTAAACCATGTCCCCCACCACCATGTGAACCCATCTTTTGAACACCTCCAGGGATGGTGCCTCAACCACTTACCTGAGCAGTCCATTACAATGCTTAATAACCCTTTCGGTGTAAAAATTTTTCCTAGTATCCAACCTGAACCTCCTCTGGCACAACTTGAGGCCATTGCCTCTAGTCCTGTTGACTGTGACTTGGGAGAAGAGACTGACCCCTGCCTCTCTACACCCTCCTCTCAGAGAGTTATAAAGAGCAATAAGGTCTCTCCTCAGTCTCCTTTTCTCCAAGCTGAACAACCCCAGCTCCCTCAGCTTCTTCTCGTAATACTTGTCCTCCAGACCCCTCACCAGCTTCATTGCCCTTTCTCTGGATCCGCTCTAGCACCTCAATCTCTTTTTTGTGGTAAGGGGCCCAAAATTGGACGCAGGCCTCGAAGTGGGGCCTCACCAGTGCTGAGTACAGGGGGACTATCACCTCCCGAGTCCTACTCGCCACACTGTTCCTGATACAGGCCAAGATACTGTTGGCCTTCTTGACCACCTGGGCACACTGCTGGCACATGTTTAGCCCACAGTTGACCAACACTCCCAGGTCCTTTTCTGCCAGGCAGCTCTAGCGACTCTGCCCCAAGCAGAGTGTTTCTGTGACGGTGACTCCCTCATAGCTGTCCTGCTGCACAATGGCTTCCAGCTCATCCTGTTTGTTGCCCATGCAAAGTGCGTTAGTGTAGATGCACTTGAGCTGGGCTCCCGATTTCACCCCCATCCTTGGCCCTTTACCCCCAGGCTCATTACTAGTGGGCCTGGTTTTATCCCCTTCCCCCTTCAGTTCTAGTTTAAAGCCCTGTCCATGAGCTTTGCTAACTCTTGCCCTAATACCCTTTTCCCCTTTCGGGATAGGGTTTCCCCATCATACTCAAGCAGACACAGTGTCCTGTAAATCAAACTATGGTCTGTGAACCCAAAGCCCTGTTGGTAACACCAGTTACAGAGCCAGGCAGTGATCTGCCTGATCTTTTTGTTTATCCAGTCATCAGTCCCCAAAACTCGAGGGACAGAGGAGAACGCAATTTGTGCTCCTGAACCCTTGATTAGCTGTCCCAAAGTCCTGAAATCTTGCTTCATCACTGGTTCATCATTATTTACCTGCAAAATCAAAAGGGGGTAATAATCTGAGGGCCAGGAAGCTTCCTGCTTCTATCCCTAACACAGGCCCCAGGGAGGCAGCAGACCTCCCTTTGGGAAGGGTTCGGCCTGCACGTGGGACCCTCAGCTCCCCTCAGAAGGGAACCACCTAGAACTATTGCCTTCCTCCTTTTCTTCACAGAGACAGCCTTAATTCATGGAGCTGGCTGCTTCAGCAACTCCCTGGATAAGCCTTTATCAGCACTTTCCATTCCGTCATCCTGTATCTCCCAAGGCTCGTACCTGTTCTGTACGGGCACCTGGGAAGGCGGGGGAGGCCTGGAGGTACCTGCTTCCATTCCCCCTCATAACCGGTTACTGAGCACATAACATGTACTGAACATTGCTGATCAGCCAAATTGCCCATTCCTTTGGGATGTTTCTGCCACTACAAAGCATGGCACACCACAAAAATGAGTCTATCCCTTATGGGATATATATAAAAACATATCTCTGAAGCTGATTCATAATTGGCATGCTATGAATGTATTATTATATACATTTTTAGAAATGAATAAATACACACACATCTATGGCTTGTTTATATTTAACCACAGAGCTGCAAGAATAGTAGTACAGACCTGCATTGTTCCAGAGGCAATACTTCAGAAATTTCCTCTCAAGATCATGTAAGAATATTTAATTCTTATTTAGAAGATCCATCACACATTTCTCAGCTGGTGCCATTGTGCATAAGAGAAATGGTTGCAGCTGGAGGGCCCTTGGCCAATTCTACTAGTATAACTCAAAGTAGCTCAAAAAGCACGCTAAATTTCATAACAGGATTTTATATTAGGCATTGCTCAGAGACACAGAGATATCAAAAGTGGAGGGGTTTAATTACAAAATATTTTTGATAGTTCCACTATAAACCTGGCCGGGAAAAACACACTGTAAAAATCTTTACATCTACTGTTCCCAAAATAAAAAGGACACTAGATATTTTAGGAAGAAAACATGAAAAATGTTGTTACTGACTGATGTAGTGGTACAGAAGGAGCAACCAGAAAACGACAATAGGGTTGAAGAAGAGAGCAGACTGCTCACATCCTAGTAAAAAAAAAAAAACAACCAAAAAACAAACACCCATTGCATGATGCATTTAAAGAAACAACCCAAAGGTGGCTTTGGAAGTGTACTCAATCTAAAAATAGGGCATTAATCAGCAGAAACATAAGTTTTTCCAGCCTGGCAGCTAATAAGGTAGTAATTTGTTAGGTAACAGGGACATGTAGCAGGTAAGTAATTCTGCAGAATGTAAAAAGTACCTTAAATTTACCAAAGGACACACAGTAACTCTTTTTAGCCATTTTCATTGTGTATGTCATGCTGTCCATATGTCATACACCTCATACTCATTGACACAGAAAGTAGGATTTTTGGGAACCTACTCTGAAGTTTTTAGAATTGTGTCACCCCAAGTTAGCTGCTACACTGCCTGTTCCTATAATTTCACCTATATTCTCAACTAGCTTTAATGATAATATGCCAGTAATATTGGAAGTGGAAATATTCAGTAAATTATTGGTTGTTTTGGTTGTACTAAAATTACTTTTGACCACAGTAAACAAACTAAACATAAAAAGAATTCTGATAAGTATGGTCTTTTAGAAAATGTGAATGAAAAGGGAATTAGGACTTATTGCTATAAAAAGAATAGTAGAGTCCCATTCCTGAAAATGGGAAAATCCTCTTCGCAAGTGGGATACTCCTTCAGATTGGCAGTTATACTGCAGAGGGAGAAAGCACTATCTGAGGAAAGCCTGGGAGAAGAGCAATTTTAGAAGATTATTAGTGAGGCTGCATCCCTCACTCATATGAGAAACTCTGCTGAGCAAGGCAGCAGGTTAAAATAAACTATACGTTCAGTAAACATTTCTGCATTAGCCTTTACTGCTGTTCACATTAGTATTACACCAGGTTAGAATTTGCAGTTGCTGTAGGGTGTTGTGTAACAAGAGATCTCCCAAATAACACTTTCATTAGCATATAGGAAGAAAACATGATGCAATTCTTAGCCACAGTGCACAGTTCTGACTATGGAACAAAGAGGGAACTTGGCACTTTCTCTTGCAACTCTACAGTTTGCCAAATGTTCATTCTCACAGGCTGTAAGGTTTTATCACTTCAGAAAATTAAAGTGAATTTGAACTTGAATAACAGTAAACTTATTTTAGGCTCTGAATAGGCTTGGCTAATCATGTCAGAAAAAAAAAAATCACAGGATGTTAACTTGAGCATTTTCTTCATTCACATGATGTAATTCTTTGAGCAGCTCCCTCTTGCGATGACAAAAAAGCCAGGGATGGGACAGTTAACAGTATTTAAAATCTAGGGAGAGCTTTTAGGAGAGTATAAATGTTTCTTTGAAAAATAATTGTTTCAAAATCTGAATTTTGTGACACTTGAAAGACGAGTCTATATCCAAGACATCATTGCTTCCATAAGTCCTGCTTATCACTGAAACAATAATTGCTGAATTTCAGAGAAAGGAGCACCTCTGTTTTCTAAAGTCAATGCAAGACGAAGTCTAATATATATGATTTCCAGGTTTGCCTCTCAGAAGATCTCTTTGAAATCTTTCCCTACCTGCTCTTTGAGCCAAATCATGCTGATCTGAATGCACAAAGCAACAGTTAAGCAATTAGTGAATGCAGTTACTCCAGTGAAGGGCAATACTCAATGGACGATAGGAAAAGAGAGAAAGCACAAAATCAGTCTGTGTGTGTCTAAGGTCACTGTGTTACCACTATCCCTTAGATGTTTTATAGCAACATGAAAAGAATAACCTCTTAATGATACTTAATTGGCTGTTCAGTGCATACATCAGGTGCCTTTTCTCATTTTCTAGTTAAATTTTCACTGGATTTTTTTTTAAGGGTTGAATCCCATAGAAACTGCTTCTTTTTTATTTCTTACTATTAAACTTCTAGATTTTGATGCATTTTGTCTTTGAAACTGCTTTACTGGGTTTTGGTGGTGGGTTGTGGTTTTCTGGTTTAGTTTGTTTTTTTTTAAAAAAAGTCCAAACACCTAATAGACAAATCAATATTTTCCAGTGGAACTACATGAAAATCAGAAGTATAATTGCAATGAAATCTTATGCAAACAGTAAATTAAATAAACTTACCAGTGATTCCAGCTGTTGATCTTAAGACATGTATATTCAACATTTGATTGTGGATAACAAGGTCATGGAAGATTCCTATTGGTTTCTTCATAATTCTTCTTAAGGACTGCGTACCACCATTATGCCTGGGAAAAGGAAAATAGTAATTCTATAAAAAATCTTCTGTGTTTCACTATCAAACTATCACTATCAAAGCTATCAAACTATTGAGTAGTATCACTATCAAGTAGTAGTAAAATACACATGTATTTTCATATGTGTTTTATGTACATGTTTCTCATGTGCAGGTGATGTCTTTTCACCCATTGTCAACACAGAGCCATGTATCTGTACTAGCAGTAAGTTTGTCACAGTGACTTGTAAACATAAAATTCTTCTGTCTCTGTGCACGATTCATATGCAACTAATTCTTCTTGGACAAACAGCTAGGTCTTGCAGCAGTATTCCTTCACATTCATTTTAAAAAGTGATAATTCATATTTATTCAAATATTTCCAGCCTTTTTCTCTAAAAATATTTCAGGTAAGTGCCACACACATCCCTCCCAAACACATTTCTGCCTGCCTTTGTAGAGCGCACTCCAGAGTTTCAGCAGTTGTGGTGGGTCGATGCTGACCAGCAGCTAAGCACCCATACCACTGCTGACTACTCCCCAGCCCACCACCCCACTGGGACAGGGGAGAGAATAGGAAGAGCAAAAATAGAGAAAACTTATGGGTCAAGATAAAAAAGAAAGTTTAGTAAATGAATGAAATGGAAAAAAAAGTGATGCAAAGACAATCAGTTACCACCTCCCACAAGCAGAATAATGCCCAGCCAGTTCCCGAGCACCCCCTCCCAGATGTATTGCTGAGCATGATGTAATCTGGTATGGAACATCCCTTGGGCCAACTCAGGATAGCTGTCCAACAGTGTCCCATCCCAACTTTTTGCTCAAGCCAGCCTAAATGCTGAATGGGGGACCAAGTAAGACAAAAAGAAATCCTTGATGCTGTGCAAGCACTATTCAGAAGTAGCCAAACCACTGGTGTGTTACAAGCACTGTTTTACACAAATCCAAAGCACAGCGCCATACAGGCTGCTACGACGAGAATTAACTTCATTCCAATCAGACCCACTGCAGCAATGCATCTGAAGAACACAGCCTATTGTATGTGTTTTCCCTAAAACTATTATACCTACTTCATATTCTATTTTAAATACAGCAATGTATTCTGAAAGCCATTTTTTCCTCCCTACAGACTCACTATAAACTCAAAAATATGAGTTGTATTTGTACATCAACACAGCATGAGAAAGGCTCTTAAAAAGTTACAAGCCAATGCTCAGTTGCTGACTACAGGTTTTATGCTACACTCCAAAGAACAATTACTAGGTTTCTCCCATCCAGCCCAGAGAAAAAAAAATACCCAAACCACCAAACTTTCCAGAGCTCCTAACTATTTGTTTCCAATAGGAAGAACATTAAATCAAAACAAAGTTAGCAGCAACAGTATATTTTGGCATTATATAGTATGACATACAGCATATTAAAATACTTTCTGCTGTTGAACCAGACGAAGCTGGTACACTTTGTTTTTAATTAGACATAGTATAGCATTCTGCTTCTGGTACTGTTAAATAATCTTTACCATAACCTACTCCTGATTGTAAACTGAACACAAATATGTTCCCTGCTAGGCACTAAAACAGCATGGATTTTTCATAATACTTTTCAAAGGAGATACACAAGGTTCTTTATGCAAGGACAGACACAGAAAAGCAGGTAAAGTTGAACTTTGAATTCCCAAAGCAGCAATACGCATCCCGAGAGGGCGGTGGCTGCCTGAAGGGCCCCCCATGGGATGTGAGCTCTCAGGGCTATGGCTCCTAGACCAGCACAAAGGAGTGAATGTGCCAGATGTTTCCAGCTTGTGTGGGATGGGAACGATCTGACTGATCTACAGACCTGGTCAGAGACCTGGCAATACTCACAGCAGCTTTATTTTTGATGCAAGAAATACTGCCAACATTTTTCTTTTACGTTTCATTTGTAAGATTAAGTCTTGAAAGACAGATGGTGTTTGCCACCTTTTATTTTCTTTTTCCAGAAATACTTTATGCTCAGACTGTACTTTACTTATCCAGTTTGAAAGGCAGATGCCAGTTGTTTAGTTTCCCAGGTGATCACTACAATTATATAGAAACATTTAAATTAAATAGCTTGGAAAATGTAGGCAGCATCTACCTATTTTACTTAGCCCATTTAAAACCTACAGCATTCCCAGCATGACATATCTCTAGTAAAAAGGGAGGAAAATGATGAGAGTAGCCTAACGTGACACCTCAGCCTCCTCTTCCTGTTTCTTCTCATTCTTCCTTTGAAGGGGATAGCTTTGTTCTGACTGATTCTTTTGGAGATTTTAGTGTTTCTTTGAAACAAGAGTGAATTCAGCCCAACAATATAACAGACGCCGAAAAGAAAAGGTCGAATCACAAGGCACATAGATTTAATTTAGATTTTAATTTAGATAAGATACTGATTATTTGCTCAAACATGGGGCTTCATGAGCCTCAATGTGGAGCAAAATACAAGAACCATTATGGAGATCCTAAACAAACAAATTCCACAGATTTCCAGAGGTCTTACAAACTTCTCAGTGCTGTTATTCTCTCTTTCATGGCAATGTTGTTAAAAACAACCTTGCTGACAAGGAAATGCGCTATGAATGAACAGAAGGATCTCTGCTTTGTCACACCTAAGAGGTGCCCCTCCAGGTACTCCTGATTATAGAGAGGCATAGTTCAGGAATCACACAGTTTCTCAGTAATAATGACAACAAAAATATGAAATACTCACCACATATTGCACTTCCACAATAGTTTACAAGAATTTTTGCTGCCAGTTAGTTAAACTCTTGGGACAGTTCACAAATTCTAGTCATTAATTCTCACAGTTACCCAAATCCCAATTTACTGACTTCTTTTGCACCACAAAGGGACATTGACAGTGATGTTTCCCAGGCTCCTGGAGCTAGTCCCCAATACATAGCCAGCAGAGAAGGTGAATAGATAAGGTCTCCTCCTCCCCAGATGCACCAAAAGCCTTAGAGCACCTTTGCACAGAGCTATCCATCTCAGGGGTCACAGAGACAGAGCAAAGCAGATGCTGCAATAGATACAGGTATGCCCCATCCCTTCCCGCACTAAGATAAGAATCATAAGGAGCCACGTTAATGCGTAAAAAGCTCAACACTTCACTGGTAACTTTAGCATCCTTTCCCAATCCTAGCTGCCCCAAACCCTGTAAAAATCCTTTATGCTCCCAGACGGCTGATTAGGATTTCATTAGCATCCAGCAGCTGTGCATTGGTTACTCAATATCTTAACATTACTTCATTATTTCCTCCTGTACCCTCATGCCCTGAATGGCAGACTGAAATTCTCCACCTGCCCTGGAGCCCAATAGTCCTTTTAAATCGCTCCACCCCTTGAAGAGGTTTAAAGAAATCACGAAAGGAATAACTGGAAATGCTACTCTTAAGACCAACACAAATAAACATCCCTGAATAACACAGATTACAGAAACAGTGAGAACAGAAATTCCCACTACCTCTTGAACTCCACTGTAAGCAATGTCCTAAAGAAATAGGGAAAACAGACAACACCACAGTCTTCACCCATAGCTCTTACTACCCAAGGAGTCCCTAATATTGTTTTACATTGCACCAAGGCTGAACGTGTCCTTTATACTTCCAGAGTGGCCTTGCTGCCTTTGAAGCTGTTGCCTCAGATGAGAGAATGAACTTAAATCCACTTCCAACAGATGAGCAAGTGTGGAGGGTTGACCCCAACTGGACGCCCGGTGCCCACCAAAGCTGCTCTATTATTCCCCTCCGCAAACAGACAAGGGAGAGAAAAATATAACAAAAGGCTCATGGGTGGAGGTAAGGACAGGATGATCACTCAGCAATTACCATTGCCAGCAAAACAGACTTGACTTAGGGAAAATTAATTTAATTTATTACCAAGTCAGAGTAGGGTAATAGGAAATAAAAACTAAATCTTAAAACACCTTGTCCTCATCCCTCCCTTCTTCCTGGGCTCAACTTCATTCTCAACTTCTCTACTTCCTCCCTGCAAGTGGTGCAGCAGGACCGGGAATGGGGGTTGTTCACTACATGTCTCTGTCATTCCTTCCTCCGCAGGTGGAGGACGTCACACACTCTCCCCCTGCTCCAGTGCAGCATTCCTCCCATGGGAAGCATTGTCCATTAATTTCTCCAACATGAGTCCTTCCCACGGGCTGCAGTTCTTCCCAAACTGCTTCAGGGTGAGTTCTTCCCATGAGGTGCAGTCCTTCAGGAACAGACTGTTCCAGCATGGGTCCCCTGTGGAGTCACAAGTCCTGCCATGGGGTCTTCCATGGGGTACAGGTAGAGATATGTGCTACACCATTAATCTCCATGGGCTGCAGGGGGACAGCCTGCCTTCTCATGGTCTTCACCACAGCCTGCAGGTGACTCTCTGCTCCGGTGCCTGAAGCACCTCCTTCCCCATTGACCTTGGTGTCTGCAGAGTTGTTGCTCTCACATATTCTCACTGCTCTCTCCGTTTGTAGGGTGATCAAAGTTGCCCCCCTCCCTTATCTATTTTCTCAGAGCCTCTACTACTGTCTTTGATGGGCTCAGCCTTGGCCAGCAGTGGAGCTGGGTGGCATTTGTTCTATCAGACATAGGGGAAGCTTCTAGCAGCTTCTCACAGCGGGCACCCTTGTAGCCCCCCACTACCAAAGCCTTGCCATGCAAGCCTAATACAGCAACGTAAATCTTTTTATAAACTTCTTACAGAGATTTCAGGAACATTTATTGTTTGTCTTGGAATTATTCTTTCTTTCCAGACTGACCCACCACATACAGGATTTTTTCATGTGTGTATATATGACCACAGACAAGAGATTTCTGTGTCAACACAGGTGAATAAATATTGTCACTGAATGACTAATACATAATATATTTTTTAAGGCTGGGCTTGGCTTCTTCATTAATCAATTAAAGTATGATCATTTAAAAAGCTAAACCATAAAATAAGAAATTAACAGTATTTTTAAATGGATTCTAATGACTTCAGCCTCACTACGTAGCATCCCTGCTTCTAAGCTATTCCATAAAGCTACCTGGAAAACAGGAGATGGCCCCCCCCCAAAAAAAAGCACATTGAAAACTGCTTTTGAGTTCAATATAGACACAAGCATGGGTGACAAAATACAAAACTGAGGGAAAAAAAATAGAATTTGTGATTTGGAATAACGTGACTGAATATGTTACTGCACTGGTACCGCTGGTGCAATCACAAGAGCAGGACAGCATTAGCATGGTTATAGGAAGAGGTAAAATCTTTTACTGAAGTGATTGGTAGAGGTGAAAAAGATGGAATTTTAGCACAAGCATGTGAAACAATTAAGTAAATCAAAGTATGCTGCTGCATCTTGACATCTCATACGTAGTTGTTATTTTTGGCAGATGCGATACAAATGCTGTAGTTTAGATATTTTAAATTAACATATGAACCCACTTATATTTATTAATCTCAACTTCTACTATTAATTCTTTTTTTAATAAGATATAATTTTTAAAAAATTATGACATTCACTGTTTGTTAAGAAATTATTAACAAAACTATCATTTATGAGTGACAATAATTACTAAAGTTGTATTAGATTATAAAAGTACAACCATTTAGCTGAATTACAGTACCCATATAATTTTTTGAAATGCAACATTGGAATATGCTGAATGCTTATGATTTTTCTGAAAATGATAAAGAAAAACACTGGGAAAAAAATAAAAATTTGATGACTGAACTCTAAAATGTAAACAGATTGAGGGAGTCAACTGAAATGACAGCTGTTTATGCAGCATCTGAGGCCCTTTCTGTTTAGCAACTGATAGCTGACATTTCAAGTGAAGCAGTCAATAGCTAGGATTTCCCTCTGTGCTTTTAGGCAATATCTTAACTTTCACATTTACACAAACATAAAGCACATTAATCATAGAGTGCAGTTTCATTGGTGTGAGCAGTGGCTTTTATATGAATGGGGTAGGTCTCTGGCTCTCCCTTACCCTTTCCCAAATGCACCAAAAGTACTGTAAAAAATGCCAAAAATTGAGTGGTTTTAAACTTAAGACTTGGCAAATGTTCTGAACCCTTGTATTTAAGATAGGTGAATAAAGAACTGATCAAGGCTGTGATTTATTTTTTTCTGGAACTAAGCACAGAAGTAGTAATAAAGTAAAACAAATAACAGCCTTGCCAATGATTACTTGAATTTGGACTTCATTTAAGAGCTTATGTTATTTGCAAAACACAAATGTACACAGAAAAAAAAATGTGTAGCAGCTATAGTGAAGTTAAGATGAACTTTGTATTAGGACTTGAAGAGGGAGAAGGAAATATACATATATTTCAAGATATATATATACACACTTATGAATTAAAATACTAAACGCATATATTGAAATACTACTGTAGCAGACAAGGTAGATAACAGTATGAGAAGAAAGTTTCTGCTCCCTTATATTTGTCTTTCATAGCCCTGTATACCTCACTTTCAGCTGATTTCTGGATTGACAAAGAATTGTAAGTACATGGCATGAGTTCTTAAGAAAGTCTTATCCTGAAAATATGAACCTAATCTAAAATATTAGGTAGATCATGATGTAATTCTTTGCAATTAGAAGTGCTAAATCTCACTTAGGCATTTTATCTTCAGGAATAATCATGTCACTTCATAAATGACTAAAGCCATGTGAAGGAAATACTGATGTAAAGGCTTACTACAGTGTTGGAGCAACATTGTTCATTGCAGGGTCAATGTTGCCTTGTTCTGAGCTCTTTCAGCTCCTGTTGACGTCAAAGGGAATTGCATCATAGAATGGCTGGAGTTGGAAGGGACCTTAAAGATCATCTAGTTCTGATCCCCCTGCCATGGGCAGGGACACTTTCCACTAGAGCAGGCTGCTTAAAGCCCCATCCAGCCCACCCTTCACCACTTTGAAGTTCTGCGTGGGATTAAGTACTGTGGCCTGAAGATGTAAAGTTGAGATACTGCCTATTTATGCCTGGATCTGAACTTTTTCTGCTTTACAGGGTCTGACTTTCTTGCTTCGTACTGTGGCTACTGTAGAGAAAGGCTCAACCACGACACTTGGATCAGATCACAAACTGACCCAAAGGTGGGCAGCAGCACAGAGTTGCTATATTAGTCTAAGGCTTATTTCAGGTGATTTGGAACTGAAAAAATAATTCTTGCTGAACTGTGAAAATAATATCCTTGCCAAAAAGGCAAGATAGAATTTACAAAACAGCTGACCTGCAAAAATCGTACTTTAGTATAAAAGTGAATCAATGGTGGGGCTTGCAGTGCCAAACCGAAAATGCGGTTTTACCTGCACGTACAGCACCCTGTGCATGAATTCCCAAGGCATCTAAACAGCCACATCACAGAAATGGCAGCCATTTAAAAAGAGAGTGGGAATGAGCAGTGCCACAGCCTCAGCCCCAGCTACAGCTGCTGTTACAACCCTACAATAAGATTTCCCCAAGAGCCAGGCTTGGAGGATCCTTTCCAGAGAGACCTTGGACCTCCACTGTACCATAGAAACAGTGCTCCAGAAATGGAATTTTTTAGAAAAATAAATAATGGAAATAAACCAGATACCATTCCTGACTCTCAGAGACAAGGATTCTTGCTGGGAATTATCCAAACTGGCTATAATATATTAAAGGGAAAGGAGCACAGAGATTTCCTGACTTGGCCAACAGAGCGATTCAATGAGTTGGCACACACAGAATCACCTCAGCATGAAAAATATCTAACTCTTCCAGTGATGTCTGTTTCAGACCCAAAGTGTAACTCAGAAAGAAACAAATTGAAGCAAACACCTCTTCTGGAAACTCAGCTTAGGCATCCTACAGTCAATGTGCTGGAGTTACACATCTCATTCACAGGCTCTGCAGATTCCCACTCCTTCTCATGAAGCGTGGGCATGGGAACAAGGTTGTGAATAATGCTCGTGATGAGTGCCCTTCTCTGAGACACTCTTTAGTCTTATGGGTTTTCACCTTTTCTGATAAAATAATTTAATCTTAGCATAGCCAGGGGGATGGGGGAGAAGGGGGAGAACAGACTACCAAACAAAAAACCAACAGCCTGGGTTTTTCCCCAGTTTTCATCTTTGGGAAATACTGCTTTGAGTTAACAAAACTTTGTTCTTCTTCCTAAGCTAAAGATTTAATGGCATATATGTTCAGAAAAGGTGACTGAAAGAACAAAAATGAAAGATCAGCAATCCTATTCACTGTTCACTTTACACCACTCTCAGCTGAAGAAAGTTATTATCACCCTGGTAATATGTGAGATTAGTGTTAAGAAATATTTTAGGGTTGTAACCTCAATTCAGCTAGATCGAATTTTTTTAAAGCAAAAAATGTATTTTCAAAGACTTTGTGGGAAGCAAGTTCATTCTATAAAATGAAAATGAATCTTCACATTTCCATTAAGTTAGAGGTAATATACATCACATTTCTATCAGGTTTTAACTTTCCTTTGTAAGTAAGTAAATATCTTCTGCCTATGGGTTTATATAAAGCAATGTTTGCTCATAAAGGGTAGGTGTTTACCTTATCCTACTTATGAAGTGAGGTAGAAAAAAATTGCCCTGAAGATGTCTCTGAAGCTCCTCATGATGTCTAGCCTGGGGTTTTGCAATCTGTTCTCCTGTTTAATATTTCAGTAAATATCACTTTGTTTCACCTAAAGCAAGACAAATTCCAGTCTCCCCTGCAACTGATGGTTGCCAGGGGGCGCGTACAAAACATCAGGTGTGAGAGAGTGCTAAATCATGAGCCTATGGAATTAATGTCAACATCTAACTTCTTAGCAGATGGAAAATGCTGTGATAAGGCTCCATACACTGTCTCCTCTCTTAAAGCTTCACTCTGTTAATGGGACAATATGCTACTGAAGTACTTCCAGATCAAGTGTGTACAGCTGTAACTATGTCATCTTCATCATTAGTCTCCTCCATTTCATGCCCAAAGTTTTGTGATGCATTTCTACAGTACACACACCCCTCCTGCCCCTCTACACATTTCTGAGACAGAATACTAGAAAGCACTGTCATGAATATTACCCTAATTTAACACCCCCAAAAGCTGTGACAAACTGTAAGAGCTTTATTGATTTCAATACTAATCTACACAAGCACAGGGTCTAGCATATTGACTTCTGCGATGACCAAGTATTTCTAATTTCTCCCAGGAGCATTCTAATTTCTAGGACATGCTCTGTTGGAACTGATCTTCTTAATTCTGATCAATGCCCTGTGATATTTTTAGTTCCCAACTCACTTCTTCAATATCTCCTACCATATGCATGCGAATGATAACTTAAGCCCAATTTCTAGGAATAGTTGTATATATATCTTGGATACATATTTTCTAAAACCAGTTCCAACAAGTGAAATTTGATCAATATGTGTTCACGAAAGCTACACGCTATAATTGGGTCAAACTCTCAAATAGAAGACAAAATTCTTACATTTTTAATTTAAGTGGAATAAACTTTTCTGAGTCTCTTCAACATTTGAAGCAGATCAGAACATTTTCTTTTATTTTACTATTACAAAGTATATTGTCAACCAGAGACTTCTGATCAGATTTGTATCAGACATTGTCCAAATCTTGAAGAAAGAGCTTGGAAGAAGAATTTTCCTCCAGAGAAGTTTTTAATTGACCTTTCACTGTCTAACAATTTTATAATTACCATTTATATAGAATATAGTTAAGAGGACAGACTCAGCTTATTTCTGGAGGCCTCATTAATATTCACAAGGCTTTTTTCCTTAGCCTGTTGATAGCCTGGGATCTTTAAAGCTGGCTATTTCTACACAAAGTTGTTCAAAATCAGTCAAAGCTGCCATACTGGAAAGAAATCCTTTACAGTGAGGGTGATGAGACGCCGGCACAGGTTGCCCAGAGAAGTCATGGATGCCCCATCCCTGGAGGTGTTCAAGGCCAGGCTGGATGGGGCTTTGAGCAAC
>JAOTQQ010000032.1:10207708-10251495 GCA_026546715.1 Gallinago undulata
TGTCCCTGCCCATGGCAGGGGGGTTGGAACTAGATGATCTCTAAGGTCCCTTCCAACCCAAACCATTCTATGATTCTCACATGGAATTAACTCCCAGCAAAGCAGGAAGTTCTGCCACTGGATGCACTCAAACCCTCCTTATGCGAAAAAGGAAACATACAATAAACATGCAGCAAAGAATTTGCTGTTTGCTCAATTCATGTTTTAGCAGCCTAATCAAAATACAACAAGCGGTAATTACTAGTCCAGTTACAGTACTATCAAGACCTCACATCCTAATTGGTAAAGAAAAGCCTCATTAATGACCATGTAAATCGTTATGAGAAAAACTACTAATAGCTATCACCTTTGCCTGGTGTCATGCCCACCCTCCAGATTCCCTCCTGGTTCCAAGGTTGATGCCATCAGCCTTCCTCCAGGAGGATGCGGGTGGGAAGGTTGTACTAAACTACCACCATCCAGAGGGCTTCTCCAGACAGCCACAGTGGGTCCCTGCCTCCTCACTCGCAGGTTTTTTTTGTGGGCTTATCTGTGTGTTTCCTCCTCCCAGTGCCCAGGGGAGGTCTGCAACCTGCACCCGTCTCTTTCTAGCCCCTGGGCACCCACCAGGCTGCTGCTGGCTGAGGGGCAGGCTCACACACACAGAGCACTGCTGGAGCCAGCACCCGCAAGAGTGAGCACTGTCACAGCCCATGTCAATACCCTGCCTTTGTTTTAATGCAAAGCCTGTGGCTTTTTGCTAGAAAAGACAACAAACCTTATTTGTTGGGCAACACTGTTCACTACAAAAGTCTCCTTTATTCACTTTATTGGTCCATATTTCTGTTTGTTTAATTTGGTTTCCTTGATACAGCATGACCAGTTTGCAAGAAAGTAGAGTATCTGCTCTGTATTCCTTTCACTGTCACCAGCCACATTACTGCCCTGGATCCCATCACCCATCTAGGTCTTCATGGACTACTGAAAACATTGAAACCAAATAACCATGGACCTTTGGAGGTCCTCCAGTAAGTGGGCAATGATAGCTTTCTTTTATGTGCCAGAGCAGGAGACCAGGGGTGGGAAGCCATGCTCACTCAGAGGGACAGAGTGGGTGAGCTCCTTGGGCTCTGTGTAGACTGGACAAGGGACAGTGGAGCTATTTATTCCTCTGCCAGACTTAGTTCTCTTCATTTCCACCATACTGCAAGTGTATACGTTTACCCTGGGATGAATAAATTATCCGACTCACAGTATATTACAATTGAAAGGGGAGTATCTAATTGCTGGAAAGCAGATGGCCTTACCCTTTTGAGGATGCCTGACAAGAACAAAAAAAATTACTGGCCTGCAGCCATATTCCCATAGGCTGCAATCTTGTCAGATTCCATCAGCCAGGGAAATTTGGATATGATGACTGGTCAGTAACAGAATTTTTCAAGGCCAAAAAAAAATACCAACACTTGCTTTTTATTTTTTGTGCCAGTTCAGCCACATCTGCATATCATGAAAGGAAAGAAAAATCCACACCCTGCCAGTCTTTCTTATCATACCCGTTTATCCACAACTGGGCTATGACTATTTCTTCAACCTTCCCTCTTTCCTCTTCGATGCAAATATTTCAATTCTATTATCTTTATTGGCAAGTAATTCATTGGCAATATAAGAAACCAACAGAGCCTGTTAACATGAAATTGGGCTAAAGATAAAGTGTCAAAATATGCAAAATGTGCTAGTAGGTTTCTTAGGGTTATATTGATATATTAACTTCTTTGAAAACCAACATCTTCAAACAAATACCTTTAGAATATGCTTATCTTTTTATAGTTATGTTAAATCTCGGCAATGACATTGTATAATAGTATATCAAATGGTCAAATATTACAGAGGTGAATGATGGCAAATCAAATAATTGAATTTGTAATGGGGAACATAAATGGCTTAAAGTTATAACCACAAAAAATTGTTGAAACAGAAAAAGCTGACATAACCTTTTTACAAGAAATTCACTTAAGAGAGCAAGATGATATCAGCATAGGAACACCTTGGAGAGGAGGGAGTCAGCAAAACAGCTTTGCACAAAACAAGAGAGTTCTTTCAAAATACTTGGTAATTGATATAACATCTGACATAAAGGAGATTTTCTGACTATTAAATATATACAAAAAGAACTGTCTGGTTTTATTTAACACGTATGGACCTAATTCAAATATAACCTCTTTCACAGTACAGGTTACTATTTAACAGCATGACAAACGTTCCCGTGGAATACACAGGTTATGGCTGACTTTCCTGGTCAGTCTACATACAAGTCTGCACATAATACGAGAGACAAAACAAGGAGAAAAACTATATATTCTTTGGATGAGTTTCTGGCAGAGTTCTGATCTCCAGAAGAGACACTGATATGACACTGCACGCAGATACACAGCCAACATTTTCTTTGTTGGCATATGTCCTAGAAACTGATTAATCCCTATGTTCAAGAGCTTCATGCCCCTCTCAGAGAGCTCTCGCAATCTGTGACTTGGAACTTTTCTCCCTCCTTTCTTTGCCCTCCCCTGTATGCCTCCATGAAGTCCCTACCTTTGGTGAAAACATCCCTTTCCTCCACATCATACAGGAGATACCAGCACAGCTGAAGGCTCCATTTTCCAGTACACCTTGTCCCCTCCTTTCTCTTGTACAGGTAATTCAGAGGTGCTATCAGTTTGGTATATTAGTGCGGCATTAGTGGTCTGGAGGCTTCTCCCAGGGCCGAGGGTATCATTAAAGGCATGGAAGAGCAGGAGAGACAGGAATCCTTGCCAGTGCTCTTCAAGAAAAGGAGTTGTTAATGCTCCTGAGTCCTTGAAATTAACCTGACAGGAAGAAGTGGAAATGGCCCAGACAGATCTGTCCTTGTGCAGTCTCAGGAAACACAAGAGCACGCCATAGTCTTCACTGTCAAATACAGCTTATTCAAACAGAACAACCTGTGTGAAGCAACACACCTTCAAAGTAATAATCCTGCTGAAGTGAAATATTCCCTTCCTGGCAAAAAATATTCTACAGTAATAGCAGCAGCTACACAAAGCCCAAAATCATTCTGGAAGGTCCATTATATCCAGCATAATCTCTGGGCCGTTTAAGAAGTCTCCAGACAGACCAAGGAGGCCCAGTCTCCGAGACCAAGGAGGCCCAGTCTCCGAGACCAAGGGTGCAGCTCTGCTGGAGACCACCCAGCCTTAGCACCAAAGCCTCCCCATGACTTCTGTGAGCTCCTTCCCCTACATCTGGCGCATCCCTTGCCCTCAGCCAGGTTGTTTTGGTGGCCTTGCTCAGCAGAAAGCTGCCCCACCACAGTAACAACAAGAACCTACTCATTTTGTACCGATTCAGTAATCTGAAATGGGACATTCCTGTGCAGCCAGAGGTGCAGATTCTTAGGAGGTGCCAGAAAAGTGCAAGACAAAAAGGACAAAACGAAACAAAACAGATAAAAGAAAGAAAAGAAAAAAAAAAAAAAGGTTTCTGATACAGAGGGAAAAAAAGAGTGTTCTATGGGAAAATAGATTCTGTATTATTTTCCTGAAGTATAATCACATACTACACAAGGAAATTCTGAAGAAAATCTGCAAGGTGAATAATGTGCTATACTATGCTGAGCATAATACCATGAAATTTTGGGGAAGTAAAGCTTAGTAACTATGCATAAATTTCCATTTACCATCTTTAAAATGCCCTTGATCATTAGACCAGTAGAATTAATGTTTTTATATGCTCCTCCTTGCTACATTTAATGGATTTTTTTTCTCTTCCTATTTTAAACATGTTAGTATATAAAAAGAATGAAAAGAATTATACATTTCTAGAATAACCTGTCCTTTTCTTATTCTCTGAAGTTCACTCACCTAACTAACTTTTCACAAATCCTGCTAAGAGGAAGTTTCTAATCCTAGCATTAGCTGCTAGTTTTTTGCTAAGTAACATTAGATTGTAGTATGGTGTCCTGATAATACATCAGAAGCAATGACATTAATGGGCCACGATGCCCTTCAAATTCATTTTATAAATATTTTTAATAGCACTGAGGCAATTCTGCTGAGCCTTGGCTAATAAAATATTTCATTATTTCAGGATGATACTGGTATTTTATTAGCTGTCCAAGTAAGCAACTTCAGTTTTAAAAAGTGTTGATTGAGAGCACTTTCAGCTAGTATTATCTTCTTCATGTCCATCCAACACAGTGACTGTTCTTTAAAAGGTAAAGGACCTGCCAGAGTCTTTTTAAGCACTGTATATTGAATACCAGCAAGTGCTACACCCACATTTTAAGCATCCCAAGAGGGCTGAGTCAGCAGCTCAGGCAGTACAAAATTCATCTTCCTTGATTTCATGAATGTATTTGCTTGGGCATCTTTCCCCTCCCTGGAGGTGTTCAAGACCAGGCTGGATGGGGCTTTGAGCGACATGATCTAGTGGGAGGTGTCCCTGCCCATGGCAGGGGGGTTGGAACTCAATGATCTTTAATGTCCCTTCAAACTCCAACCATACTATGGTTCTATGATTTGAGGAAAAAATTATGTAATTCAGAGGAAGAATCAAGCTTTAAGAGTTGTTTTTAATTAGTTTTAAGCAAGGTGCATGTCATGGGGTTTAGCTTAATTAAAAAGACTCCAGATACTCAAAATTAAGATAGCAATTTGGCATGGATGTACAGCATTGTTTCTGCCCTTTGAGTCAAGTATTTGACATCCACCAAAGTTTACACTGAACAACTATTTACACCATTTACATACAAGAATGCAATCAGTGCAAGCTACAGAGAAGAAAACTCAAGGCACAGATTTATCTCCTCTAGAAATTCTGTGTAGTGAAGATTTATCACAGCCTTGCCCACAAGGAGATATCACTGCATTCAAACACATCTAGCAAGGTGAATACAAACATGCAGGTTATCAGTCTGGCATAGCATCACCTGATTTCAGGTCTCTGTTTAAGTCATCATTAGGAACAGAGGTTCCTAATAAGCTGTTTATACTGAGCACAAACAAATTATTTGGGAGGAAAATTATAGTCTGTAAATTTCAGTTAGGGTTCAGACAAATAACCAACATTCTAGAAAATCAAGTTTTACTTTGAGTAATGATTAGTTATGTTTGCTAATATCGTGGCTGCAAATCATCATAGCATTTCACACTCATATAATAGCTACTGCAGATTAAAAAGTTCATTTCTGAGTTCAAAGAATTGCAAGATGGTAAATATTATAAAAATCTATTTATAAATATGCATTTAAATGAAAGCAATGAGTCCACTTCAGTGGAACTTCTAAACTGTTTTATTCCTATGAGTAATCACGTTAGCAAAATTTGTTTGTTTTGTGATAAACTCGACAGAAAGAAATCACATTATGTGAATATCCACATAAAAAAGTACTAGCTATAGAAGTAATCAATTTTTAAAATCCTTTGTGAATGTAAGAGTCATCCTACTTGAGAAAGAAAGCAGTACTATGGCATTTTTGCAGGGTGAGAATGTAACAAATGGTTCCTGAGGAGCTAATAAATGAAACATATTCTTAAGCTTTAATTGAAGGGGTTTTTAATTGCAAAGTAGTATTTTTTTTTTCTTTAATTCTTCCTGTGCAGGAATGATTATCTGAACACTGTCACACATTTACCCAAAGCTTCTTTACATTTGCTGCCTATTCAGAGAGGGTTCTCATGAATGTGTACAAGTACCTGAAGGGAGGATGTACCAAAGACAGAGCCAGGCTATTTTCAGTGATGCCCTGTGACAGAACCAGAGGCAACGGGCGCTAAGTGAAACATGGGAGGCCCCCTCTAAACATAAGGAAACATTTATTTATTTATTTTGTTGTTGTGAGGGCAACTGAGCACTGGCACAGGTTGCCCAGGATGGAGTCTCCTTCATTAAATATATTGAGGGTTTTGGGAAACCTGCTCTGGGTGGCCCTACTTGAGCAGGGGGGACCAAATGACCTCCAGATGTCTTTTCCAACTTCAACCTGTCATTCATTGTTAATTATTTTAAAGCAATTATATTGCTTTAGAACACACAGGGTGGGGAAGAGGAAAAGCAAGTTTCTTCTGCTCTGGGTCCAAATATGCACTGTGAAGTCAGATTCCAAAGGGCTGCTCTTCCTATCTGACAGCATCACCACACATACCCATATGCCAATCCATACTCTATTCACTAGTAAATTTCAGTACCTTCTAGCATGAGATGAACAGCTGCTCCATGCACACAATTCTTTTAGAAAAAGGAACTAAAGAATAACATATGCAATCATAACTACCTAGGTAAGTCTAAACATAAGACTGTAAGCCTCTACAGTTAACTAGACTTGTCTAGGAAAAGTTATACTTCCAAGGCTTCAATTCAGCAAATTGAGTCAATCAACAGATTCTTGCAGAAGCTCATCATAATAACGGATGCTCAGCAGAAGAGATTTCACCATCAGAGGTTCAAGCAGCAGAACATGAATATATTATTGCCCCAAAGGTTATAATGAACAATATCTATGGAACAAAGTAGCAATTTAAATTTGAATTTAGAAGCATATTAGAAAGCCTGATTTCTCAGTCTTTAAAAACGGAAGCATAATAAGACATTTCTGCCAGCAAAACCTTAGTAACAAAGAAGAAAGACACCTCCATTATAAGTTTCAGTAGTGAGCCATGAAAAAGAAAGGTTCAGTGAAATATACCTAGGTCAAGGTTATACATTACTTTCTGAGGACAAAGCATGATGCTGAAATCCTGTGTGTCGGTTGATCATTCCGAGAAAAAAGATTTAATAGATGAACTCTGATCCAGTGCCACACCTTTCAAAAGAAGACTATCGACCTTGTTTCACTGCAATTTCTTTTTATCACCAATACTAGCCATGCCATTTAGTAAGCTGGATAATAACATAAGGACTTTAAATGATACAGTATTTTTAAGCATACACTAATACCAGAGACCTAACACGTGTTTTAATGAATTAAAGCATTCAAAGAAAATTATTTTAAATCATTTGTTGAAATACAACTTTTAGCCAAGATCCTAGCAGTTGTCTACAAGGGGAGATGAGTTGCCTAAATCCACATGTAGAGTATTCTAAACTAGCAGCCTTTGGGTTTTCCCCTGCTTAAGCTCACTGAGCACTTTGTGTGCTCGCCATCTCAGAAAATCTTGTCACATTTTTGTGCTTAATTTCCATTCTTACCATCTTTGGAAAAACACTACTACCATCTTTGGAAAAACAAGAATAAAAACCAGCTTTGAATATTGTAAAATATGGGACAAATAAACAAGAAGGATTACATTATTATACATATAACTCACTGATTATTTTCATTAGTTTATATTCTTAGTCCTTGCATAAACTAAACAAAGAGGCCAAAATCTCTAAAATGAGTTTATTAACTTAAAATATAAAAAACTAAACAGGGTGATTTTAGAGATAAAATTATGAAAAAACTGAAAAGCTCTAAACCCTTGTAAGCCTGTTTCACTAACATAAAAAAAGAAGAATTTCAATCAAGGAATTAGGTGCTGAAATGAAGTCGTTACAACAATTTAGGGTATAAAATTAGAGTAAAATATTAGCTTTATAAAAAAAACTTCAAACATATTAAATAAGAAAACACCACACCAACTCACTTAGGCACACCCGAAAATTGTGATGAAAAGCAGCTTACCCTCATGGATTGAAGTAGTCTCCTTCCTCTCCCAGAAAGCCCAGTAAAGAGGATTACCTCCACCTTCACCAGGAAGAAGCCTTGTGTATGTCAAGAAACCCTTGCTATGCAGAGTTTTTGAGTCATGCAGGTATGCTGGGGCTCAGCAAACAACATAGCAATGTAAAGAGAGGTACAGTCACCAGGGCCACCAGCAGGGTAATAAGTGGGTCCCTGGAGCAGCTGAAGGGCAAGCCCTGGGATCCAAGCCCGAAGATCAAGAAGAGCCCAGCTGTGAGCAAGGAAGCATTAAAAGAGTGAGGACAACTGATGCTTATTCTTGGTAATCAGCTCCAGCATGCTGGACTGAATCACTTCCAGCTGAGCTTTGTAAAAAGGATGTCAACAGGAATAACTGTAAGGAGGCAACTTTTTGGATTTGACATGAAGTCTTATTCTGGTTTTGCTTTTCCTTTTTTTTTTTTTTAATTTTAAGGTGATGCAAACAAGCACTTAAGTGCTCTTTTGAAACTAAATTTCATTAACCCACACTGAAATCAGTGATAAAAAGCACCTGGGTCTTACTATGCCTTAGCATTTTCTTTGAATTCCAGGTGCAAAAACGCCTTCAAAAATTTGGTCCTAAATTAATGAATATAAAGTTCTGTTATTTTACCCATATGCCATTCTACTTCCTTTAAAGCTACTCTGGAGCAAACTTTCTCTCTTCTCCTTGAGCAACTCAAACTTTCTGGATTCCCTAAACACGGAGAACACAAAAGTCCTTCTGAGTCCTACACAGCTTAAATCCACACTGAAACTCTCCATACAGCCCTAGCCTGTGAACAAACAAGTAAGAGGGAGGAAGAATGGTTCTATAGTTGAGGTGCTTGGAAAGAAAAATAAACAAGAGGAACTCTCAAGGTATGTATTTGTGTCCTTAAAGAGGAATACCTCACCTCAGGAGAAGCCAATTATTCTGGAGACAGGAACAATCCATTTTCATCTTCTTCTTGAGCAAGTGACTTTATGTTCTGTCAGAATAGGCACATTGTGGAGATGGGACCAAGACTGGCTACAGAGCTATCTGCTGCCTCTCTCTCCTCCATTGTGTGGCAGACTCACAGGAATCTGCCATCTCTAGGTATCTCTATCAGATTGCTCTGCACATTACATCTCTTTGCTTTCCTCGTCCCGAAACTAGATATACTCATTTATAATGGCAGGGGAGTTGGAATTCAGTGATCTTTTAGGTCTCTTCCAACTCAAACGATTCTATGATTCTATAATCAAGTATCATTTCTTTTGTAAACTTACTAGTTTTACTGAACCAGTCATAATATTTCACTTCATCCAGGAAAGCTGCTTGACTCAGAATCTCTTACCATGTCATGCTTCAGGTTATTTGGAATAAAGGTCTTTTTTAACTTTCACTTTATTTTCACTTAAGCAAGACCATAGGTAGAGAGTTAGAAGTAAATTACCTTCAAATTCAGTCAACAATGAATTGAAAAAAAACAGAATTCCCAATTTTCTTAACAAAATTATGTAACCCCTTAACCACTAGGATAGTAGATACTAGAACATGGTTTGGCTTGTCGTCTGATATGCACTAAAACAGAATATGCCTAAATATGCGTTCTGGAGTCCCGGGTATTTGTTCTTAGATTACTTTGTGATCGGCTCGGTATTTTTGATGCAAATAAGTTTGCACCAACATTTACCCTTTCCAGCCTCAAACAAAACAGCAGGGCTCATGAGAACAGAAACAAAAACTTCGCAAATGTTAAAGGAATAAAGCATCTGGCAGAGACTTTTAACATGCTTGAGAAGAACATGTCCCACTGGACATCCCCATTCGGTTGCCTGAAAAAAACCCACTATTATTCTTAATTCTTCTGCTAAGAAGAATTCATATATTTCATATATTGTACACACACTTATTGTTTTGCTAGAGAACAAAAACCCATTCCAATA
Source organism: Gallinago undulata (assembly GCA_026546715.1). Taxonomy (NCBI): domain Eukaryota; kingdom Metazoa; phylum Chordata; class Aves; order Charadriiformes; family Scolopacidae; genus Gallinago; species Gallinago undulata. Next base: position 10,217,337 of record JAOTQQ010000032.1, read on the forward strand.
TACAGTTAAATATCATATCACTTAATAAGAGGTGAAGCCACGCCAAGTCAGATTATATTGTCTGCATCCATTTACAGACAACTTCCTCCGAGTAGAGGTTTTCCTCATTGACATGAGAGGAGAACTAAAATTCATCTGCTATTTCTTATTATTCTCCCCAAAACTCTAACTTGTGGTCTCTGTGATCCACACCAATGGGCAGTACAGATGCTCGAGAAGGTGGGAGGGATTCAATACTGCCTCCATTTCAGACTCCACAGAACATTCCTTAAAACAAATCATTGCATAGGTTTTCCTGATGGTGCAATTGGCCCTTTTCTCCTTGGACTATGTTTCTGGATAAGAGTACTTTCAGCTCAAAAGGACATTTGGGAAAAAAAAAAAAAAAAAAGAAAAAAAAGAGGAAATATTTTAAACCTGTTATTATGTGCAAAATGTATTTCTAATTAAGTTGCAGACAGAAGAAATGAAGATACTCGAAAGATGAATTTTAACTGCTAGAATAGCCAGAGTAAAATCCAGTTATTCAGCTCTAGATTCTTTAAGCTATCATACTCTAACTCCAGCCCTGACAAAGTCCTGGCAAGTTTCTACCTAGAGTGAGGGATGACCAAGGAAACTGGGGATATGTTATTACTGTAGAAGGAAAAAAAAAGAAAGTGGGGACATGTGATGGGAATGAAGGAGAGAATTGGGTATCTACTTATGATGGAAAGAGTCAACACAGTGACCACAAGAGCACAGTAAACTATAAAAATGAATTATGCTGACATCTGCAAGAATTCTCCAATCCTTTATAGACATCAATTGAAGTTTCCTGAAATACTAATGGGAAAGTACTGGAAGTTAAAGGAGAGGAAAGATGGATTACTTTTTTTTTTAATTTTATTTTTAGACTATCACTATTAATAATTAGTGGAGTAGTTGATTATTTTCTATCTATTTAATAAATAATATGAACAGCATTGGCAGAAAAAAAAAAAAAAAAAAAACGTTCAGCCAAAACCAGAGGAGAAGAAAACTCTGGCTTACCTCTGTTGATGGTGCACATTATACAGTAGGTTTGCTTTTGCCCAGGTTTGGCAAATCATAAAATCTGATAGCAAGTTTCCTTAGACTGTGATGGCCAAGGACTTTTGAATGCATTGGCCAGAAACCCAAAGTGACTCTTATATTTACTAGGTGTGAAACAGAAAATGAAATATAAATACCTTAGTTCTTGTTAACCTGTCCAGAAAGTAAGCCAAAGTTTTTCTTTCCTTTCCTGTCTTTCAGGAGGCTGGAACCTGAAATGTTTTATTCTTTGGGGCCAGAGATTAATATTGGATAAGATATGTCATCTCAGACTGTTTTACAAAAGAGGCCAGCACATCAACTTACTCACCAGAAACCGGCTGGACTGGAAACAGTTCAGGCTTTGCCTCCAACATGTACAGGAGGTGACAGTGATGTGTGGAGCATCCCCCAGTGGTGGCCAGGTTTGGGTCCACTTGCAGCACTGCCTCTTTGACGCATACCCTCAGGATATGGCTGCGCAATACTCAATCCAAGTGACACCTCAGCACTCCCTGGATGAGAGGTTTATTTGAGAATTATACATTTGAAGCACACAGCACTATACTTTCATTAGCAGGCAAGTTTCTGACTTTTTTGAAATGAAAAGGACAAAATACAGGGTAAAGGTACTGCATTTTAGAGAAAATTCAGTGTGACATAGTGTTACCACCTACATGTCCTTTATATTCTACTTTTCTAAGGGGAAGAAATACTGTTAATCCAGCCACCACAAAAACATGAAACTTGGTTTTCATTCTGAAATCTTGGTGAACTACTATTATTACTATTACCATGACAAAACTGGTCAAAGAATGCTTGATTTTGCCCACAGTGTTACAGACTGTAAAATAAAGCACCAGAGTAATACAAATTACTTTGTGCACATCAGTAGGGCCATGAATACTGCTCCTGATGGCACATTTACTGAAATGTCATAAGAGAAAAGATTAAGTGACACTACAGCATGCAGAATGGCAAAAAAGGAGACAGTTTCAAGAAGGGCATGACACGCTTTTTCTTTGTAAGCTCTGATTTTAATTAATTCACATGAACAAGAAATATTAATTACTAATTAGTAACAGCTCAATTGCTATCTCTTAGTCTTTCTATATCTTCCTCAGAAATTTTGTCCCAGATGATTCTTCAAACATGATTTAAGGACTAATAATACTTTTGGAAATCTATTTGGAGAAATTTTCATTTAATTTGCTAAATCTATCCATTTGCGTGTGCCAAAAGACACCAAAGCCTCAGTTCATAACACTGGACAGAACAGGTATTTGAAGGCCACCCAGGAACTAGAGCCATGGAGTAAGGATTCAGTAATCAGCACACAATCAGTGGGTTCAGACTTCATTGCCTTTTAATTAGTAAGAGAACAAGTTTGTGAATAGATATTCCTGGGAAGCAGGAGAAGTGGCAGGAATGCACGGAATGAATTTGGTCTTCTATACTTTAAATACTGTGAACAAGTCATTTATTTCAGGGGCTGTGTCAAACTGTTACTATTCCTTTTCTTTATACATACAAGCTACAGATACATATGTTTCTCAGGGGAAAAGAAAAAGAAAAATAGGAAACAAATATATTTTGCATGCATAATTCATAATAAGGTCCTAATTCTGCAAACATTTATGCATGTAAGTAGTGCACACCATTGGACTGGGACTAGAGTTGGCTAAAAAATTTGAATGTACTTTAAATACAATTTGGGATGAAGAGAGTACTGGGAAATATAGCTGTTTAAAGCTTCTATTTCAAAGAGAAAAACAGGATTTTTCATCATATTTTACCCAAAAGTGTTATCAAGACAACTATCAAAGTAGTTACTGAATTTTACCTTTCCTGAGAGTAATTAATATGTGATTAAGCATACTTAAATTACAGTTAATTTTGGATCTTACGTATTTTAAAAGGGACTTAGAACTGTCTGTAAGTTTTTGTCCTTCAGAAGTTCTAGAGGGAGTAATTCATGTAACCAAAATGCTTATTATTTACCATCTTCTCAATACAAGAATCGAAAATTGAAATCAGTGGGAAAAGACTACTATGGTAAAATAGAAAAGTACAAAACTGAAAAGCTATATTTCCTTCTTGTAAAGGAAACTGTTTTTTATTGTGCTGAGAGCATCACTGATGATAATTTCATTCTTAATTCTGACATGGTTATCTTGCCTGTTGCGAAAAAATATCATCATCCTGGTTTGAAGAAGCAGTTCGTGATCATACTAAATGCACTGCAAATTTAAACTCTTTAATTAATCTGTCTAATTATCATTAATTCTGCTAGAGCATTTGTGGAAAACAGCAATATCTGTTTTCAGGTAAAATGCAACTAAACCTTTTGGACAATTGTGTTCAAGAGGTCTGAAGTTGTAAAAAGTAAAGAGCTCAGTTCACTTTTTGAGAATGATGACATTTTAATGCTCAGCTGAAATTCCCCTAATGAACAAAGAAGAAGGTTGGTTTCACACCAAGTCTCTGGTGATAACTCAGCTGAAACTACTGGTGCTGACTCTTCTGACTGGAGAAAATCAGGATCATTCCCAGAGGCCAAATCTGCCTAGAACTAGCACAGAGGGTTGGCATTTGGCACCTGCGCTTATTGTGAAGTGTCAGAACTGTACAGCACATGCTGATAGTGGCCATCTGCTACGTACATCGATATCCCAGTGAAGGTCGGTGTGGGGGACGGCCCTGGTTTTCAGCCCTTTGATTTGAGTGACAGAACTAGACTCGTCCTCCGTGCCTTTCCAGACCATAAGTCGGTTTTTATGCTGTGAAATTGGATGTGATTTCTGTTTGTTTCCTCTTCTCCTCTGTGTGTGAAGACATCTTGGTGTGTGCTGGTCTGTTTGCATTAAACAAGAAAAACAGTACTTCAAGGACGCATTGAGAATAGGAATTCTCTATACTGTTAAACTCATATTCAGTGCTTTGCTTGGTATCAGTCACATTGATGTGGAATGAAAAATTTCTAACGTAAGCAGTCTATTATGTTTTTTTCAAATGTGCAGAGGTATTGTGAACCTTTGTAATTATTAGTCTTGTTTTCCCATTCAGGCTCCTCATAATCCATATGTTTAAGAGCATTGACTGCCATGAAGAAGAAGAACCATGTTAAAATTTGATTTCTGCTTTATAATTTCTATCATTCTACCCTTCCAGTACAAATATCAATTGCTTTAATCTTTTTCTTAAAAAGACAAAGTGATCAAGGAAAATATGTTACCTTTTATTATTTAAAAGTATTGTTTTTACTTCATCCTATGTTTTATGACTTTCTATTTAAAAATAACATATAAAGAAAAATAAAGAAATGAGGCTGAGGAAAGTAACAAGTAGCAATCTCTAATTCTAGATTTAGTACAAACTCTCTGCATGACTTCAGACATAATTTTATTGTTTTCCCAGTGAAAGAGGATCAATATTGGGTACCTAGTGCTGGACTTACAATATTCAATATCCTGCCATTTGCAAAAGAGGACACACCAAATGTATGCAGCCAACAATTCATTGCTTGTCCAATTTTTGTTTAAAGCAGCTGATAGTCCTAACTGGAAATAAAAGCCTCATATACTGATTTAATTTGTCATTAATGAGAAAAGCTGCTCACAGCATACCACTTTTGCCTGGTATCACACTCACTCTCAGGTGCCCTCCTGGCCCCAAGGTCAACAACATCAGCCTTCCTCTGGAGGGGGCAAGGAAGGGAGGCAGCTGCAGCAGCAAACTGCCTCTGTTCCAAGGGCATCTCCAGATGGGTGCATCTGTTGTGGCCTGTTATGCATTCTTGAGTTTGGTTGGGCTTGTCTGCCCAGAATTATTGATAGGCATGTGTGGATTATGGAGTTAAAAAAAGAAAAACTCCCCTTGGGTGAAGTGGAAGAGCACTGGAGCAGAGAAAATTAAAGATCTCTCTATCAAATTATATAAATAAATAAACTACACATCATCAAGAAACCTAGAGGGCTTTGGAACCCTGTAATAGAGCCATCCCAATGAGACATGGATTTGTCTTCATGCCTATATTAAAGTTAAAAGCAAGCTTTCAGACTCTGACTTTGTACTTACTCCTCCAGCTGTTTCATCCTGATGATTCTCTTAATAACGTTGAACAGCTATGGCTGGATTCAAATTTAGCAATAACCATCTCTAGACTTCATTCACAGGAACAGAAAGAAAAAAAAACTTCAGTATTCTGCGGGGGGTCATAAGTCACATCCTCTTCAGAACCGCAGACCAATGCATCCCTTTACCTTCAATAACAAAAATCATGTCATCTTTAATTAAGGACATTTCCTGTGAGTTTTCTCCTTGCCAAAATGAAAGAAAATGTATCTTATACTTTGCAATACTTACAAAGTAGTGATAACCCCATGGCATATTATCAAATAGTCATCAGAAGTGTTCCCACAGTGTTAGCACTGGATTAAAATGGATTTCTAACAGATTCTTCAATTTAACAGGTCAGATCAATTTAGTAGAATAAGTGTTTAATGGCATCCAGTATCCTTGTAGGAACTTTCTACTTTCATTAATTGCTGCATTAATTGCTGAATGGAAAAGACTCATTCTTAAATAGGCTCTTTTGCATTATCAAAAAATATTCATTAGCATTAATTTTCATAGCAAGTGAATTTCAAAAGTTCCATTTCTGAGAAATGAAATTTTAAATTCCCATGTCTATTTGCTACTGATGTACTTGGCGGCATTGATCCAGGAGGGAAATTGAAAAAAAGATACCATTGAGTTACATTATCAATCTAACTGAGTAATGTAGAACACATACTGAATTTTAAGCGCTACATACTTCTTAATCTAGAAAATAAAATAACCTAGTAAGCTAAAGTTATTCGAGAAGTGATGCTAGAGAATACTGTTCAACTTTTCAATATTTATTTACTCAACAACAAATGATTGCTTTCCCCTAAAGCATGAATGCAACTTCTAGGTTGTTTACAACCACAAAACATTCTTTTTTGTCAATTTTAGCAGAGATACTATTTTAATTCTATCATGAGTTAAGAATTTACTATTCCTAAGAAAGCAAGAGGAAAAGCACAAAAATTAATCTAGTTGATGTCTTGTCATTGCCATTTTTTACTTACGGCTACCTAGGGAACAAGACAAGTGCAATACAGCCACCAAATATTTCCCCTATCCCCTGAGAAAAGCTACGATTCAGGGGACTTCCCTGAGACACTTTTTTTGTGAAAGAACTTTTGTACTTTCTATTGTAAAGAATTTTGAGTACTTTTGTACTAGACTATTGTTTTTAATGACCCTCAACTGGGTCTTTTCCCTTCATGAAATCGGCAGGTTGGTTTCAAACTTATGTTTGCTCTTAATGCTCACAGCATTCTGAATACAACCTTCTACAGCTTAATTGCTCATTACATGAAGAATTAGGTCCTTGTATTGAACATGTTCTCTGCTAGTTTCTTTTGATGAATCAGAGTCGTATCTCCTACAGCTATGCTAAATGTTCACATAAATTAAGACTTAACGAGCCCTATTCCTCTCTAATATTTTAGTGAAGGTGGATTACTGCTGCATTCTTAACTAGAAAAAAAATAGAAAAAAGTCTCCCTTATCTAACAGAGAAACAACTCATAAATAGTAAACAAACAGAAGACTAACATGGCTCTAAATATTCAAGTTCTCAAACACTTTTACCAGAAGTACTAAATATTCTATGTATACACATAGAATATAAATAGAAGTCATCACTATTTGTTTATAACTATGACAACATCTTTACACAAATTCCATTTCGTAACATTACACAGGGCCCCACTAGTTTGTCCTATGTGCCTCTAAGTCCACAGACAGATTCACAAACTTTTGGTTTCATAAAAGCTATATGCTAAATCATGCCTTTAAAAATAATGTTATATTGGAAAGATAACATGTCACAAAAATTAGGAGGAAAATGGTGACAAAATCCCCACAGGAACTTGTGATGCATTTTTATTTTGCTCTAAAGAAGATAAATGCTTTTTTAATGAAATATTCAGGATAAAGTGTCAAAATAAATGCTAGTGAAAAGCAGATTACTACTGGTAGTTACAGAAAGGCACGTTCAAGTTGTCCTAATGCTTTACTCTCCAAATATGATCATAGCTCTTATAGCAATCGCTGTATGAGTAGTGATTTTGATATTCATTCGCTAAGCATATGTAATTTCCATCTTGTTTTGAACATTTTCCTCACCCCATCATATAAATTTGCTCATTGCTTCTGCTGGAAATCAGTTTTAGTCATTTCTCAATCTAGAACAATCAGACATAAGTTTTCCAATTCCAAGATTTCTCTCCTGTATTGGCTCTGAGCACTTTTTTTTTTACAGTAACTCTTTGCCCTAAACATCAGCTGCATCTAACTCAGTTCCTTCTGTAAAAGGCAGCAATCAGAATCAGACACATCACAAAAGTAATTGCAGGAGTTGGGCGAAAATTTTGTCTGGTGAGGAAAAGATTTCAAATTTTCTTTTTTTCCAAAAGTATCCAACAGTATGTGTTCTTTTTTCTTTTTTTTTTTTCCTCTTCTAATTCTAGTGTAACTCTTTAAAAGAACATTCAGTGCAATTTTGACATAACTGTAAACATTTCAAATTTGTGGGACAATGTTTAAATTTGTCCGTCCTAAATTAAGCCTCATATGTATGGTCTCCTATTAAATACCACATGCCCAAATTACTTTTCCTTCATTTAATCTTTATCAAAATTATTTCCTTCTTTCCTAAACCAAAGTTTTGTTTTTAATTTCTATGTTGAAAATACATTTTGCAAAAGCTCTAAGGGACTGTAAAGGTACAATAAATAACAGAGTTGAAAAATCAAACCAAATTGAAAATGAGAGTCCTGATGTTGAAAGAGGGACATTGGACCAGACAGAGAAGAGCTCTGGAAAACAATTCTTGGTAAGGGCTTCTGGATGACCTAGAAGGAACTGCACCTGAGAAGAGGCTTAGTGTAAAAATGCTAGGTTTTGATAACAAATATATATCTGATTCACTACAAAAAATGGAGAAAGGAAGCTGAAATACCTTGTTTCTTCAGCAAGCAAAACTACCCCCTCCCCTCCTCAAATACTCAAACTAAAGACTTTCCCAAATCCAGTTGTTTTAAATAAAATAAAATAACCTAAACCAGCAATAATACAAACAGAAACTTACAGATATAATTTGGTGGATGCAGACATTTTTTGATTTACTCTCAAAACCACCACTGGCCAGTTTCTCATTCCAAACCCATTTTTGTGGTGCTGTTTCTTCACCTCATCGTCACAACACAGCACTGGCCATCACCTCGTAGCAAAGGATGTGGAGTCTGACAGCTTCAGTCAGATTTACATCAAAATCAGACAGAAATACAGAATTACCAGAAATACATTCACTACTTCTAGTTCAATCAGCATGACTGTTTTTCAGTTTTGTTTGTATAGAGTCTCTCAAAAGTTGGTGTTACAGGAAAAAAAAAAAAAAAAAAGAGCTTGAAATCTTTCACAAAGAAGTAAAAACCAGAATACTTAAAGGCAAAGGTTTCCTATACAATACCATGTAGATGGGTGAAGGCAGAAAATTGTTTTGTCTTCTTCTTTTTATTCTTCTTTCTAGATTTGCTAATCTATTTCAAGTGCCATTTTAATAGAATTCCCCTCTTGTTTTTTTTTTTACTTCATTTTTATTTTCACTTTCAGCAACTTTAAAATTATTTAACACTGGTAAACAATGTCCACTTCTCTTTTGATCTCCTCAAACACAATTCTTTCAAACATATACATTGTCTTGATTCTTTTCTTTATTAAAAAAAAGAAAGTATGCTTTGTTGTATCTTACTGGTTTTTTACTATAATTTCCAATTTTAGTGAAACAGATTGCAGACAATTGGACTGAGCTAAACAGATGTTTAAATTGGATACATGCCTAAAGTGTTGAAGGTATCTCTCATTAAAGTTATACATATGCCTAAGAGATTTCATGGATCATGGTTTAATGATAGTTTCTCTCCCTCTCAATGAAATAAGTAATAACATTTAATGACAAGGTCAACAGGCACTGCTATTATCCACTCCCCCACTTTATTCTTCCATCTTTTCCCCTTTTTTGGAATAAACTCTTGTACATTGCCTCCTTGACTCCAAGAATGCAAATATAATTACATATGCATAAAAACAATTACAAATCCATGTACCCTTCTGCCTCATTAGTCAGAAACCTGAGGGGGAAATGCCACCACTAATACGGCTTAAAACTCACTTGGTCTGATTTTTGTCAAGTTTTAATCCTATTACTTCAAGTGATTATTAATTAGCATTGTATGTAGCAATAACTCTTGCATAAATAAATAAAATGTGGCTGTGTGACCCTCTGAAACACGTCAACTCTCCTAAATTATGTTCTTTCCTATTATGTATGTTATTAACTTTGATTTAGCTTGTTAAACCAATCATCATAATTTATTTTATAGTACCGCCACACTACCAATCATCATGAAATGAGTGCTTTCCATATAAAGCAGTTGTGGCAATGTTTCCTTTGAATATTGTTTATTATTTACATAATAATTGTCCCTCCAGGCTGTTACGCTAATCAATATCCCAGATTGTACATGAACATACGCAGAAAGCTTTGTCCCAAACAGCATACATTATGAACAGTTAAATGCTGGAAAAAGTTATCCTTTATAGTCTTCTTTAGCAGATTGGGCTGCAGTTGCAAGAGTCTAAAGTGAATTAGGCAAGGACTGAGATACCAGTCTTGTTCAGGACTTCAGAATCATTCAAACCCTTAATTTTTTTTGTTCACCCACTTCAGACTTACTGTTGTCTCAAACCAGTGTTGGTCTCTGGGGCAACTCATGGGCTGGATGGAGCAGTTAACCGAAGACAGTATCTCCTTGGGAACTGGAAAGAGATAAAAAAGCTCACTACTCATCCCATTTTTCTTTGTACACTGTTTTCTCATGTAAATTAAATAGGTTTTTACAAATTTTTTTTAAATGTTAACATAGCCAGTCTTGACTTCACAAGCATTGTGTTCACCTTCCCTCTCACTCTACCACCATTTAAATTTTTGCATGATCTCCGTATTGGCAAAATCAGATACAAGTGCCATCAAGTTTCTTTATGAATGCAAGTTGGCCTTCCTTTTCAAAAGTGGTAATGAAGACCTATGTTCTGTGTCATCACATCACACAAAAAAAATAATGCTAGAAATGTGAAGAAATTATGAGAAAAACACCACCTCATATGCACAGACACTCACATATAAGGACACAAACTTATCATTTTCTCTCACTATGTTTTTGTTATACTGATTCTTTTCTAGGAATAAGAAAATACAGTTACAAGACTATGATATAAAACTTTTCTATTTTGATTAGAAATTGTGATTAACAAATTCAGGGTCAGCTTTCCTGAGGCCTAATATACATTAACCACGTTGTTGTCTGTGTTTCATTGTTCTGGCTGTGACTTAAATACAGAAGGTGACTAACAAATAGTTCTTGGTGTTCATATCTGAATCAGATGGAAATCCATATGCTTCAGTGATTGTAAAATGAATTTATATTAACAATCACTACATTAACAATTACTATATTAACTATCAATATGTATAACTATCAATAACTATCAGATTAGGAGCTAAAGAATTAGAAGAACATCATTTTAAATATGAAGTAAAGGACTACACAGAGTAAATAGCTGGATTTTATTTTTTAAAAAATCATACAAATCACTTGAAATTCACATTTCAAATTCTGGATCTGGTCTATTGTACCTGAATGTTAGTACAGATTTGTAGTGCAAATGTAAAATGCTTTTTGTTTGAATTTTAATCACATTTTTTTTTTATGCTACGTGACACAGAGTGTGGAAAAAGACAGGCTCATGAACAGGCTGAGAAAGGCAAATCTTTTACAGTGTAACACTCTGTGAAAATGTCACTGCAATTTTGTCTGCTAAGCGGGAAATGACTACATAAAGGAAAATTCAAATGAGAGCGATATGGTTTTGTTTCCTTAGCGGCAAAGGAGAAACAAATAAACAACCAAAAAGGGCCCCTGTGCTTCCTCCGGGAGGGACATGGGACAGGAGGACAGCCCTGTGGGTCTCCTTTTCCACACATGCCTGCTGTAGGCCCACCACTGGGTGAACCCATCCTGTGCCCTATCCAACAGCCCACATCCAACCTGCAAATTAATTCTCCGTGAACAGGGTTAGCTCTGCTGGTAGAAAGCAAAACTGCTCATAAGCCCTCCCTTCACAGAGTAGAAGATGTAGGCATCACCACGTCTGAAAATCGATGATCTTCTAAACTTTCTTACTGAGCTAATTTATTTCAGTAAAACAAGGATGTCATGGGGAAATGACTACCTGTTATTTGTTTTCATTCTGCTTAAATAAAAGCTTCACAGTTAGTTAAAGGATTACTAAATTGTGTTATCACTATGGATTTGTAGTGTGAATTGGATAATAGCATAAATCTAAAATTACATAATCAACCATCTTTACATGCAAGCCATTAGAAAGGGCTTTAAGTGAATCAAATTTTCATTTAGGGCCAAAATTTATTCTGCGTATGTGACCTGTTCCACAAATGTCTCTGTGTGTTTAGGTTGGAAAAAAGGAACAGTCAGACACTTTACTTCAATCTCAGAGCCCGGCTCACAGCATTCATACAAGACAGCCATCGCTGACTGTTATTAATTAGGTATCCTGGTTTTTGGAGGGGTTCCAGTCTGGAAGTCATTCTCCTAAGGAGCATTAATGAGGTCCCAATTATCATGCTGTGGGGCAAGTGTGAGTAATGGAGTCACCCACAGGCTCCAGCTTCAGGAGGTTGACAGAATTTAACAGACTGTTTGACCTTGACAAAATCTTCTTTTTACCTGGTGTGGGGCAGATGGGAAGGTTGGGGTAGTTCAGGTAAAAGTTTCCATCTTATCAGCTGTACACACACTTCAAAGGATAACCAAAACTAAAAATAAAATACCTGTGTAAATGTAGGTACTGTATAGATTTTGAGATTTGTTTTCATGTAGATAACCCTCCAACCTTACCTAAATCATAGCCAATTTAATGATGGCCACATTCTCAGTTCTGTTTCTTGAATGGGTCAAACTAAATACAAAAACCTGTATCTTCCTTAAATCTATTATTTAATACACTTAGTTGTGAAACAAGTGATAATTAGTAATGATCCACAGAGTTCATTGTTCTGAACCTGTCTCTACAGACTTGCGTGATTATTCAATCACTGAACTTTCTCTCATTTACAATACCCCCTTTTTCCAGTAGACCCTGCAATGTTATATTTGGTTAGAGAAGATTACTTCCAATAAACAAACACATTTTCAGGGACTTCAAGATGGAAGCCTGAAAAGACAGAAGGCCAAACAAAAACCGTATTTACCTGCTTTACTACAAAATCAGACCAGAATTTTTACTAAGACTTGTTTTTCCTCATTTTTACTGAAACAAAAGCTGCTTCAGAACTTCCATAGCACATTCTGTGGGCTTCTCCCCCTCCCTTAGTCTTGCTTTAGTCTTGTACACTTAAGCAACTCTCAGCCTGAAATAACTGAATAAGATCACAGTCAAACTGAGAAACGCTAATTTATCCTGTTGAAAATTACTTTGATAAAAGCATAATAAAGACTCTTAGGACAAACTTAAAAAAAAAAAAAAGAAAAAGGGTAACAAATTACTTGGATTTTGTTCTGAACCTTCTGCAACTTCAAAACACGATCATTGCAATGTTTTCTCCTACACACTTCCCACTATTATTCCAAGGGTAATAGTGAATATAATATTCTGCTCCAAAAGCATGTCAGGTGACACAGGATGCTCAGAATATTACATCTTGGCGAGCAAAGTCTTGTTAAACACCTACATTGAGATTTTAAGTAGCCTGGCACAAAAGTAAATATTCACAGTGACATTTTTGATTCTCTTAGAACTTTTATGAGGAAAAATGAAACCACCGTAAAAGAGTTCATATGATAAATCCAACATATTAGTCAGAAGGTAGCAATTGCAAAATTAATGAAGTCAAAACCAATGTAAGATAAAAATCTAATTTATTACTCTTGTGCATGGGGCTGGTAATGGCACTGGGAACAACAGAGACCTCAAAATCCCAGGGCCAATATATCTGAGCTCCTAATCTTTCCTTATCTGGTGCACAGTCTTTACAGTGCTCTCTCCAGCTGCCATCCAACGTTTTGAGAGGCATCAGAGGGATTCTTGGGCAAACTGGCCTGGGAAGATAATCTGTTGATAGGTTCCAGACTCAGGTATAGAATTTTTTTTGTATCATTGGCAAGTCAAGAGAGAAACAACTTCTTAGTGGTACAGATAAGTACATGGAGCTTTAAGAGAAATGGGAAAGCACCATTCTGGTGCTGCAGTGAGTTTATTTCACGTGGCAGATTTTAATTTCACCCACAGCTTTTCTGAAATATATGACAGTCTGATTAATTAAAATATAAATTATTTAAATTTGTATCATATCAAAGTAATATGCCATTAACACAAAAATGTCTAATGAACCAAGAAATCATTGTATGGCATTTAAATACGACATGTAGATATTGAAATGCCAGCTAAGCAACAAAAAGCTGATTGTTAAGGAAACAAACCTGGGCTTGTCAAACAGCTCTGACATGCTAGAGCATCCAGAGAAAATGCTGGCAATACTGGTATTTTGTACTGGTATATTGTGGTAAGTCTAGAACTTAGCAAGTTTTTTCATTACCCAGAGAGAAGGAAGGTATGTCTACAGAATGGTCAGTTTTGGCTAATGCTTCAGTTATCATCATTTTGATAGAAAGCTATAGAGGTGATGCCTTTAAGAAAGGCATCCAATCCTCAAAGCACTTATATACCTCTTAAAATCCACATCTTGCTGTACTCTGATGAGGAGGATAATGAATAGTCTCAAACCATGTCAAAACAATCACACTCTTAGTCTTCACATAGTGAGAGCAGGGAGGGGTGGAACGGGGTAAATTATAATTTTCAAAATGATGGAATCAAACTTGTAAAAGAATGTTAAGCAAGAGTAATTTCTTTATATCTGTACAGTCTTCAGGAGTGTGCTCTTACAAAAAATGAAAAGTTAAGGAAGTTTTCCTTATATACTAATCATAAAATACAAAATTTGGGTCAGAAATGTGTGCAATTCTAGCACCAGTTACCTTCTGCTCACCTTTCCCACCCTGGAGGCTGTGTCTAAAAGACCTTAAAGCTCTGTCAGCAAAAGCAGGAGAGATCAAAGGAAACTGTTAGGTGGTAGGAAAGGCATTCTTAGCAGCAGAGCTCAGCAGCATTAGGCAAAAGAGCGACAGGTTATAGAAAAAGAGGGATTGCAGGAGAAGTGCAGAATTTTGTGACACATTTTAAGTCACTGGCTAGATATATTTCTGGCTTTTTTCAAGAACCACAGAGATACATGAGATTTCTAAAATATTGTTTACTATCAAACCAGCTGAAATATTTTTGTTTGCTAATAAAACCATCACAACATTTTATTGAATTTGTTTAGACTCAGCCTGCACACTCATACCCAAGCCATACTCATACCTATAAAAATGTAGGTACCTTTTACATCATTCATGTGAGAACTTCAAAATCAGGGTAGCAGAGTGATCCTTTTCCTGTGAACCAAGAGATTATCCAGTTTCTTGAACAGAAGTGTCCAACACAAGAGGTCATATTTCCATGGAGTCCTAATAAGATAAGAAGTTGACGTAAGAGAGAGATCAACAGAATCATTCATTTGTTAAAATATGGACTCAATTTCAATTGTAAATTCCAATTTACAATTGCACTGGTTAATTCTTAGTAGATTAGTATAATTTATGGCCGTTCAGCCTTACCAATAACATTGTTGTATTTTTGCTTGTTACTGGTCCTAATAAAACTCATAAAAGTAACTGTGCTCCACCATATTTTTTAAGTTGACAATATAGGAAAGACCTTGAAAAGGTAGAGAAGTGAGATGATTTACTTGAGATCCTACATAGTTCCTCTAAAATTAGGTCTCTGATGCTCAACCAAGAAACTTTCTGACCCGATGACAGTACCTCACAGAGGTGCAGGGCTGAAGCCTTAACCTCTCTTTCTCACTCCCTCAGGCTCTGTAACATTCTCAGAATGAAAATGTCTTAGGACTAATAAGTGTCCTGAAATTATCATTTACATTATCAAATAGCAGATTGCCTTTTGTGTTAAGCTACAATAAAGAAACCTACAAACAGTTCAGTATTCGTGCAGTGTACATCTGTTATTTAAAACAACTTGTGAAGGTGAGGAGTAGTTTTTGATATCTGTTTACAAAAGTTTTACAATACCATATATGTGTTCCTACAAGTTTAATAATTGCTTAGTATATTTGTATACTTTTGCCTCACTCAAGAACAGTAAGAGTTGTCTCTATGGGATTTTCTTCTCAATACTTACAGAAACATCTACCAAAATTGTGAATTAGTGAACTGGAATTTATTTATGTTTTGATTGAACACAGCATTTGCTGATGCATCTGTATGCACCTCACTCTGTTTGTACTCCTGAAAAGGTCTAAGACTTTGTAGATTCATCCCTTGGTATTCACATGGCAAAGTGCAGCTTCTATTTGCACCTGAGTAAATGTGAGACGGTGAGCTGATTATTTCTGACAGTCGGTAAAGTGAGAAGCAAACACACTGACAGAAATCCATGTGCAGCACTAAGAAATGAAGAGGAGCAAAAGGTAACCTGCCTGCCTCAGTTATAAAGAAATAGCCAGTCAAGGTAGGACACCAAATTAAAATGTTAGTATCAAATAGCCACACGATCAAATATGTCAAATAAATCAAACTCTAGTACCAAATAAAAATTACCTTAGGAACCAGTACTTTTAAAACACATGTGCAACTG
Source organism: Gallinago undulata (assembly GCA_026546715.1). NCBI lineage: Eukaryota > Metazoa > Chordata > Aves > Charadriiformes > Scolopacidae > Gallinago > Gallinago undulata. The sequence goes on from JAOTQQ010000032.1 coordinate 10,233,321, forward strand.
CTTCATGAAGTGACAGTGAAAGATAACACTTAATAAAGGGCATCTGTTAGTACAAAAAGAATGGCATTTTATCCTAACTATGCTTTTATGAAGTGATAAAAATAAAGTATCCTTCTGCTCCTGCATGCATATTTCTCTGTTTGCAGTAGCTTGTTTAAAAGGGCTCTGACTCCACAAACTCAAAGTTTACTCTGTCATCAAAGTCGTGTGCTTTGTGTTTATGTAGTATGCAGTATTACCAGCTATGGAAATTTTGAAACAGTGAGAAAATGTAGCAAAAAAGCAAATTCTCTGCTTGGACTTTGAAAAAACAAAGAAAAAAAATATTGAAACTCATGCTGTGTTTGTTTCCATCTCTTATAGCTTATAATGCATTTTAACCACAGGAATCTTCCCATCATGTATTAATTATGGTCTACAGATAAAATCATTATCATTATGTAATGAAAAATGTGAGTAAATTACTTTTAATATCATGTGCAGTAGGATTTCAACAAAAGCCATGCAATTTTTATATCGGCATTTCTCGTTATCAGATTTGCTCCTACCTGCTGTGGACATTATTTGGCATTTCTTTTTCCTTCACGACAAACAAACAGAGACTTACAGAAAGGTCTCTCAAAATAGTCATGCATCGTTCTTGTGTATATTAAAGAATACCATTTCAGCTCTCTACATATGATCTCTTACTGCCTCTGCTGTCCTTTCTCTTGTAAGAGCCTTGGAATTTCTATTTGTGCTCAATTGCTCTACTTGAGTGGATAAAACAGCTTGGCAAGCAGGGCTCAGTTAAGCATTTCTAGAGCTTTTGCTAAATAAAACTCCCTTTCTTCAGGGAGTCTGTTAAAAGACCACCGAGTGCAATTCTTCTAGCCAATATATTCTAAGTGTATACATAAACCCATATGTGATTTTTGAAAAAACTTTGCCTTGATTTTACAGCTGTAAGAATCCCTGAAGGTTCCCTGATTGAAAAGGGCTCAATATATTCAGCATGATACTAAAAACTCAGCTTTGAAGTTGCTGAACATCTGTGGGCAGATGTAGGAATAAAGGGGATTCCAGAACAAATATTGATCAAATATCGCAATTAAGTGACATCTTTGTGAAATACGCTGTAGCTGACCACCTCCACAAAGGAGACAATGTGGAGCTGCCAGCGCAGAAGTGAGATGCAGGGAGGACACCGTCAGGGGAGAGGCACGGAGGCACCGCTGTTGGTCTCTACGTGCCAGGAGCACGGATTGGCCCATAATCAATTTTAGCAATGGGTTCGTAAGAAAAAGGATACTTTTATGAAAGTACGTGGTGACAGGCAAGAAGGAAAGAATATGGGAAGGACTTTCGGTAATGGGACTAGAGGATTCAGAGCATTCCTATGCTCCTCTGAACTAGAAAAAAAAGGAGTTATTTGCTGCAGCAACTGATAAGTATTGTCATGCCTCAAATGATTCATGACTTACTACCTTACGTATTGCCTGGGGATATAAACTGATCATGAAACGTTAGCTTAGGTTATATGCTTCCATAAGAAGTTGATGTACTGAATTACATTCATTGCTTTTTTTAACCTAGCTAAAAAAAAAAATCCTTATATTCCATGTCCTGACATATTCATTTATGCATGTGAATGGTTACACTATACAATGTACGTAGGCAGGTATTCATGAGAGAAACAAACATCCCTCAACAATCACAAGAGCAAAAACGAAACTCTGCATGACCTAAAGAGTAAGATTTTGCATAAACAGTATTGAACCAAAAAGTTACAGGCAAAGAATGTTTACCAATATGACACTTTTAAATAATTCCTCTCAGGTACACCTGTCTAGTTACCTCTCCTATAATTACTTCATTGCAAAAGGTTAAAGAAGATAATAACTAATAAAATATTTCCTAAAAATAGATTAAGCATTACTGCATTAATACAAATACGGGGCCAGACTCAGCCAAAACTGAATTCCTGTGCCATCAGTCATGGGTGATGTGAAAGGCTCCTACCTGGCAGAAAAATTGCTAAGTTGTTTTTTGTCCCAGTTGGATTCCAAGGGGGGGATTTGCCATTAACTTCTTTTGGGCTAGCATGCCCTTTAAAAGATTTTAAAGATCTTCTGTCATGCAGAAAGCCCACAGTGACATGACACAGCATTATCCAGTTATATCTCCCATCTCCACTGCCTCTGTATTCAGGCACTCCAGGACAGAAAGTACTTGAGCAAATGGCGGTAAAAAATGTAGGGAAGAAGATCTGACTGACAGCATGGAAAACAAACCAACCATGTGGAGAATTCCCCTTTGTCGTAACTTTTCAGAATAAAATTAAAGATGAAACACTTGCCTGGCAGATAGTTTGATAAAATATTGTTTTAAGAGACCCTAATCACATGACTAAGTCATTATAACATAAATTGATTCAGAAGAGATTTAATTAATTTAATGCATCTGGCTGTAATTATTATTCTGCATTTATTATGTAGGATTTTTATTAGCTTAATGGGTTTATACATTTATCAGATAGTCACTGAAGAAAATTTCAGTTACTCAAAGAATCTGAATAAATCAGCAATGACTTTTTTTTTCTTTTAAACAGTTTTATTATAATGATTTGCTATTTTGGCTCTTACCAGTCATGACAAATTTCTGCTGCTTCATTGAGAAAAAGCTTTATCCAATATCCACTGAAGTCAATAAACAGATTCCATTGATTACATCACACTGTAAATTGTGTTTAGAATATCTTTATCGTACAATTTCTCCAGTGTTCAGATGTAATTCACAAAGAATGCTTCTTTTTTATTTATTTTTAAATAAACAAATCACTTTAACACTTAGTTTTAGAGTAACCAGTCATGCCTTTGACCATCCTTTTTATTTCGTTTTCTCAGTGCTCTAAAGAATGCCTGTGTATCTTTGCTTGTCCTATGTACATATCGTGAAACCCCGCAAATCCTATCATTGACAGCCTTTGACATTTTAAAATTTGGCTTGCCTTCCAATCAAAACAAAAATACATAAATTTACTCTGTAAAGGGAATTGATGCATTTTTAAACTGTGACTGAAAATAAAATTCAGAAATTTCTAGTAAAATGTTAATTTAAAGTTGATGTAATTTATGGCAGTAGTAACGTTTGCACTATAAAAAGCTGAAATATATTTTGATCTGTTCAACTGAACTTAGGTGAGCTTAGTGGAACTGCATTGCACGGGGAGTGCCACTCAGTAAAAGTATGTCCTTCTCTCCATCAGGCTCACTGCTGTGCCCCAGACCCTACGTGTCCAAAATCTACAGTTTGCATGAATTTGGTAAAAAATTTTTTCCACAATATGCGGGATTGTCTGGCGATGTCCCGGGTGTCCTTGTGACACACCTGCGGAAACCATGTAAGAACTAGGTATGCAAGCTTTTGAGGCTGCGAGAGGAGGCACCGACGAGTGTTCTCGGTCTGTCTGGTTGTTTTGCATCCACTGCTTACAACAAGCAGCGGGTCTTTCTGGGGATTAACCTTGCCAGTTCCTCACCACCTTGGCTTGACTGCTCTAGCACAGAGAGGTAAACAGAGTTTTCAGAGTTAGTAGAGCTCCATTGCATTTTATATCCAGTACACATGCTGTTTTGACTCAAAGTTCACTTAAACTTACGGTCCAAAAATGGCTTAAAATGGGCTTTTTTAAAATGGTAAGTGTTCTGAGGTATTTCTTCCTCTTAACCATGGTTTGGAATTTAAGTTTACTTAGAGAACTATATGGTTCTTTTAGAACGATTTCTATTTAGACACAATTTAAAGCATTAGTAACTTTCAGACACCAGTTTTAAAGGATATTTCTGAGGTAAAAATGGATTTATTTACATGCAGATGAACTCCACAGCTATCTCATCCTTTGCAGGTTACAATTGTTATAGCCAAGATTAATTAATTAGAAATATTAAAGTTAGGATTAACTCTTGGACTTGTTTCAGAAATCGTTGGCAAGCTTATGGCTCTGGCACACAAATAATTTTGATTTTTAAAAGTTAGCATACATACCAACAATAAGAACTTTCAAAAATCAAAATGGCTTGGAAGGTGAAAGGAATTATATTACAAGAATTATACTGAAGTAAGTTCTTCTAGATTGTTCCAGTTGGGAGTTTAATTTTTGTTCATCTATTTACATTTTCTTTATGCAAGGGTAAATTGTTTTCCTAGAGCTGTTATTTTCATTCAGTAGTGCTGCATCCCACTAACAAGAGTCTTTTTAAACTCTGTTTCATGATTAAATATTGAGGGGGAAAATAACTCCTCTCTAATGTAAAAAAGACACAGAAATACAGGAGATTGTTCCTACAATGTTGTAATGGAGGAAGACACATTGAAATTATCAAATCTGGACCAAGATTTCATTTAGATAGGTTTTAAAGAAAAAAAAAATGCTTCAGGGAGATTCTTCATAAACAAAACAACAGTCACTGTGCATATGCTCGTATGTCCAGCATTAACCTTCTCAAGCACACCATGTGAGAAACATCAAAAGACACTTTTTCCAGAAGAATGCAAATACTGATGGGATTGTGTTATCTCTTGAAATGAAACTGCCCAATAAAATCATATCATTATAATTATGACCAAGTGAAGAAAATAGGAATTTTCAAAAAGAAACAAGGGAAGAAGAAAAATATTTCCTCATTGCAGTGATAAACTGACTGGCTGCTAAATTTACTAAGATAAATAAATGTAAGAATGAGTAAAGCAATCTAGTCAAGTTGCTATCAACGTGTAATACAAAACACTACATAAAAATTAAAAAATATGCTTTTAATCTCTAAGATATAGCTTAGGATTCAATGTATCCAGGAAAACTGAAAGGTATTGGAGCAAGAAATTGCTGAAGTAACTAAAGTACTTTTTTAATTACCTGGATGAAAACTGGAAGGCAATAGAAAGAATTGAGTATCCTTAAATAGAAAAGGAGGAAATATAAAGGAAAAAAAAAAAGGATGAGGACTTTTTATTTTTCAAGCTTCATTTTCAGAAAGCCTCACGGACAAAGAAGAAATACTTCAAAGAAAATTCTGAATTCTAAATAGACTTGGAACATATGGTCATTTTTGGAAGGTGAGTAGTATTATTTTACACGTTACCTTTTGTATTAGATTTAAATTAGATAAGTATTAATTAAGATTTCTTACTTTTGCCTTGGCCAATCACATAACAGTATTTTTGATAAAACAAACCTTTCATTCAAAAAGAGAGTCGATACTCTTTATCACTCAAAACAGTGTAATTTTAGAAAGTATAAACTCATTAAGGATTTGCTATCTCTTCCAGTCTTAGTTTCTTCACAGTAAGATAGCCAACAGATGGAAAGCACCAAAAGACGAGTCCTAAAACACACAATTCATAAGTGAAATTATCTAATTTACATCTTCATGGACACATCCATGGTGAAACCTAAGATACACTATTATGTACCTACATCAATTATTTCATATCTATTTTCTCATTTCCATAACAAAGACCCGTGACAAAAAATTTGTTGAAGTCCGGTAGGATCACAATGACTATATAAATATCCTGTTAAAACCCTTCTATCAACACAGACAGCCTCACAGACACATTAGCAGAGCATCCTCCCCCCTTACATTTGAACAAGTTGCAGTTCTACAAGTTAACACATCATGGCAACACCAAAACAGAAAAAGAAAATTATTTACACCTTTGTTCTGCTGATCAGTTAGCTCTTAGCATGAAACACCTTTTTAAATAAAATATGATAAGCCTTTAAAAATTCAGGCTGTCAACAAAATGAAAGAAAACTATGAAGTAAGGCCAAAATATTACTTTATATCAGACCTGAGTTACCTAAAATACCAACAATACTGCAACGCTCTTTGGATAGTATCAGGAGAAAAATCCTCCTTAGTTGTGTTAACTTGAGCTTACTACATTACAAATGAGTTAACTAAATTTTTAAATAGGTTAATATTACTAAATAAGAATCTGAGCTTGGCAGTTACTACAATTTGAATGCACAGTATATACTTCAGCTGCATTACCCATTTCAGCTGTGACCCAGAGTTGAAAAAATATCTTTTAATTCACATAAAAATAATTCTATACATATTAGTACATCTGAAAACATTTTTTCCTGTAACAGCAAATCAAAAGTTAACCATTCCACAAGCCTTTAAAAACACTGCAACTATACTTTAAGCTGAAAAACACTGACGTCTTTGCTCATAATACCTGAGCAGTTATTCACCCCTCGACCAAAAGCTGATGGTCTGGATTGTTAATGCAATTTTTAAGCTGTGGTTGTGCCTACCCTTGCCGGTTGCCCTGCCCGTGTGCCTTTCCTGCTCTCCTTTGCCAGTGCACCCAGGCAGAGCCAGACGCAGCCTGACATAAACGGAGTTACCTTACTTGGAGTCAGAGAAAGTGTCCTTATTGACTTCAGGAGGAACAGGGCTCTTAATTCTTAAAATATATCAGTTTGCCTGGTGTTGCTGTAACTACATCATGTAAAGATCCCTGGCTGTTTCTTCATTCTGGATTTTTATTCCTAGCATGCCCCTAAATATTTCCTCTATTTTAACATTATCCCGTGTACACTAACACAGCAGTAATTTCTTTCTACAGTTTTATTATTGCATAATATTTCAGTTAAAAAGATTTGGCTTGTATCCTCTGGCAAGGAGAATTGCTGATTTTATGAAATATTATCCATCAACTTAGATAAATGTGTTCATTTTGCAAAGTTCTTTTTGCAAAAGAGTTAAAATAGAGGCATTTATGGTCTGTCCTAAATAATTTTTCAGTGCTTTAATACATCGCTTACTATTTTTGAGCAGTCTTATGGAAATTATTATTAACTGTGGTTTTGTTTGCTTTTTATATTCATTGATGCTCAAACCCCAAAATTGGTAAAAATCCCAGGAAACTAGTCAGTCATTCATTTTCGTAAATATTTATGCATGAGTTATAATTGTACACTAACTCATAAAGCCAGGAATAGCCAACAATAAAAAAATTATATTCACTGTTAAAAGAAAAGGAAAAATTCAATTATGCTAGAGAGAAAGACGCCTCTTTTGCATACCCCCTCGCCTCTGTGTGACTTTTAGGCATGGCATTTAAACATGAGTGTGTCTACCAGCATTTGCATCTCAACACACAAACTTTAAGATGCTGGACTGGAAAGGTACTTAAAAATTCCTAGGCTATCCAGTTATGGTATTTCCTAGTGGGAAGAAAAAAAAAAAAAAAAAAAGACTCTGCTGGATACCTCTCACCGCTTTTTTCCTAAGGAGTAGGGGGCAGAAATTGAGAGGGTAGCAAGTAAGAACACTCCAGTCACTTTGCCAGTTGCCCATGAGAAGACAAAAGCAAGTTTGAATTCTCTTTGGTTTGGCCTGTTCTATCTAACATGAAAAATAATTTACTGCCAACTTTAGTAAAAACATGAGCATGTATTTCTACACATAGTAAAACATGACTAGACCTCATATTTCTACATAATTAATGCACTTTATTTTTGGACCTTACTTTTATGTGACAATTAACATTGTCACATTGTCAGTGACCCCCAAAATATTTGGAATTTTTTGAACCTAGAAATATTACTGAAGGAGCACCTCATGTGAAACGATTACAAGCTCTCCATCCTCAAGAGAAACCCTTGAGAGCAGGATGCTAGTCCTGCGTACGTCCAGCTTTAAGATTAAGCCCTTAAAATGATATAATGGAATGAAAAAGTGGGTATAATGTCTTTACACAAATACAATATGAACTTCCATGTATAATAATGACCAAAGACTGCATTTTCATGTGCAGCCCACATTATATCTAGACTTGTACTGACTAATCAGTTTTGGTTTGATAGGCACTTACGGTTATCCTTCAAATTCAACAATAAGGTTAAGAGGGCTAGTAGGACTGAAAAATGACTGCTGTCATCTATCTTAGGTGCAGAATCAATTTTCAAATGAAAAAGAATTACCATGTGAATCACCACTTTAAAGGAAGCATTTTACTCTTGGGCTTTCTTACACTTATCTTCTAGTCATCAGCCATTTTGTAAACAGTATGTTTTGCAATCACAAATGTAACATCAGAAATATCTCAATGTATCTTGCCGACATGCATCCTTAGGAAAATTTTAAACAGAGGTTGGTCTATTTATGGGGTTTTTTTTGCTAATATTTCCACATTCCTGATGGCTTCTGGATAATTATTCAAGGCACTCTTAAGAATGTTAGCTTTTGAGTTGATCTGAAATGTTCCTTTACAACAATATTCTGAAACTGCAACAGATTATTTCTTTTTAAATGAATCACAAAACTTACCTAGTTAGATTTTTTTGTGGCTTTCTTAAGAAAACCTGAAGTGCTACATGTAAAAAAGCAGAAAAAAGTTTTTCTGATACAGTTTTAAATGCAGAAATACCATAAAAATGAGCACATTTGAAACACGATTAAAACATGTCCTATGAGGCCACAAAAACAAAGTAAAAACCACCATGTGGAAGGAACTACTATACACCACCTCTAACAGAACTCGCCTCCAGATTGTCAAAAACACTCTTAAAACTCATGGATATCAGCTTCTCAGCATCCTTTCTACCAATCTATCTTCCATTAGTGTTTCACGGTGTCCTAAAACTTTCATTAAGCTACTAGATCTCCATATTACTTGTTGGGGATGTTAGGTACGGACATATAAATAAAATATAAGAGAGATGTGGGCAGAATTGTTCTGTTGCATTGAGACAAGAGGCTTAAGTATGGGCTAATTTATCTATAATTTCATAACCTACAGATAAATAAGATCAGCATGCAATACAGCTATTTTCAGCCTCACATGAGTAAATGTGGCATAAAAATGAAATGAAAAGTAAACTTATTTACTTTTTCTGATGTCTTACTACATAATTTATTCAGCTGATGCTGCTCATTATGTTCCATATTCCATCATTTTTCTCTGTGAAGTCTCTTAAAATATCAAATAAAAATGTATTTAAATTAATAATTTCGTAGCGGAACATTAATATTCAAATAAAATATGGTGCTATTGTGGGACTTCAGGAGGAAAAAAAGCTTTTATGCTGAGCACAATGAAGGAGTGATAGGCATTTCTGTTATCTCATTCATTAGTCATTCTGGACAGTTCAGACAAGCTGTTACCTACAATAATAGAGAGCATTTTACTTTTTAAAGATTAATTTAAACTATACTTTATACTGAACTGCAGCAAACTATTTATTTATATATTTATTGATTCTGAAAAAATAGATATTTGCATTTTTTCTAAAGGAGTAAGTAATATCCATGCAGCTGTAGCCAGGAGTCTGACATAAGGTATGATAAGCAACATATTCTGGCTCCGTGGGAGGATGACCAACCAGGTCAAAACATGCACTTGTCTAATAAATTTGTAATATATTTCAGAAATTTATAAAGCAGGCAGGAAAGAAGAGAAGTCTTATGACTGGCTTTGCAAATCTTACTTCCTTTTTCATTTTCAGCTCCTATCTCCATCTCTTCTCTGCATAACTCCCCTTCTGAATTTAAACCCACAACCTGTTTGTTGATTCAGAAACATCTTTTTATTTCCTTCACTGATAGCATCAGTGTATAGAGTCAAGCACAGGTATTATATCAGTCCTGCACATCATCTTGCAAGCTCTGAGCAGCCACATCAAAACTTCCATGTTTGCATAGTGGAGAATAACGTCACCAAAAAAAAAAATTAACATTTAACAATTATCAACTTCCTTACCCTCTTTGACTTTTCAATGAAATCGATACTTTTCCTTCACAAAATAACAAAAAAAAACCCAGTGCAACAAATAGTTATCCGTTATGATTTTTCTATCTTCAGCATTTTTCTATGCTCTCCTGTTTAAAACAGATATAAAATATTTATTCAATTAATTCATTCAAACCAAATATTTAAAGAGGAAATAAATCCTCACAACCGAAGAAGTTTAAGTGTGAAAGCCATATTTGTTTCAGATAACCATAAAAAGTAGTTTTATAAGTAGTAAAAAAAAAAAAAATAATAGGCAAAACTGCGAAGATTCTAAATATTCACGTTCAACTCAATTGTTCTAGCATCATTAAAGTCTTAGCACTATTAATAACTTCCTGTTTGCAAGCCAACACCCAATGCACTTGGTCAGAAGCGAGTGGAACATCAGATCCAGACTGGTCACAACATAAGCTTCTGAAGGGAAAGAACTGGCTTGTAAAACACTGGCTGTATCTGACTCCCTCCCACATCTCCTCTGTCTGAATCTCCATCCTTTCCTGCTAGATCCCATCCCAGCTGAACCTCATGCCAAAGCTGTCTGTTTCATCTCCCCAGTCTCACTCTGCCTCCCGGCTTACCGGAGAATTCACAGAAGCTTTGTTTCAAGACTCAGGTTTTGAAGAAACAAACAGACGTGTTTCGTCTGTTTCGCCACTGTGTGCTAACCAGCAATCTGAGCCATCAGATATTCTGTTTGTGAGAAGAAGGCAATATGAATGTTTAATAATTATCTCCTTTGGCTCAGAGCAGAGTCGTTCCCTTGTGACTTTAAAAGCTTGAGCTATGAACTCTGTTCTTTGAGATGAAGTCCCTTTTTATCACTGTTACAAATGCACTTGGTATTATAATTAAAACATCGGCAAAAAATGTTCCTACAACTTTTGAGCATGCACTAATTTCCTTTAGCCTTCTCCTTGACTCAACTCTGCCTATGCAGATGCATGGACAGGCAATTGTACGCACTAATGAGAAGTTAAAAGGGATGGCAGTGAAATTCAGACCCTTCTTACGTGTTTGGATTCACATTCAGAAAAACAAGAAGATGACAGCCCTCACCCCTCTGCTGGTCATTGCAAGACTGCACATTTTTCTGAGCACCAGCTTGGACGGCTCAACAGCATGAGTGGACCTCCATAAGTAACAGGGGGTTTGGGGAAGGGAGGGAGACCTCTTCTCCAGGCAAAAGTGCCTGGGCCAATGTCCTGCTGCTTCTTGGCAAGACACTTTTCTACACAGATAACCATTTCTTATGGGTAAGAGTTGACATATTATTTTATCTTTGACTACTGACACTGATGATTAGTGCATAATTGAACCAGGCAATGGAGTCCTATTTGTGATACTAGACCACAAGTTTGCCACAGGGAGCTCATTTGGGTCCCTGTTTCAGTTCAGCCATTCCTGACTGTCCATCAGCCATCCAGTGCTTTCCCCTGATGCTGCTAAGATTTAACCTGATCCAAGGCTTGCAGGCATGTGTTTTTTCTTAGAATAAAAATTGCGCAACTGCTAGAGTATTAAATCACAGCTGTTGTATATTGAAGGACACCGGTGTAATTTGTTGGACAGAAAGACCTTTTTAAGGTTCTCGAGCAGCCTTGGGCAATTTGCTGAATTGGTAGGAAATATCTAGTGTACCTACGACACACTTGATCTTTCTTCTAAACTGAAGAGGAGAGGTTAGATTCTGCTGAGAGCCCCTTGAGGCAGACTTTAGTATGTAGAATGGATATGACTTTTACAATCATCTTTAGATCATGAGGCCACAGTTTGTCAGATGAAAACCTCAAAGGGATTACATTTCTAGAGATTTAGGATGCTTTATCCCATTTGTGTACATTTCTAGTGGAACCCAAAGCCTACCATTTTAACCTTCTCCATTTTCTGCATAATTTTTTTTGTAGTTTGCAGCTTTCCTATATTCAGTGTTTCCTCTTAGATCCAAAGTTTGACTATGAAGGCATAGGCATACTGCTAATAATAAATATTTCTGGCATTTATGTTTTATGCGTAGCATCTGTAATTATATTACTCTCACTGTAAATAACTTAAGCACCGATGCTTTTATGATGGAAATGAATTCAGAAGACTGAATATTTATGAATTAGTATCTTTGCTGTAAGAGAATATGACAGCATTGAAAACATACAATTACGAGAAATACCTATAGTGATTTAGTGATTAAAATGGTAATTAATGACAGCCACTCTTATTAGCATAAAATAAAGCAAATTACAGATAAACCTGTTTGTTTGGGTTTGTTTGGTTTTTGTTAAATATAGGCAGTATCTCGTGCCTTCTACAGTTTGAAGAAAGAAAATGCTTAAAGACTGCTAGTCTGTTTGTTAACGACAGGTGGTGCAAAATACCTAGAACAGCAGCAAATCTTTCCTGATCTTTCACATGGGGGAACAGAGCCATTTCCAGAGGGGAGAAAGAAAAACGTTAAGCAATGAAGTCTAAAATCTAAATTAATTTCAAGTAGAAAGCAAGTCATTTTGCCATCTTCAAAGACACATTTGTGAGGTTTGTGTCCTAATTCTGCTGACACCGGCATCTGGGGGCAGAATCAATGCCTTATAAATTAATTTCCTGATACAGTGCACAATAATAAAAATTACATGTTTTCATTCCAACTTGGAATTTTGAGTTGCTTACACCTTCTGAAAAACAGAGACACATAAATCACATACCTAGACATCTATGACAGCTGTCCTGTCTTTGCTCAGAATACTCTGTAATGTGACCAACAAAGCTTTTCCTAAAAGAATTGAGACTTACACAAGAACTCAGTAAGCCAAAGTAACTGTTATTAAACATTCCTGAAGAAAGCATTAGAAAAATCCAATGTTTTTTAATTTAGATGTTAAAAAATGTATTTGTCAGCATACTTTCAAAAAGTTGTCAGAAACAATTTTCCAAAAGTTTTAAATGTTAAGGCTTCCAAGATGGCATAATTAAAGGCACAGAAAATTGGAGAGTTAAATATTTGAGCTTTGAAATGCATTTATCTCATTAAGTTTTTGAGAACATGAAGGGGTTTGGTGCTTTTTAATTTGTGCCAGTTATTGTGTCGCAATTCAAATGAGTAAGTAAGTATCTCCTGAACACCATCTTAATTTTGGGTGCAAGTAATCAGAGTTGGTTTGACAAAGATTCTTGGACAACGTGAGGCTGAGTTTTGTGAAACGAATGAAAGAAGAATCTGTTCTCCCAAAGCAAAATCCAGAGTCTTGAATGACATATCTGGTCTCTGTCCACAGCCCTGGGCAAGATTTAGAAACCTCAGGGCAGTGTTCAGAAAAAGCAACACTACTAGGAAATTAAAATTATATAAGATGTGGGTCCTACACCTTTGTAGGTCATTACCTACAAACTAGTTCTGGATTCAAGATGGAAAGCTTGGATTTTAATTCCCTCCTCCTTTTCTAGTTAAGCAAGCACCCAAAGCATCAGGTGGTTGGTGCTTTGACAAGCATCACCCTCTGGGGCTCCAGGTCTGTACCTGTGGGGCATATCAAGGATGAAACTAACCTGGAAAAAAGTAACATTCTTCTCTATACAAGGCTTTATAAACAGTAAATCTAAAACTTTTGGATAGAGACCAGAGACCTGAAACATTAGTTATTTTTTTTCCTAATCATTTTCTGTTCCAGCTTTAGATAAACTTCAAATAATCACACAACCCTAAAACGCACTGCGTAATAGAGTCAAGCGCATCTATGTGACTCCCAGGAACACCAAACACCTACATAACTCCAAGTTCATCACAGCCTCTCAGGTATGTCAGATGCCAGAAGATGCACAGGCAAAAATAAACTCAAAGATCTATTCAAAAAACACAAACAAAAAACCAGTAACTTCCCATGTTCTTCTATGTTCTATGTCTCTATGCAAACATCACATACTGCTACAGTGATTCAAAGTCCTCATTCTACATACCTTGACCGTCTTCATCCAGCAAATTATTCTCTGCCCAGAAAACACAAAATCAAATAGGCTCCTTGACAAAATGGTAGGAATATCATTTAATAAGCCAAATCAGGGAACTGACCTAAATTACATTTTGTAGCAGGTTCAAAAAGCTTGGCTGAAGATTTCAATTCAGATAAAAGTACTTAAAATAATTTTCAGAGAAAATTAATTTTGATAAGGGAAATTACTGACTAAAAATTTGTTCTTGCTGCATTGCTTCTTTTACAAACTAGTATTAAATCACAGGTGGATAATAAATTTCCTACAAGTAAGTTGAAAACTTACAAAATATTTTCAGGTAGCTGTAATGGAAGGCATTTTGGGGATTATGCTACAAGGAATTCATTAAGTATCTGAAATTTTCTGATAGTCAGTCTCCCAAATACCTTGGTAATTCACTTAAATCTGGACTTTTGTTTATATAAAAATGTAATCTGCTTCTTCTTGGAAGACATTTTTCTTTATAAACTGTGATAAAATGAATGTTATATTTCATTTTTGCTAGCTTTTCAATATGATTGATGCAGACCTTTAATGCGTTAATTTTACAACATGAATTCATATTCAAATAGACAGTCTTGTGAAGAAAGATGAGCAGCGCCAAATATGCAATAGGGAAGATCCGAACTACTTTCTTTTTTCCCCTTCTCATCAAGAAAAAGTCCATGGAAATGCTTTTGGTTTCTCAATATCTCATCTAAGGAAGTAGTTACAAGGTAACTGGAACCAGAATTAGAACTGGAAAAAAACATTCGAGAAAAATCCAAAAACTATTTTAAAAACTGTGAAGCATTTATGACAAATTTCCCTTCTTTTGAAATAAATTAATATTGACTTGTCCTGTGTATTCACAATATTGTAAAAGCCAGTAAATTTGCTTTACCTACTCTGCTGAAGGCATTTGCTGAAGTGGTTGTACTGTATTATACAGGTCTCAGTCTAATATTAGGATTTCCAGTTTCGAGGCATGAGGCAAGGGCAGAGCGATGCAAGTCCTAACTACACAGCAGCTAGGCAGAGACATCTTACACCTGAGACAAGGGCCCTTAAGTAATACAGATTAAAATTGTGCTGACCCAGTTGCTCCCAGCCCCAGTCCTTTGGAGAACCCCTGCAACCTGCTGGACCAGCACGGGCCGTATCTGGTTTAGGTGCAGGAAAATGCTGTTGCAGAAAGGCACAGAGCTACAGCGTGCTGAAAATGCAATTTGGAGGAGCTTGCCAACATTTGCCAACTAATAACCACGGTACAATTAATGCACATGAACTGTCATCCGCATCCTGCCTTCTCGTCTTACCGAGAGATAAGGCAGCTGTGCAGCACAGCTCCAGACAGCCGCTGCAGAGTCCCAGTGCTGCAAAAACACTCTTTCTGCCCAGCCCTGTGGGCATCCACGCAGCAAGACGTGTATTTGCAACACTGGAGCTGCATTCCTGGTGAGCCTGTGACACGTAATTGAAGAACCTTACTGTCAGTAGGCACGTGTCCAGCTGAAGTCAGTTGAGCTGGGCTTTCATTCACGGGCTGAGGATCTGAACCAACGAGTTTGACAGGCAGCAAAAACCTGGCGAGTAGACCGGATGAAATGCGTTTGTCCCTATCAAGTACTGACCTGGAACATCCTACTTTCGGAGCTGTTGCTATCCTTCTTATGCATCTGGTAAAACATCGTAGCGTTTCTATGAGGCATCTAGCCTCAGCTAAAGTTGGGCTAAAGGCTTGATGCCTATTGAACACAGGCAAGGTAGCTGTCACGGTTTTGTGTAAACAGTATGCAAAGAAACACTTTTTTTCCATTAATCCCAAAGAAACGTTCTGCCAGGGTCATTAGAGAACAGGCCTGTGTCAAGAACTGGCTCTATTGAGAGTCCACGACAGATAAATCAAGAGTTTTATCACGCTCCCTTCCTTGTCTGCAATACTTTTGTGCCAAATATTGCATTATCCCACCCAAGAGCTCAACAGGGCATCTTGCCAAGAACAGAAAACAGTTCCCATACAAGGATACAGCAGCAGGACCTCAGAAGTCTGTAGCTAAGCGTATCACTTAAGAGGAAATACTTAAGACTGTGATGGGACCAATATAACCGAACCAAGTAAAATAGGACTAATAAGGCGATTACAAATCAGGGTCCTAATATGACATAACTGAAACTCCACTTCTTTTTTCAGCTTGAACCTAACTGCTCAAGTTATTTAAAGTTTAAAAGTAATGTCCAATAGGACAAATTCATCTGAATTTCTCTTTCAGCTGAATCCTTCAACTTTAAAGCAGCTGCTTCTTTTTCCAACTTTTATTCCTGTTCTACTGTATCTTTTCCTTCCTCCCCCTCCTCACCCCATATTCTCACATAAAGTTACCCATTTGGAAATATTTCACTGCAACTTCTTCCTTGCCACTTGCATTCCTTGCAAATTTGCTCTTAGAAAGAAGGGTGAAATGACCATCCAACCAAAATACAGCATATTCAAAAGGTCAAAGCACTATAGCAAAATAGCATAAATCACAAAATATAATGGGCATTAAAATTCTGACACCTCTTTGTCATGACCAAAATTGTAACTAGAGTGAGAAATTATAGGGAATTAGCTTCTTACTGATACGCTCTGAAGACTGTAATTTCATGGTGCCTGGATGTCATTTTCAGAACCTTCTGCCTCTTTGCAGTCATGAAGGCATGCATTCAGCTATCATCTAGGGCACCTGAAATGAAAGTAAGAGAAAAGGAGAGATACATAAATGTTTTACTTGGAGCAAGAAGTCATTGCCAGTTTTCAAAATTACAGTAATCTTTTAGTATTGTTTCTGCTGAAGTCAAAAAACTTCAGGAGATGCCTGATCTCCTCCTGTGGGATGTGCAGGAGTCTCATTTGAGACTCGATAATGAGGGAACATTATGCTTTAAGAAAAAAGTAGATCTCAATATTATGAGCTGATTTGCCCCAGGTTGCTTCCTTTCTGTTTAGGCCAACAGAACAAATAGGACAGAACAGAGTCAATTCAACACATCAAATCCAAAAGCATGATGTGAAGGATAATATTGACTCCTAAATCCTCTAACTGGCAATATGAGAGCTGAAGTACTAAATGACCAGCAGCAAGCCTCACTTTTTGTTGAGGTGATGTCACTTTCAAGGATCACTCAATTTAATTAAAGCTCACAAGGAGGATTACTTTGCTGGCATCTTGTTGATTTAGATGATCTCTGTCTATACAGTTTATGAGTTTCAGTTTGTTTGCCTTTCTTCCTATACTCTGTTTTCCGACTGCCTTTCACTTCATTTTCCTCATGCTCCTTGTGCTAAAGAGGCAGGGGACTGACATCAACATGACTATCCCTGAATAAATGGATGGTTGAAGGCTCCCAGCCCTGCTCTACACCTTTACTTGGCGAGAACAAAAAGGATGGAGGTGAGCCTGAGATGAAATCCGGTTTTCTCTAACCTCTCAGAAAGCAGCCAGGGCTTGAAGAAGTCAAATTTCCCCAGAAGCATAACAAAGAGATCAGGTGTTAGCAATGGGTCTGATAAATCACAGAGCCTGAAAGACTTACAAACACAAAGAAAGCTGGAGTAGGGAGAGAGGAAGAGAAGGGATAAGAGGCAGAATACATTAGCTTAGGCATCCCACCCTGCTCGCAGCACGGTGCCGCTGCCACACGGGAGCCGGATCACACAGGAACCGCCGGCAGCGGGCAGGGGAGGTCACGCACCCCCCCGCTGGTAGACATGACCCCCGTTATCGTTACAACGATAAGGCTACTGTAAGGGAAGAGAGAAGGCACCCTGTCAGTGCAAAAAAGCAGAGGGAGAGTAAGAGAATCAGAGAGGGAGGAAGAAAATAACATTATAGCTGTTTATATATGAGTGGTAGGGAGAGGAGAATTTCTTTGTCTGTGCTGCAGTGGATGTGAGACACAGTGCTATATCACTTTGCTTGGGATATCCAGCTACATTACAAAGTAGAGAGAGAGCACAGAAACGATTTCAGTTGAGAGATGATATGGGCAAGAAAATTCCTGTATTGTAGAATAATACTTTTTGGTGTGAAATGGGACTTTGTTTCAGTGAATATTACACATTCAAATCCGGAATGGCAGGCTTTACTTTAGCTCACATAGATTATTCAAACTAGAAAGAAAATAACTTTCAGTTAAGCAAAAAACAAAGTCAAAACTGACTAATTTTGAGCACAGCCAGATACATTACTTCCTTTGTGCATGTCAAATGTTCCATTGCCTCAAGGTTTTCTTAAGAGACATGCTTTACCACGTCAAGACTTAGAGTCATAGAATCATACGGGGTTGGAAGGGACCTCTGGAGATCATCTAGTCCAACCCCCCCACCGGAGCAGGTCTACCTAGAGCACGTTGCTCAGGAACTTGTCCAGGCGGGTTTTGAATGTCTCCA
>JAOTQQ010000032.1:10251595-10285342 GCA_026546715.1 Gallinago undulata
CAGTAAAGAAGTTCTTCCTCATGTTTAGGTGGAACTTCTTATACTCAAGTTTGTGCCCATTTCCTCTTGTCCTGTCAGCGGGCATCTCTTAGAAAAGACCAGCCCCATCCTTCTGACTCCCTCCCTTTAAGTATTTGTAAGCATTGATTAGATCCCCCCCTTAGTCTTCTCTTCTCAAGACTAAAAGGACCCAAGTCCCTCAGCCTCTCCTCATAGGAGAGATGCTCCAGGCTCTTAATCAACTTTGTGGCCCTTTGCTGTACCCTCTCCAGCAGTTCCCTGTCCTTCTTGAACTGGGGAGTCCAGAACTGGACACAGTATTCCAGACGGGGCCTCAGTGATGGGAAATCACTAAAATTTCCTTAATTTTGGTTAATTCTTGAGCACCTAATCTACAAGATTAATCCTCCTGTGGGGAAATTGTACCGAGCAGTTTCAAAGACACTGTATGGCTGTGTCTAGCGTCCTAGGCGGAGGGAGGTACCAGGCTGCAAAGTAAACTGATGCAGACGTGGGATTGGTGCAGGTAACGCTGAGGTGCATCGCCAGCCCGGCTTTGCCTCAACCCACTCAGAACCCAGAAAAGTTACAGCCTACCAAGGTCTGCAAATCTAGTTACAGCCCGTATCTAGCCAAAAAAAAACCAAACCCAAACACAACATGGACCCAGCATTACTGAGCAGAGCTGTCCTTTGTTTTTCAAACTCAGAAGACATGTGGACATCTAATTGAATAGTTATTGAAAACTCTTTACTTAAATAATTAATTCAAAGTCATTTGCTTCATGCATTGCCAGTAAAAGTAATGTGTTAGAGGAAAAATGCCAAAACAGAGGGGTATTTTTCCAGTATTTTTTTTCTGGTATCCATCTGGGACTATTCTGCAGCAGTACAGCTTACAGGAGGTCATATAATACTAGATGACTTCCCCCAATTATTATGCTTGAATAGACTACTGGTCACTCGTTCCATTTCTGATTATAATTGCTTTGTTCCAAAGGACATCTTAGGAATAAGTACAGCATATAATACTGTTCAATGGAATCTATAAGTTATTTATTAAAACCACATAAAAGCGGTAAACCACAATAATAAAGATGAAGCAAAGCTTGTCTTCGCAATCCAGTGTCCCAAAGGTATGATTATCTCCTGATAACCATATCTCCCTCTTCTGCCTTATTGCTAATTAAATTAATTAATTAAGGAAGTCTTTCCCCAAGTGGACTTGATTTAATATGATGCATGTAATTAGCAGCTCTTGGAAATGGAGATGAGACGATTTCTCCTTTTTTTTTTTTTTTTCGGTGCAGAGAGCACTCTCAAACTTTGCAGAGGGAGCAAGAGCTGGGTCTTGGTGGTTCTCCCGGCAGCAGCTCGCCCATTGCTGGTGGCCGTGGGCACACGCCTGGGGCAGGGACTCTGCCCCCACAATTCATGCCCTCATGCTTTTGTCTCCAGTAATCCCTGCTCATCAGTAACAGAAGGCAGGTATACCTTATTGAAAAAGAAAAAGGCATAACTTGATTTTAAAAGGAAATAAATGCCATGACAAGAAAGAGCTAAATAATTGTTTTTTAAATTGGGTGCTGTTGATGGTAAAAGATATTTTTCCCCCCTTTTCCAAACATGTTGGGTACAGACTTATTTACTACTTTTAATTTACTACTTTTAAGTGATTAACTGAAATTATCTATTTCAAAATGGAAAAATAGTATTGATTTCACTGAGTAAAGAAATTACATATTCACGATTCATAAAATAAAAAAGCCTTGTTTATCAAACACTTCACCTAATACAAACTCTGAGGAACATATTTTGTTAGAAAAAGTATCCAGTGCTTATTGTTCATTAAAATACTACTTTGAACTGATAGTTATCATTTAACCTACAGTCTATGTTGAATTATTTATGTAGGTCATGCTGTATTGCTTCCGTTCTTTGATTGCATGACTTACATATTTTAAAAACACAAATTAAAGGTGGGCTAATTCTTTATGTAATTCACATGAAAATAATCTTTAAGACTACAGTGTGCCCATGGGATATTTAATTTTAATACAATGAGATCAAGATTCACTGGAAAAACAATTATTTTCAAATAGAGAAACATTTTAAATCTGTTTATAAAATAAAACATTATGAATTATTAACCTTCTGTATTGTATCTACTAAAAACGTTTTGAATAGACAAGAAAACCAGAGATTACGTGAAAAATTCTCAAGTACTTTAAAAATCCACACAAAGGTGTTGTATTAGAGGCTATTCCATGGGGATTATTTTTTTTTCAGTCACATGGGTTAAGAAGTCAAATGCTGAAATGTGATATAATGAAAAGACAGCTGCTAGAACTATGGGAATAAAAGTGGAAGTACAATACGTATACTATAATACTAGTGTCTAACAGTATTTCTTCACAGAAGGAAGAAAAAGGAAAAAAAAAAGTCAATATGACTAATATGACTAAAGACAATGAGATTTCTAGTGATCCAGGCACATTTGTGTTAGCTGACCTGAACAGTCTTCCAAATTTAAATGAATAACAAAGGAATTCCTATTAGGAGTAAATGCAATTGCTACAGGGATGATACTGCAGAAACAGAGATCTGAAGGGGATTAAACACAGGAGAATTGCTCACAGAGTTAAGTGACCTGACAAATTTTGTGAAAATAACCTTTAGTATAAATGACAAGGAAGGAAATTGAAGAAACGTATTTCATTATTTTTAAAGATATACAAGATGATAGATTCATCTGCTAATATCACAGAAAAATACAAATGTTATCCAATAACAATTGGAATAGCTTTGCATTTCTTACTGTATCATCAGATCAATCATTCTTTTTATAAAGTAGTTTGTTTTCTAGACATATACACACACCAGGCATACTTGGATAGGGTATGTAGGAGGAGGCAATGTCCAAGCAGCTGTCTTTCCACTGCTCTGTGGGCCACTAGTGCTTTGTCATCTTCCTGTAACCTCTTCCTCTGCCTGCTAACAACTTCCTCAGATTTATTCTAGAATACCCAACACCCTAATACCTGCCAGCAGCTGCCAGTGTTAAAACTTCAAGTACCAGAGGACTGCTGCTGCTTTTATCAAACAAGTTTCATTTTGCCTCCAAAAGACCGGGACGGGGAAGTCTTGGTGTTAAAATGCAGTTGGGTTATCCATGCCTAAGAAAGGATTTTCAAAAGTCTAATGTTTTAAAGGAACTATCGAGATGAAAAGGGTTTTTTTAGAACGCCATTTTAAAACAGCAATTTCATGATTTTGATAGGCTACTGACTGCCCGAAGATATAAAATCCTCCACTCCACAGCATAAATGTAGTGCTAATTAGAGCTGGAAAAGGAAGACAATGAGGTTACCAAACGATATACCAATAAAAAACCCACAAAACAAAAAAAAAAAATCCTGTCTGAATGAAGCTTTTCCCTTTAAAATTTTTCATGGAAAAAAACCCTAGGGGAAGGTGTACCTTTTTCCCCTCCAAAGTCATTGGTGCTGGACTTGTGACTCCAGCTTCATTGCCCACTCCCTTTCATTCAGCACACACACCTGAGGTGTTGTCTCTGAACTACAGACCCTCCAAACAGGCTGTATGCAACCATCAGAGACCTTTCTCAACATCCCATTCAGCAGCAAAGTCATCTTTCCCCATGAAACCCTAATCGACATTACTTACTCTTATTATAAAATGTTTAGTGTTGTCAGATCAGCACTCCCATCTATGTTTTATGAGTCAGAAAGATTCTGATCTGTTCCGGAGTTATCCTGTAGCTGAAAAGAAAGGAGGAAAACAATCAGCATTCATTGTTATAGTATTTCTGTTCCTCTGTATAATTTCAGCTTTTTGACTAAATATTTGAAGAGGGGGAAGAAATGCTCACTATTTCAAGCAACAATAAATATTTCTGCTCAGGAACCCTGGGGGGGGAGTGGAAGACCCGTAAACATCAGAGTATTTGAAATCTCTTTGTGCTGTGCATTAGACAACTTTCTGAAAAAAAATGTCCTTGAGGGATTTTCCTCCTGAAGTACAGATTAATGTGATGCAGGACGGCAAAAATAAAACCAATTTCTAATCTTTAAAAATACAAAACATAGCAGAAACATAAAGTCAGATACAGTTGAGAGTGGGATGGTGGGGTGACTGACAAGCAGTTGTGGCTTGCAGACATTATCACCTAATTACAGAGAAGACTCTTCTTTAAGAGGAATATTCTCTATAATTATTTTTAGTAACTCAGTACTTGTATACCATGCACTAGGGGCTATAATGCTTTACTTTTTTACCTGATAAAGTCCAGAGGCCTGGTAACTGAGATGCATCGCTACACATCTGCTGTGACTGGAATAGTCGTCAATTTGGAATGTCATTTATGGGCATGATTAAATAATCACATCAATAATAAAAAGTATTCTGGGATAGAATGAAAAGTCTATCCCAACAAAAAATCCTACTGTTTCTTCTGAGGACTTTTGATACAAATATCATCACATTAATCACCCTTTTTCATACCTGGGACTCAGAGTGAAATCCCATTTGTCTATTTCCAGGTAGTTTTATCCAACCTCTCTTTGGCTGGAGTGAGCTGAGTGGTCCTTGCTGCCCAGCCCTCCTGGCCATTCTCCCCCAGACCCTCTTCTCTGACCCACAGCAGGTGCAGGGAGGGCTCTGGCCATAGCCCCAAGGGATGCCCTACAGCCCCAGGCTACAGCACACACTGCATCTGCCCCCAGGTGGTACTGCACACAGGCAACTTAAAAAAAAAAAAAAAAAAAAATTAAAAAAACACCAAGAAAACCCCATCAGCACACACAAAGCTAATCTCTGTCCAGACTGAAGATCAGTATTTCAAGGCCGGTCAAGAAAGGCAGTTGCTAAATTGCTCAGCTGTTTCACCAGCTCGAAAACGCTTACCCAGGATTGCAGTTATTTATTTTTAAATGCATTAAATACAAGAAAGAGGAGCTGAAGGATTCGGTGTTTCAGCAACAGGATTCAGATAATCTCACTTTGGGATCAGCAGCTCAAGTCTGACCAGGGTCAATCCGATCAGTCTCTGCTGGCTGGTCAGAAATCCACCCAGAAGGTTGTGGTCTCAGTGCAGTAATTTGACAGATGTTAGCAACGCTGGAATAATTTGGCAATATCAACGAAGACAGCAAGAACTAATTAGATAAAGGATCAAAAATCAAAACACTGTCAATCAAGCCTCAAAAAAGTCCCTCGGGTCTACTGAAATCCTCTTGAAGTACCCAGAGAGGAGGGAGAGCTGATATTTTCTCACGCTCTCATTGCCCGTCTTCAGCTTCTTGCATGAAGACTCCCATCAACCAATCTCATTTTAGCACTTCCTGTAGACATGAAATTCAGAAGAAACTTCCGAAACATCAACACACCAGTGATCAAAAGAATGTATCGAATAATTAAAATATCTGTGTTTTCTTCTATAACAAGTAGACTCAGAGAACTCTAATAGTCAACAGTAAGACCAAGTGTATCTGCTCTGAGGTTTTTGATTCCACCAATGTTGTTATTTACAAATTATAGGTGTATACCTATATATGTTTGTGTATGCATTTGCATGCACACTTAGGAAAAACCCCACTCTGTTCTTCAATTTAAATGAAGTTCAGTGGTCAGGTTCCACCAGTTGAAATTCTGTATGCCATATCCCATACACTGAGTAGAACTGGGTCCGATGTACCTCTCCACAGCTCTGTATTTTTCCTACAAGTCCAAGTTTCCAACAGCAACAGAGCTGTTGATCCTGCACCAGGCTCTGTGGGGGCAAATTGCCCAAGTGGAACCCTGCTGAAATCACAGACACCACCTTTTGGAAATGTGTGTGACTGGGTCCCCGCTGAGCTGAGGCTACAGGGAGATCCAGATTAGATCCACTATAGAATCATGAATTAATTAATTAGGTGGGTTTAAAGTTAATTTAATTAGCAATTTTCCCCCTGGTATGGCACTTCATTGATGATATCTGTATATCTAAGAGTTAAGGGTCCTTGTATAAGAACGGTGATACAGTGAAAATTAGTAGATAAATGATATGTTTACCTCTCTCTAATAATACCAAAGAAAGAGTAAGGCATTAAATGGTGTGGTTGCCTATTATCTTTTCCCTATGGTTACGTTTTTAAACTAAACAAGAAAAAATGAGCTAGTTAATTAGCATTCACATTTGCATACAGAGTTTCCTCTCCAAAAGTATATTGTTTATATTTCAGCTGTAAAATAACCTTTCACTTTTGAGAGGACAAGTGTTACACTGCTGAATGGCACTAAATGACATTTGAAGAAACTCTTTGGGGGAGGGACAGGACTTGGTGGGGCAGGGGGAGTATTTTTTTCCAGGTGCCAGGCATAAAGGGTATCCGAACCTTGAGTCTGTAGTGAAGGGCATCACCAAAGCAGGTGTGAGAAAAGGAACACTCCTGCAGAGAGCAGAAAGGCAAGTGGAAGGGAGGAACCAAGGAGAAAACTGAATGCTGTAGAGTCTTTGGAAATTGCTTATGCATAGCTCTATGTATGCATATATTTTACCTTCTTTAATAACTCTTTCTTTGAGTTTCTAAGCGCATGAACTGCAAACATAGCTGAAGAAACTACTAGAATTATACTCTTTTTTCTTCTAAGAAGTTTCATTATGGTCACGGAGATTTTTATAAAAATCCAACTTATCTCTATGACACATTGATTATTCCTCATGAATAAAATAATGATTCTGGCTCTCCAGCTTTTTCAGAGCAGTAGTCTTTAGAGGAACTAATAACTTCGTACAGTCAATGTCTTTTTGTGTTCTCTCAAAAAATTCAGAAACAAAACAAGCAAAAGAATATCCTACCTATCTGGTATTTCTAAGGAATCTCTCCCAGCATTATCTGTGCATGCCTAGAGGTCAGGAATTCATGTCTCAAAACCTATAATGGAAAAAACAATAATAAAAAATTAGTTAACTAAAACAAAGCAAAATAAAACATGACTTTTACCTTGTTAATATTTTACCACACATCTCCCTGGTCTTTAAGTCATAAGTCAAAGCTAAGTATCTCTGGGTAAAGCTGTAGCAAGGCTCTATCTTCTGTTTTAAGAGGCAAGAACCCTTCTGTAAACTGAAATCCCGACTCCCTCCCAGAACTATAGAAGACAGATAAAGTTAAGATTAAGAAGACTTTAAGATTTTAAGAAGTTATTCTACTTTATATTTTCACCTTATTAAAATGCAAATAACAAAAATAAAATCTTAGGACATTAAGGCAACAATATACTACTTGAATTATAATAATGAAAAAATGTATGATATCATTCTCATCTGGTAATTATGAAATTCTGTTGAGTAGATAACAGGAACGTTTACCTAACAGATACACATGTATGCCTATATAATACTATCCTTTATATTCAAATAAATTTAATATTTGAAGTGTGGGACTACAGCATTTCTGAAATGATCACTAACGTGAAGATGAGCGATCTTGTGTCGGTTTCAAGTGGGCAGGTGATCTAAAAGATGTTAGAAGTCACCACACAGCTGGAAATCTGCAAGTTTTTTAAGATGGTAGAAAATGGTAAATCTTTCTTGTAACAGCAAGCTTTCTGTCTATGTCATGGAGCATTATTGATTGCTGTCCAGTACATTGCAAGACAAAACACTCGGTAATAACTCACCAGGGCCATTTGCCCAATAAAGTCAATGGCAAGAGTCATGCTGATTTCCAATAGTGCTGGGCTGAGTCCACCAAGCATTAGATTTCACAACTCCTGCTTATAAGAAACAGCCGAATTATCAGCCGGCGTAAATCAACTTGACTTCACTGAAGTCAAGAAGCTGTGTTGATTTAAAAGGAGTCAGTGACATTTACATTATGTCCTTCAAAGGGTGCTGTGGGCAATGACAGTAAGTAATAACTTTCAGCCTTTTGCTCAGCACTCCAGATGACAGGAAAAACACCACAAATTCTTCTTTTCATCCAACCATTATCATAGGCATAAGCAAAATTACATCAAGCCTGCTCTCTGAACTTCCCCCTCTTCAGCACAGTTGTGTTCCCTGAGTTTCACAGAGTCAATTTTTTGAGCCGTATTACTACAGAAGCCCAAGGAAGAGAAAGCAGGAGCCTCTCCTCCCACCTTTGGAGCACTGCCTGGACTGGGGGATGAGGTCCCTTGGTCCCAACTCATGCTTTCTGTAGGAGCACACACGAGCAAAAACATAGCTCCAGACTTGTTCCTTGCCAGTGTGTCAGATGGAAAATGTTTTTCCAGGGGGAAATGAAGTTTATTTACCAGTTGTGTGCACTTTGGAATTTGGGAATCAACTGGACTCCAAGCTTTGTGAGCCAATGTCTGATACAAGTCTTTACTGAAGGCAAAAATACATCCATTCAAGCCAGGTCACGCCAAATGGATTAACAAAACATTATCTCCAAATTGCTGTGATAATTTTCATACCAGCTTCACCTGTAACTAACTGGCACGTTAAATTACCAGTTATCCAGCAAAACAAATGTAATTTCTGTACTCAGCTTCTTGTACCATGGAAAATAAAATTTTGCCACCCATACAAAGCAGCAAGTCATACCATTATGTTCCAAACCAAGAGTATTTTCTGAAAGCATATACAATAACAAAATCCCTATGTAAAAGTAGCACATCAAATAATGAAAAAATATCATTTGTTTAATTCTAACTGGTAACTCTGCCCTCTGTTTTCCTTGTACAACTTTTACCAGGCTTTGTATCCAGCCCTCCATTACTGATGTACTTCCATGAACTTTATTTGACCAGCTACAGAGACAAAGATTTCATATGACTATTGGCTTTGTCTTTCCTGAAATAACATTTACAAATTAACTCTTTCTTGGAAGCCTCTATCTCCTGCATTCTTTAATTAATCAGTTGGATGGCAAATTTTGCATGACTTTTGAACAGTGTTTAAGTTTTGTAGTAAACGTGTCTATGTTTCATGCTTACCGCATTTGAAATCATCTCAGTGTATGCTAGTTAGCCTTCAGGAAATATCATTTGGACTTAGAGAAATATTTTCTCATTGATCCACTTTTCATCCAAGAATGATAATGACACAGACATAAAACTTAAATTAATTTGTTTAATAATGCTTATATCATGAGAATCAGTGTGTAGGACAAGGCTTTTGCAATTCTGCATGGAGTTATTATTTAAAGATAAAAGCCATTTAAAATAATTTAAACATAGTGCCAGAGAGGAAAAATAGGCTGAGTATTAATTTTGCATTCCTGCCTTCCCATTCTCAGCTGGACACACTTTGCTACCACTTCTTTACCACACCAAATACCTGCCTTTATTGAATCTCATTCATATCCTGTTCCAAAACTGAAAGAATGGAAACAGTCCTCCTTTCTCTTTCTGCCTCTCCTCTTCAGGGGCTGGGTAAGATCAGTGTCCTAAATTCAGACAAGCATAAGAAGTCTCTTAATCAGTTACATGACTTGATCCACTGCATACTTTTCTCTTAAATCAATATGATGATAATGAAAGAAATGTAAGGGACTACTTATTTAAAAAAAAAAAACACACCTACCTTTTGTGGAGACAATTATGACTACTATTTGCTAGAACTGTGAATCTTTTTATTTTTCTATGTGCAGTTAGTATGTATATATAGAGAGAAAGCAAGCATGCGCCCCTTGGTACCAACTTTACCCTCTATTTACTCTCTTTTTGGTGTTTCTCCATTTTTCCTAAGTCTAATATGCCTGATACCTGCACCATGTTAAAAGTTAAGCAGATAAGCTATTGATTTAACAGCTTTCCCATCCTAAGTAAAACACACAAGAGAAAGAATATGCTAAAAAAACAAGTAGTGTTTCTTTTTCGTTTCTCTTTTCTTTTTTTAAATCTCAGAATTAATATGGCGCCTTTCACTGGCATACCATCGTGTAAAACATAGTCTGGGCAGACAACTGTTACCACTCAAGAGCTGCTTGATTCCCTTTACAGTCACAGTGAACGAGTCTGAGACCTCCATCCAAGAGCACAGTATAGACAGCTAAAGTTTTCCTGATGCCTTCATTGAACACTCAAAATAAATTCCCTTCCTACCCCACAGCAGCAGCTCCCCTGGTAACTGCTGAGGTACGGTGTGTGAATGGGTAGTAAATACATACATGATAGATTTCTGAAGCAATAATAAATAATTCTGCCTGTTCTGTGCACTGTACCTATTCTGAAGATAAAGAAAGGTCAGTGGTGTCAAGAGGTGTCAATCCATCTCCTGTAATGTTACAACTCTACTCTCAGAGCTACTCTACGCCGAGCCAGATGTTTGAAAAGTGAACTTCACAGAACACACGTGTTTTCACCCAAGACACGTCTGTCTTCACCAAACATCGTTAGAGGCCATGTTTCACCAGATGCAAATTGCACACTGTCTACTTAATGCCATGCTTTTGCTGCAGACGACAGTACCTATCGCAGAGCTGAGTTTGCTGCAGACACGTAACACACCATTACAGAGCCCAGAGCCTGAGGGACAGTCCCCACCGGGAGAGATGCTCAGTGCCCGGTGCTGTCCTTGCCTCTCACAAAGCTTCTCCAAAAGCTGGGAGGAACCTGCAACAGGAAACCACCGCAGAGGAGCAACACATTCAAGTGTAAATGTTGCAATCAAAAAAATTGATTTGAACCTTAAGTGGCCCAACTTAAACCCCAAGTCACACCTGCCACGTCTGATGCACATACTTTGCCTGTTGCAGAAATACCCGGCAAATCTGCTGAATAATAGGAGGCTCAGTAGGAAACTAATATTTATGGAACCACTAAAATGAGCATCTGTCTGTTCTTGTGTTACAAAGCTCTCACCCATGTATCTCCTTTTCAAATATTGCAGAGAGAAATGTCAAATCCCATAATGCAAAATTAGCAGTTTTGTATTGTACACAGCTGGATAAAAAAGTTAAAATGGAACTGATGGATTCTCACTTTGGATACATATTTATTTTACTGTCTTTTCTCATTGTCTTTTATCTGTGTTGTATCAGGTTTTCCCTGAAACAAACATGTTGAAAAGTCATCAGCAAAAGCACAGGTGGGATATATACAAACAAAACTACTAGGTATATATATATTTTTTTTTTCCTTTGTCTTTCTACATAACTACTTCTTGAAACTTTATATCTAACTAGGAAATAGATCGTGTATTCCCAATCTGTTATATCTGCTTTTATTTGCTACAATTAAAGTTATTACATATCCATGTGCCATCTTACTCTGGGAAACACTATTGCAAAGAGCAAACTGTTCCATGTTCATGATTATCAGAGCAGACGGTGTGCGTTGCAGTACATTAGTATTGAATGTAAAAATAGTAGCACCACCTATTGACAAAATGCATAAACTGACCCATCGAATTTCATACTAACACTCATGCTACTACTGGATTTTAAGGTTGCAAGCTACTACTTTCAGTTTATTGTAATTATTCAAAATGACCATATTTGTCAATATGGACTTTTTGTTTCTTTTAGATTACATCTAAAATGGAAGGCACTGGTAAACTGGTAAAGCAATCCAAATATAACCCAGAAATTCTTAATGCCAAGGTCAAATATGTTTTTAATATATCTAAAAGGTCTGAAACTGAAAAGCTGTGGATTTTGTATATTGACTAA
Source organism: Gallinago undulata (assembly GCA_026546715.1). Classification (NCBI taxonomy): domain Eukaryota; kingdom Metazoa; phylum Chordata; class Aves; order Charadriiformes; family Scolopacidae; genus Gallinago; species Gallinago undulata. The sequence goes on from JAOTQQ010000032.1 coordinate 10,263,264, forward strand.
TGCCCCGATCCAGGAATTTTAGGCCTCAAATTCTCCTGAGACAGAATCTTGACAAGTTCCTTTGATTGAATTGGACTAATTGGGGCGGAGGGCAAAAACCATTGTGGAGTGGAAGTATTCTATCATTGGGATGAAAAGACAAGATTTTCAAATATTTGTGTATATCAACAGTTATAAAACATCTCCTACGAACTTCCCTTGGCTTGTAGTTAATAATTCTGCTTAATAAGTATAAAGACAAATTGCTGCAGGCAAAAGATTGAATGGGAAATAAAAAAATATTTAGTTTAGCTGAATATGAGAGGCTAGGAGTTGGGTGTGTAATTTCAATTTTAATCCAGATGGCATTTAAACAAACTGTTAAAATTAATCCATACATTCTTTCACTGTGTCTCTGTTTTGGTTACTCGGGCTGGGTTGCTCAGAATAATCCTAAACATTTTAACTTTATAGGACAAGTTATATCTGAATATTTATTTTTTTATTATTTCTGTAAGATTGATTCTTATGGAATCTCTATTCTATTTCTTTTTTGCAAGGTGATATTATTTTGCTTTCTAAATATCAATAGTGTTTATCAAGAAAATTGGTTTCATCCAGGTATTACCACTGACACTGCTATTTTCTTAAGACTTCTCTTTCCCTGCTGCTCCTGTTCATTGCTCCTTCACTGTTTCTGAAAAGGAAAACGATGCTAATCATGGTGGTTAAGATTCCCATGGCAAAAAAAACCCAAACCCTCTCTCTGCATGCTGAGTCTGAATGTTGACCTTCACTTCTGCCTTCCTGGTCATTTCACTGCTTTATCCTACAGTGCTCAAATGTTTTTAAAAAAACTGTTTTCTTTTTTTTTCTTTTTTTTTTTCCCCCCCCTTTTTTTTTTTTTCCGTAAGAGCAAAGCTTCCCTGTGCTCAGGAATGTATTAATTTTCATTTTGTTTCAAAGGAACCCGGTGCTTTTGAACCGTGCTAACAGTCCTTGTATCTGCAACCCTTCACCAACAGGATGATGACCTTTGAAGGTCCCTTCCGGCCCAGATGATTCTATGATTCTGTGACGTGTTTGGTACATAAAGTCAGGCCAGACCCTCTACTCCCCATCAGGGCTCTGGGATGAAGATCTCTGGCTGTGAAGGGGATGCTTATTCTCCATGTTTGCAATCTCCTGCATCTCAGGATTCCTGCTTTCACGGCCTCATTTTGATGCAGCGTGGTTGCATCTGCCATTAACACCCATATCTTCAGTCTTTGCCTGTGGCGATTTTAGTAGAAACAATGACAGCAAGAGCACTGTCTTGTTGGCCTTCTCTGCGAAGTCTCTTGTCGCCTCTCACCTGGACTAAGCACAGTGATGAAGGTCGCATTTACTACCTTCTTATGTTTAAGGGTTTTTAGCTGCACAGGCTTCCTAATAGTATTTTCTATATGAAAGACTGTTTTTATTCAGTGGAAGGAACAATTCAATTTATTTTTTAGTGTACAAGGATGTGTTTGGCTAAAGTAATTTAAATGGCCTTCCTTGGCTTCATTATGCTGTTTTGGTAATGCAAACAGAGCCAGCCACGACTGCAGGTGCAGGCTTGTAAATACTTGCCTAGCAAAAACAGTCCTACTACAGCTAATGAATCTTGGTGAAGCTGACACCTCTTTTCCTGGGCAGAGCTACAAATGCACTACTTTAGTTAGATAAAATGAAAACCAGCCAAACAGACTGACAACGCTCCATCATTTTCTAGGGGCCCCTGAAGACATCTCACGTGTTATATATCATCCTGGATTGAGTCAGAATATGGTGGTGTTCTGTTATGTTATATACGTGATGGTATTTCACCATAGCTACCTCCATGCAACATGAAAACACTATGTTGGAAATCTGATTATGATTTAGAGATTTCCAAAGGGCAGACATTACCCCGATGTCCTGTGGCTGAGGGCTGCAGTTAGGTGGCTGCCACCATGCCACAGGACAGAGGAGGATGGCCTCACCTGTCAGACTCCTCTCACCCGCACATCCAAACTTCCCAGGAGTTTCCCTGCAGTGGGTGGAAGGTACTATGGCTATGTGAACAGAACAGAAAGAGATAAACATCTCGCTCAAGTTCAGAGAAAGGACTTGGTGCAAGAGCCAAGAGCATAGTTGAGCAGTCTTGACTCCTTATCATTTGTTTTAATCACTAACCACAATATTTCATGTATATATGGTTATTATGCCTGCATCCATAGCTTCTGAGCATTTGGTGTCTCTGAAGTACATTACAGGCTTAATTCCTCCCTCAATTACGTCAGTTTTAAATGTGTCACAACTGTCGTCACTGGAATTGCTCTTATCTTGCCCCTTTGTAACTAAGAAGAAAAACTAAGATTTATATCTCTTCCAGGGAGCTATATATTTTTGGTACTACAAGTTTATTTAACTTCTGACTAATAAACAAAAGCAGATTGTGAATCCAGAAGAATTATAGCAGGGAACAAATTATTTATCAGTAGAGAGAAAATTTACCATGACAAGATGTCTCATGCAGATTACTCTTCTGCGAGTTTCAGGTGGCTGCACGTTTTTTAAATCATTACTAAGCCAGTCAAAATAAGCAAGCCTAATGTAAAAAGTCATCACATTGCATTTTTAGGGGAAACAGGGAAACTATTTGTAGGTCATACGTTTGGTATGCACTTCAAACCATGCAATGATACAGTGGATTATGTGCATTTCTTGAACTCAAGTAGCATATGACTTATTAGAACACATACTGTAGTGGATGATATACTCCAAAATGTGAAAGCTTCACCAACAAATTCCATCCTCTATGCTCACCTTATTGAGTGATTATTGATCATTGAAAGCAATGGAAATATTTCACAAAAAAAACCCTAGACGTGTCCTTTCCTGAAATACAGGGGAGGAAGCCCCTGATTTCTGAATCTTGGGTGGAGGCATACAGGTTTCATATTTAAATGATAGCTAGAGAGATAACTTACTGTAATCATCCTACCTTTATCATTTCATTGTTTCACTTGACAGCTTCAAGAACTGGCCAGATAATTGTTTTCCAATAATGGTTGCAGTGACTTTTACTCACATTTTTTCATTATTTTATCAGCTGCAAGACTATGTAATTCTCTTCATTCTTCATAGTATTATTCGCATGCCTGTTTTCCCATTAAACAGTAGTAGTACCTACTTCCAAAAATGTTTCCAAGTAAACACAAACCACCCTTAACAAAGAATTTACTGTGCACACAAAGAACAAATTAATTACTAATTCATGTTATATATGTAAATTATTTTTTTTTCTATGTGAAAACCATCACTGTGACAGAGAGAAAAGAAAAACAGAAGAGAACTTGTAAGAGATAGATCTAGCACATTTCTCCTTAGGACAAATAATGTTTGGAGCAAAGACAGCATTTGAAAACACCAGGAAGCTTGCTCTGTCTGAGGAAGACACTGATAACCTTGATAGGTAGGGGAGCCGCTTTTTGCTCATTTGTATTCTTCAAACCGAGCAGGGCAAGGAACCAAAGCACAGAAATGGGCAAAAAGTGTAATTTAAGCAATTAAGTAATAGAAATTTTTTTAAACCTCGTTAAACTTGAACTTTAAACTAGAGAACTTTCCACCTTAGACACAGCAAGGAGAGGATTCATATGGATAAAGAATTAAGAAACAGAGAACCCATTCCCATGTTCTGTGCAGATCCACATGGCTAGAAGCCTCCATACAGCGACAGACAGCTGGCTCCAGTGCCACAAAATGCCAAATGGCACTGACACACGTGGCATGGGCCATACCCTGCCTGGCAGATGGTCAGAGGGATCCACCTCTCCTCTGCACCCTGGTCCCACCGCGGCTGCTAGCCTCTGGCACAGGTAACTTAGAATCATAGAATTATCTAGGTTGGAAGGGACCTTCAAGATCATCAAGTCCAACCATTAACCTAACACTACCCAAAACATATCTTCCTGTCTTTTCGATACCTCCAGGGATCGTGATCCCACCACTTCCCTGAGCAGTCTGTTCCAATGTTTGATAACCCTTTCCATGAGGAAATTTTTCCTAATATTCATCCTAAACATCTGCTGGCACAACTTGAGGCCATTTCCTCTTGCCTGTTACTTGGAAGAAGAGACCAACCCCCACCTCTCTACAGCCTCCTTTCAGGCAGCTGTAGAGAGTGATAAGGTTGCTTGTGCGGCCTTTCCACCTCCAGGTCCCTCTCCAGGAGTTCCTGAGATGATGATTATGTCCAAGCTACTGTTTCAAATATCCATTCGTGGGTTTCTCCTCCATAAACTTACCTCAAGGAAATGACTAACCTTTCTGGCTTCCACAGCACCCAGCAGCAAGGCATCCCACAATTTAAGCCCTGTATTCTCCAAAGACCTCTAATTCCTCAGACAACATCAATAGCTGAATGTCTAAGAGAGACAGGCCATCGGCTTTGTTCTGCCGTCACAAACGCTGACAGCTCACCCCGACAGTGACACCAGCCTTTTCCACAAATGACAAACAATCTTCGCAGAATTGCAGGGGCCCAGGTTAACTCTAAAATGAGACAGCCGGAGATCTAGGCCTCCTACGGAGATGAATCTGCTGCCCAACATGTCAGGGAAGATTTGGAAACTGCTTGTGAATTGCAAACACTTACTTATTATAAATGTTGTGACACTTTTCTCTGCATCATATTGACGCGCATGATGAAGAAAATTAATATCATCCCAACGTTTTAATAGAAGACTGCTAAATTCCCTCTGATCACCTGCAATGATTCTGCTCACTAGGCCACAGAGTATCAAGTTAGATTTTTCCATCATTTCAGATTATTAAACATGAAAAATAAAGATTTTTAAAATAAATTCATGTAAGAAAATAGATGGCTGAGAGACCAGGATGCAGAGGTGAAAGGTGATGTAAAATACAGGTTAGAAAGGGTTCTTTTTCTTCCTTTCAGCAAACTGCATTAAATTAAAATTAAGATAATCAAAGCCTAGTATCAAGATAACTTGACTTTTAGTCAAAAAAATATTTTAGGAATGCCATTGTTTCTAACATAATTCTGTCCCAGTGCCCATGCTCTCTGCTGAAAGTGGTTTGGATTTTTGAGCTCTATTCCTTTGTGGCCAGAGTGGTGCTTTAGGTTTTTTCTGGACTTTCTCTCTCCCTTCATTTTCATCTCCCTCGTTCTGTCTCTTACATTTCATTGCAGGGAATGTCCTCTGTTCTACTCTTATTTCTCAGGAATTTTGCACAAATTGATACAACTGGCAGCCATTACACATATATTCCCTTAATTGACAATCACACAGAGCTCACAGGAAAGTGATAATGTGCCATTTTCTTTTGTCTAGTTAAGGCCTTTGCTTCCGAACTTGAAAAGCAGCTCCACAAGGCAGGTAAGGTCAAGAAGAAAACTGACATAATTATCCCATAATTCTTCAAATACTAAGTATTATCAGGCTCTCTCTATATAATATAAAACTGACTAAAAGACTTTAACAGTATGGGATCTTGTATGGTATATGACTTCAAGAGACTATGGTCAGTATTAATTTATTTAGGACAAGGAGAGTCACAAAATATATCCAATGCTTTCTTATATAAGCTTCCATACTGTGAAAATCTAGCACAGAGGCACTGCTTCTCTTGGCTGTCTTTTAGATCACGTTGCATTTATTTTAACTAGCTGGACAAAGTTTCAGCCTGAAACTTTCTAGTAATTGAGGGTTTTTTAAGGTGAGGGGTGGAGAGAAACAGGTTAAATTAATGCAATGCAGGTAGCTCATTCTGAAAATAAGACTAGGGTGATCATGCTGAAATCATCACAGTATGGATGATTCTAAGCAGGTTGATTTCATTTAGATGTATCACAAATTTAAAGTTTTAAAGAAAAAATGGATGATACAATCAGAGAGAGGGAATTTCAGAGAGAGGAAAGCCTTTCACTGTTTCAAATATGGGTTATCCGTAAAATTTGCTTTTTAAAATTTTACTCTGTTTTCAACTATCACGAGATGAAATATGACGGTTACATTCTCTTAAGTATTTGTCTACAATGAGCACTTACACGAGCCACTGCACAAAAAGAGGGATGGGTGTCTGCTGCTACTTAGAGCACTTCCATCCCCATACAGAGGCGGCAGGTTTTCCTCCCAAGCTCTCCTCTGAGGGACTATTGTCTGCTGGCAAAGAGATGCCCATGTCTCTGAATTCTCCCCAAGACTGAGGAGGGGAGGGAGAAGGGCTCCAGGGAAAAAGGCTATGAACAAGTAGGGGAAAGAGATGTGGGATGGTAGATTAGGGCAGAAAGGAAACACGTTTGAGATGGCAGAGAAGGGCAGGAGGTGCATGCTCCCTTGCAGGGCTTATTGAACAAGAGTTGTTCATTACAGCCCTGAAACCTGCGACCCAAATTTCCAAGCAAAGAGTCACTAACCCAAAAAAAGCTTCCCAGTTAAAATGCGCTGAAGGCTACAGATCTCCAGGAGAAAAATCGGGGAAGGTTTGGAATAGCACAGCCTTTTCTTAACAGTTCTTTCTTGCCTTGGCTCTAAGGCAATCAGGGTCTACAGCCACTGCTGGTCTACAGCCACTTTTATTTTTAAAAAAATAAAAAAAAATAAAAAATTTGCAAGCATTCCCTTCCTTAAAAATTAGATTTCCTTTAAGACAGGTAGTTGCTGTTGTATTTTAGCTGAAGTGCACATCTAGGGATTTTAATTTTTCTAGCTGTGTTCCTTCAGCACCAACCCAAGAAACCATTCACATCAATGAATACAAAAGAAGTAGCCCCACAGGGGAGAGTACCATAACATTTATGACTCTTCAGTACTTTATCTTGCATTCTCAGACATATTTTTCACTAAGCATCAAGTCCCTGCTACTAAATAGAATACAATTTAATCTACAAAAGAAATTATAATATGATATCAAGGCAACACTTAAACTCAAGAGGGGGATACAGAATAGACAACCCGAAACAAAACAGAATTCACCAGGCAGCATGGAGTTCACAATTTGTTCACAGCCATATCTTCAATCTGCCACTTCATGTATCACAACTCCCACCATGCTCTATTTTGAGAGCTGAGGTGGGATTAAATGAACACACAGATCATGAATCAGTTTTTTGCATATGGGTGGATTTCACCTGCAGTGCCTCATATTTTGCTGTATATTTTTGCATAAATAGATGGTCACCGTGCTTCTTAATTCTTTTGCCTCTTTGCTCCATGTTAAAAGTTTAACACAAATCTTAACCTAAATGAAATACAAATAATACAGCTACTTTAGTGAAAATTAAGATTAACAAGAAACAAAATATACTGCCCAGACGAGAAGTTAACAAGAATGTGTTGAAATTAAGTTTCACTGCAAAGACCATGCATATTTTAAACTATAATTTCTCTTTTCTATGGTTTAGATAATAGTATTGATAGCAATTTATGTGAACAGCATTTGTTTGGCTATGTAAAATGAAATCACACTAATTAGATATATTTGAAATCAGTAGGACCATACTGTGAGAAAAATAGCCATTTCTCTCTATTGCTTCAGCTGCACATGAAACCAGTTCAGAGACTTAAAATGTATGAGAATAAAAAACCCCAAACACTTGCAGCGTGCTACTTATCACACACTGTGACAGTGATAAATTCCCTCAGTGATTCTCAGGTGCCCTGTTGTTATCTTTAACTGCCTTCTAGCTTGTCAATCTTCTGCTTCCAGATGGTATCGGTCATTCACACAGACAAAACCTTGCTTAGAGGGACTTACACTTTGTGCTGGTAATAGGTGTTTTATCTTCCAGTGGATTATTTGCCCACTGTTCTTGTGGAATTTCACAAAAGAAGCATCTCTGATTATCTGACAATTTATCTTTTGTACGGATCTTGTTGGAGATTGAGTTACTAGAAGGAGGTGGTTGTTTCAAAATGGAATCTCTCCCTGAGGCTTTTAGTGCGGGATAATAAGACTTCAGCTTCTGCATCACGAAAAGTAGGGGACAGAAAAATACCTATACCTCCAAAGCATTTGATGAGGAACACCAATAATTCTATATACTGCATATCCTTCTGGGGTATCTAATGCTACAGTTGGCCCATACAAAAGAGACAAGTATCTACTCAAAAATCTCTCCCAAAGTTCAACTATGTTGTGTATTTCTATGCATTTATAATTTATTGTGTAGAACACTTAGGTTTTTTTTTTCCTCTTTTGCTGAATATTAAAACCATACTAATTTATCTTTGACTAGCTGCTGCATCCATTGTCCACCCGTTATTGAGAACCCATTACCATGTTTAGAGGTACCACTAATTCCTATAAATTTTGCATAAATACCATGCTGCATCATAACATAACGTAGTCTTCCTTAGTAGAGTTCACTTTTGTGTAGAGAGGCTAAAGTACTTAATCAGTAGGAGACCTAATAGCTGAGTCATTGAAAAGAAAATTATACATGCTTCACAGACCATTGTGAACGATGGAGAAGCGCTATCTGTAGTCACTCTATCCTGAATGAAGAGACTTTTATTTTATTTTTAAAAGTAGCTAAATAAAAAATTTGCCAGAATTCCTAGAAAATGTAGGAAAGATAAAAATAATTTTTTCCATGAGAAGGTTAGAACTGTGGTATTCCTTAATTCCCGTGATGCATACTATGACATTTGTTTTCTTTGGATTGATTTGTTAATTTTTTTAACTGCTTGAAGCAAATAAAGCAGGGAGAAATAGATCAATGGCATAAAAATGGAACAGGTTTGCAGCTGCTCATCTGAAGCCAGAGGGAAAAGTGGAGAAAGCTTTAAGAAAAAAGAACAAAGGACAAAAACATTGACGCTGTTGAGGGTACAGTACCAAAGAACTCTGAAATCCAGGTGACATTTTTAACCTCAACCTATTTACAAGTCCTCTTTGCATAAGCCATTGATTTTAAACTTTTCTGAATGTTTGTTGCATAAGAGCTGTATCTCAAGGCCCTAATACATTAGTTTTTAATTCAACACCTGGACAACTCTTCTAAAAAATTATATAGGATTTCAGAGCTTGTTAGAGAGAAAAAAACAAACAGCATTTCCAAAACACCCCACACACACAGTATATCTCTTTTTCTGCTGGCCAGAATCCATTCTTTTAATAGAACTAAATGAACTGCAGGAATGTGATAGCTCTCACTAAACCAAGTACAATGCATGTCTACTCTACTCAGCACTCCTCAGTATATAATTAAAAAAAAAAAAAAAAAAAAGAATACAAATGCAGAGATAATGAAGTCTACTAAATACAGTAACTGTTACAGGAGACAAATTGAGTTGTCTAACAAACATATGATTTAAGGTGTTTTTTTCAGGTCAAATCAGTAAAAAAGTCACAGCTGCTCTTGATCTCTGTCAGCCCAAGACCGACTTGAAATGCTGACTGAGGGATAAGGGGCAGTAACCTACACACAATGTCTTTGAAACATTCTCATTTTCAGTCTCATATGTAACAAGCAAATGTATTTTCCTCTTTTTTCCTTTATCTGGAGATGTACACCTATCCCTCCAAGTAGATTTGTTCGAGGTAATAAGGTCCTGTTATCTGAACACCCATGCTACATTTTCTGCAAGGGGAAAATACTTATATACTATTTCGCAAGGAAAAAAAAAAAGTGTATAAAAATGGAGAGAAACAAGGAAGATATTGATAAAAGTAATCAGTAACATTGGTAGCAATATTGGAAACTAGAAGTCTAATTTCATTTTCCACCTGTTTTGTTTTATTCCAGTTAAAGCAGTATTGTAAAAATTAGTTTTTAAGATAAAGTTGTACCCTTCCAACAGAGAAAATGTGTTATATTCACAATAAATAATGATAGTATTTATGATCACTCAATTTGAAAACATCAAAACATTTTTGAGATATTGATGAGTTTGTTAATTGAAACTCACATTTTCCTATGAGGTATGCTGATATACTTGTTTAAAAAAAAAAAAAAGAGATTTGAGCTGCACATAGTAGTGTACCTCAGTGGTCTCTCAGTGCCATCTTTGCTCAAGAAAAAATTAAAATAATTCAGTCGTGCTTTACACGCCTTCAAATCCAGTGGTCACCTAGCCAAAACAGAACCGAAAAAAATAACATTCATCATCTGTACTGTGACTGCAAGCCATTCAATTCAAAGAAAAAAAGCTAAAGTATCTGATTATTTTTCTTCCCTTTCTTGCTTCTCTGTTAGCAGAAATGTGAGTGTATCTTTTAATTTTATGGACTATTTGATTTTAAGTTTTTTGAATTTTAAGCCTGATGTTTTACATGGGCTGAGAAATGCTGACCCTCATGATCCAGCTTCCTGACTGCTCTTCGTTGATAAGGATTTCATTATGCATATTGAACCCAAGAGCTTGACCTTTGAAAGTGTAAGTCTTTTTACCTAGACAGAGTTATTACTAAGTTTATTAAAACACTGCCAAGTGTAGAACACAAACTTTCTTGTCCCTACTCTTCTTGACTGAGGAACCAGCAACTAAAGATTTTATATTGAATAACTCTCCCACAGAACAGCACTTAGAGACATTTTTCACCAGTTGATACCATCAGATATATAGCAGAGATGAGAAGAAAAGGAAAAAGAAAAAACAAACAAACAAAAAAGGCAAAAAGAGGAAATAAAATCTCCTAGAAAACCTGAACATACAGTTTTAAAAAAAAAAATCCCCAAATGTCACACAGGATCCCACTGCCTTGCATTGTCAACAGAGATGGACAGCTGCAACTCTCAGAGGTTTGAATGAGTTGAGCTACCTGAGAAAAATAGCAACAATGATAAAGAACAATAAGACAGGATTCAGATTAACTTTTGAGTTGTTTCTGTAAAACAAAAGTAGCATGTTGTATGCAAAAAATACTAACCTTTCTTCCACTAGCAAAGTTTCAACGAGAATGAGACCAAAATCAGATTATAAATACTGATCATTTTGAACATAGTTATTGTACCGTGTTTTGTAAACCTTTTTTTTTTTAAATAAAAATTAATACTTTTTAAATTTCTAAATTCTCCAGTATGAAATACCTGTGATTTTTTTTTTCAGAAAATTAATTAAACCCCAGGGGAAACATGCTATAATTAGTGCCAGCTCTCACGAGTCCTAAAATTCTTTTACCTGGCAGTCTTAAATTTGGCTAGCCTTTGACATAAGGTTTTCTTACAAGCAGCAAAAGAAATGGAAAATCAGAAGGGATATGAGTGATTTTACAGGAATACTCATCAGTGTTCCAAAGGTGACAAAGAAAAAAAAAAATTTAAAAGAGAAAAGAAAAAATATCAGTCCTTGCACCCTGATTTGTATTTGCATGGTTTGGCTTCCTCAGAGGACAGTTTTGGAGCCAAAGAGGCAAAACTTTTTAGGTTTTAGCTTACAGCAAACCATATGTGTATTTACACTAATACTAGGTTTTTTACAACTAATTTATTTTTTAGCAAGTACTCATACAGAAATACCTCACTGTCACAGCTTAAAATATGTTATTTTGTCACTCAATCTCTGCCATTATTCTAAAGTTTTGTGGTCCGGGTTTTTTTTTTTTTTCCTTGTTCTTTATCATTCTATTTATTTCACTAAAACTCTTAGGAGAGGTTGCAGAAGTAATTTGTAGCTGCATAACAGCTGGTTTAGATTTTGTGAGGATTTCTGTTACATTTTAGTATGCTTTCGGATTATGTTGTCTTGTGCTTAATGTGTGTAATCCATGTCTGTATTAAAAGGATACTTGACCGCATTTGGTGTAAATAGCGGTGCCATCTAGTTGCATGAAGACAACCAGTAAATCAGCTTACAATTAGTGTGCTTCGTTTTATCTGAGAGACTAGCACTAATCCATAGTGCTAAGGATCACGATAGCAATGCCTTTAATTAAATATAACATCATGGTTATACCAAACGTAGTCCTTGAATTCTGACACAGTTAAATGGAAAGATGCATAATCCTAGCAGTCTTTGAATTGGTATTGTTGTAACCAGTAACAGATTAGAAGAGCTTTCTTTTTAAAAAAAAAAAAAAAAATAAAATCTGAACTGGTACATTTTAGGGGCTGGTACCTAGAATGCAGCTTCCTAATCCCTTCCAGAAGGTTGCCAACACATTAACAGCTACCATCAGAAAAAACAACAAACAAACAAACAAAAACAAAACAAAAGAAAAAAGAAATTCTTACAATTTTTGTCACTAGCAGGGGTTTTGTCAGAAAAGCAGCTATGAAATGATGCATCCTATTTCTAAGTGTCTCCTGCCTCTTCCCAGCATAAAGAATAAGGAGGGGGGGGGACACACAAAGGTGACATTAGTTACCTTGGAGTTTCCAGTACTCCCCAGAAATTTAGTCACGCACAGACTGGCCCTGATGCTGTTGCGAGCGCGGAAGGCGCACAGCACACAACAGCTGAGATGAAAGGCACTCAGCCAAACCACCTCCCTCCCCAACATGCTCTCCCCCCCAGGCTGTGATATGACTGCATACTGGTGGGAGCAAAAAAGCCACCACACTACAGCCCTTCATCCCTTCTGGGTATATATATTGGAATTTAAGGTGAGACACGTATCCTTTTCTTCCCTTTTTCTGGTTTACTAATGTTGTTTATTGACTATAGCCATTCCAAAGCAACGTGAACAAAATAGTCACTTTCCTCTCTCACAAGGAATTTGTTCTTCTAGTTTTCTCCAGAATTCCCTGTAAGTCACAGGCGCAGCAATAGCCAGAACACTCCTCCAGGAATGCTCCACAGCAACTGTGCCGTGGATGAGGGAAAGTACATCAAAGCCTTCTGAATGAAATACGTCAGGCCCAGTGATGTGGTATCTTCTCGCTAAACGTGTTAGATAGCTTCTTACCCTCTGCTCTGGAAAGCTGCCTTGCACCATCATGTCAAATTATTTTGACTATTACTTCAAAATATTATCAAGTGAACCACTGTGAAGGAACCGCACAAACACTGCTGTAACCAACATCACACAGAAGACACAAGTTACTTCCAGTGAGAAAGCAAGAGTTTCTGCAAACACAGTCAAGTTCTTAATTTTGATATATATTTTCCACAGGATTGAGGAGCGCACCCTATTTTCTCAGGTGCTTGTGAGAAAACTCCACCTGGAGAGGCCAGCAGCCACCTGGCCCTGGGGGTTCAGGGGACCGCTCGGAGCTGGTCGACCCCCTTTGCCCGGCCGGTTTCCATGTGGCTAATCACAGCTCCCCGACGTTGTTAAGTCGTAAAATCCAGAGTAGTCATATTACAAATCTGGAAATCTCATTTATCAAAAAAAGGTGATTATTACTGTTTTTATTATACTCTTCCAGTCTGTAACACAAAATAATTTTCTTCTCAGCTTCTTTCCTAGATAAGACTCATTATATTTAAATGACTACCCTGTAACTCGCCAAACTTTAACGATTGAGAAGATGAATACTATATTTTAGCTGACGGTGAATGAGCTCCTTGTGTCATTTGCAACCAGTTATTAAAAAGTTTAGCTTTCTTCCAAGAGTTTATTGTGATGATTTTAAAATTGGTTTTTCACCTAATGGTAAAATCACAGGGCAGTAAACAATACTCGACTCTTTCTCTACATAATGTCAAAAAAGCTACCATTAGGTGTCATTTATTATTATATTATTTGTGCTTTGTTTCAGATGCTTATATTTGTAAATATGTTATTTACTACTTTTAATATGAATCCCTGACATTTCACTGGAACATGCTGACAGACTACTCATGTCTCTGGAAAATTAAATGCTACACAAATCAAGTGAGTTTTACAGGAATATCATTTTATAAGTGTAAGCAATTTCTATAAATGTCAAAATATCTCATTTCATCATCTGGGAACCAAATGTTTTCCATTTTAATTTTCTTTTAAAATTTGTATTTTTGAGTTTTAAAGTATTATGTATGTTTTCCGGCAAAAGATGTTAAACTTTAAGAATTAAGATGTTTCAGTCAATAATAATCTACTATTTTGTGTTACACAGACTATATATTGTTAGTTTTTTGCTTCCTTTCAGAAAGAAGCCAAAGTCCAAGAGCGTGTCACACCTTCACAGTCATGATTCTTGTATTTGCTTTAAAATTAGGCACGGTAATATGGGAGACACCTATGGGGAAACAGACTGGGAAGGAGCGCTTGAATGTTACAAACAGTCAGATAATCTTTAGCACATGGCAGATTCTCATGCTGGCTTTACGCCTAATACATTTTACAGCTAAGATACAGAGTAGTCTGTGGTGTTGTTAGGCCTTAATACTTTTAAAGACACATTGAGTGTTAATGGGGTCGTCTGGATTTAAGGCTTTGTTGTTTATTATACCCAGAATTCCTGGGGTTTCTCTAATGACATTCTCCAGCGAGTCACCTAATTCCTGACCTGGATTATCTCCATCCACCTCCCTGCCTGGAGCAACCTCAGTCCAGCAGTGCAGCCTGATTCATTTCACCCCCTAAACCACCCTCCAGCCCTGCAAAACATGCCTGCACACCGCATTTCACCAGCATCGTTGCAGCACAGGAGCATACACTAAAAAGCAGAACCCAACAGCTTGTCCAGCTTCCCAAAGCTAGTTGCTTTGGGTCCATGGCTGGACCAGTTCAAGAGCCCGCTTTCTATCCCCAGCTCCCACATCAGTGCAAGCCAGGTTGAGCCATAAGGCAGGAGGTGCAGCCTGCTAGAGATCCCAGAACCAGAGAAATAAGGTCCTTGAAGCACAGCGTAGCGTGTAAGAAACTGCAGATGCAGCCAAAGAGCCCGAGGTGAAAATTGAGGACAAATGTAACTTCCATTAATGTTCGCTTGTCATCAACACAAAATTCACTCTTGAGAGGTAACAGCAAGCAGGGCTTAGGGGCAGGAATGAAGCCTCACCACTGCCAAGCTTACTTTATAAATGGGTCTGGTGTCCAGCTCCACTGGGCAGCTCTTGCGAGCACCTTTACTCTGAACCCCCAAGGATATGCCAAACCATTTCTCTTATCTGTTCCTCCCTCCGGAGCAATGCTGTCGTCATTTGGATACTCTAAACCAGAAGTCAAGGCAGCACCAAACAGTTAATACCACTGCTCTTAATTCTCTCCTAAGACAGTTGTTTTCCTCTTCCCAAGGGAATTATTCCTGGACTCCGGTTCAGAGCCTTCTGTCATTTAAATCAGCAACAAGGCTCCCACCACCTCTTGCAGTACGGGACTGAGACACTATAGCACTGCAAATGAGAGGTTAATTACAGCTGCTGCACGCTCATAGGCATTACAAAATGAAATCCGTAATTGTGAATTTCTAATTACTTTTAATATATTTGTTTTTCATAGTGCAGCCGAGACAACTTCACTTTAGTCTTGCCCAGTACTACCTTCCAAACCTCTGCCAGGTTTTACTCTCAGCTGCTGTATTTCGCTATTAAGATTTTGAAATGGGAATTTTAAAGAAACTTAAGGGTTTCTACTAGCTATTCAAATCTCATTGAAATTCAAAGATAAGTGCCTAAACTCCATCAAAGCACTTGAAAATCATGACTTAAACTCTCACAGGCACAGACTAGTTTTTACCCTGTGCTTTTTCAATTTGAGGAACAACGTTTGGCATCCAAACGTACCATGTTTTTGGTTTGGGATTTATTTTTTTTTTTGGTAATACAAACAGTAATATCTTCTTACATATCTAGAGCTGACTAATCTCACAGGTATCAGAGGGAGTTCATCTCAGAGCTGCACAGGAACAAGAGGGATGATCCTGGGGTTACAGCAGCAGCCCCAAGAGAACTCAGTTTAATTTCCTGAAGTACAGACGACTTTCTGTATCATGTTGAAGAGAGTCATTTAGGCTCAGATCTTTAAAGGTTCCTAAAGGTACCTAACTCTCATTGAAACAGTAGGATTCAGATGCCTACATACCTTTGAAGAACTGGACTGTAATCTCTCAGACTTCCATACATATTAAGGTCCCTAACAAGGGGCTTAGACAGAATTGGGGAAACTACTTCCAGGAGCCCAGTTCTCAAAACCTGCAAAATACCATTTAGGTTGCTATCTATGAATACCTATATGCTTTCTCTTAAGGAATTTTTCTTGAGCAGCAAACTTTTGCTTCCCTCTGTGTTGAGAATTGTCTCCATGTAGTTAATGAAGGAAAACACTTGTGCTTATTTTCTAAAAAGAGAAATATTCCCGCCTTCTTAAAGTTTCTTACGAAATAGGAGAGCATTTCATCAGAAATAGAAGTCACGGACTACTTACATTCAAAAATATATCTGAAGGAGGAAGCTGTAGCAATGCCCCAGTTTTTAAATGGTAGCTTGGGTGCCGAACCCCTATGCCAGCATGCCAAAGACATATTCAGTAGCTTCTTCAGCCTGAAAGAGTTCACATCGACATCTCGGGAGAATACTACAGCTCTCCTGCTGTATGTAAAAGACAGGGTGAATATTTCTCTAATTTCCAGATTCTAATTTAAAAAAAAAAATAAATAAAATATCACATTTTGCCATGGAGAGAGCAAGATTCTGTATTGTGTTGATTAGAACACGTGGTGCAAGAGACACTTTTGCTTCTAATATTGGCCACAAGGGCAATTTATAAATTTTGCATTTGATATTTATTTAATAAAATGTTCAAGTAGTCCTTCAACCTTTTGATTCTTGCAAATGAGCAGCTCCTAGCTTTATTTTCTGACAAACAAATTTGTAAACTAAATGCAGATGCTGATTAATGGAGCTTCCTCTCACAGATACCTCCCATTCTTCTCTCTACTGGGGTAGAGACTTCTAACGAGTCAGATTTGTTTGTCCGGAAGATTAATATGCAGCTCTCTATGATTAAAACTCTTACAAATATTCTCCAGATAGTCTTTCTGGAACTTAACTCCTGATACAAGACATGGCATATGCCCACACATTACATTGACACAGTGTATACTGATATGTTTCCATTACCTTCTTACTGTACTGATTCTTCTAAAATCCTGCCCAGGTTAATAGTGACTAGCACGTGTTCAGCTACACTTTTTTTTGTTTGATTTGAACTTCTGACTTTTTTAACCTATATCAAACATCTGTGGTATCAAAAATTACTCTCATTTAAAACATTTAAGTACAAAAAATGGATGTGATTTGCATAAATCCTCCAGCCAACTAAGAATTTATCTCAAGAATTAAGACAACAAATAAAGATGGAAGATGTTCTTTACTCATTCCTTATTAAATTCATTCAAGAGTTTATATTGCAGTAGTTCCCACTTCCCTCCTCAGCCCGAATCTGTTCACATTTTTCCTTAGTATTTCTATTTTAAGGACAGAAATGTCCCATTTCAAGCAAATGGACCTCTTTGTTCTGTAAGCTTTGATAAATGAGCACATTAGATACACCCAACAGCCTAATGAAATTCCACACCTTGGTTTGGATGCTATCAAATGTGCTGCAGATTGTTTATTTCCCAGAGTGTGATTACTTGGAGAAAAATCTCATCTTTGATAATGGCGCTAAACAATGCACAGCTTCATTGATATTTAATAGATAACATACTTAAAACAACACTGTTGGAGTATATCTTTTGTACCCAGCAGCTGTTCAGTTTTAAAAGACAGAAGTACAATACTGTATTGTATACTTGAATTACACATTTAGTTTAAGGGATAAGAATCCCAGTAGCAGATGGCATTCCAGGCTGTCTAACATAGCAGGGGAAAGAAAAAAAAAAAATAAAGCAGGCCAATAGCCTGCCTTGATATTATAAATCAACAGACTGGTTACTGCCGAACACATGAAGATTAATACATCAAAATCTGTGGGTTATTTCTGACAAATGAAAGTAGAAAACATCTCGCCGTGTGGACAATGTCATGACAAAATTGTGCTTTAGACTCTGAAAAGTTGAAGTTTCTCTGGTATTTCTCATTAAGGGCAATTAGTGATCTTGAACTGAATTTTGGGGGGAGAAACCTGGGGACAGGTTCTCTGCAACAGGAAAGTCCAGGTGTTGCAGTATGACAAGGGGTGGGAATCATGATTCCCAGGCACATACTCATAGCTCAACATGCTCAACAACTTCTTAGCTCAACACAACACAGCTACAAAGTGGATCAGGGAAGCATGAAAGTTTGATATATCCAAGTGTAATCATATTTTATTCCAGGAGAGAGCCCCTCCTAGCCTGGTTTCAACCATATGACAGCCTCAGATTAGCTGAGGGATTTAAATCCCTCATGGACAAATAAAGGCATATGGTATGAGAAATCTTCCTTGGAGCTGGAGGGATTAAATCAGTTTCCTCAGCCGAAAAAAGTATACTCAAGCATTTGGGACTGGCAGTTCTGCGACTGTTTACTGTGAAAGAGTTACTGTGCTGCAAATTAGGACAGCGACTTCTAAACTGCTGCACGTAAGCCACTTCAAAAGTGAAGGTATCTCCAGCATGCTGACCAACGTGACCGATTGCGCAGACAAAATAAGAATTCACCAGAAGAGTACACATGCATAACACACAAATAGAGCTAATTACTTAGTGGACACAGCCTGAAAGCTGAGCAAGTTACTCCACCCACAGCACGCCCTCAGTGCTCCCTCTGTGGGAAGCTCACTCACAATCTTTGCCGTTCCTCGTACATTATATCTTCCCCGTGCCTGAGTCTGCACCTTCATGTTTGGATGAACAGTTCTCAATAAGCCCTGCCTGGGCAACCAGGACACAGCTTTCAAGAATACAGCTCTCCAAAATTAAGAATTAGCCTTTCGTCACCAATTGTATAATAGTACTGAAGAGTTCGCAGTTAATTTGGACATGGCAACAGCAAACATTTTTATCAACATATCAGAACGTGTAATAAACTCTTAGAGGGAAGAGGCAACCAAAAAGAAGAATAAGAATACATGCCCACATAAGAGTTGGTGGAAGAAATGACCATTCACTCATTGCCTGAATGGCACTCTTGCCCCTCGTACAGCAGTGTTACTTTAAAGAGCATCTGTTTCAGTACCTATTAGCTTTTGGGACCATCCCCTGCCACATTTTTGGAGATTTTGTTTGTTTCTACAGACTGTTCAATAACAAAAAATTCCTTTGTTAGCTTGAAAAGACAGTATATTACTACAGTTTCACTTGCGGCATAAAATGATCCTCTTTTCCCGATTTCTTTGTTTTCAGTTGTATTTACTGAGTTGTCCTAAACCAGTTCTGCACTGCCACTCTGTCTCCATTGCAGTAATTGCAACATAATTACATCTATAATTCACAAGTTGTAATTATAATATCATGTTATAAAATTATAATAAAATATAAAAGAACATTTATAAAATTTTCAAATAAATAATGAAAAATATATACACATGGATTGCATGAGGTATAAAGAGATGAGAAAGCCTAGCTCTTCTTATTGAAAGCCAATGTCATCAGCCGACGATTTTGAAGTACTCAGTATCTAGAACTCCTACCATTTCTGTCTGTCCTACAAAACATTTGCTGTCCTGGGTTTCTTTATGATTTTAAAATAACCATTTTTTTTGAGAAAAGAAATGAGAAAGTAAATGAAACCAAAGGGTTTGTTTGATTTAACCATCAGGATTTTTTTTTCCTCTGTTTAAAAGAAAATAAAAATCAGAGGAATAGGGAACAGAAGGTAGAGTGTGCTGTATAACACGCCTACTATGTAACATACCTATTATCTCTTGGGCTGCCCTCTGGAAAACAGCTGCTTTGAATTCATTTGTCAAGGGAACAATGATTCAGTGAGGATTATCTTTTGGTTTCCAAATCACAAAGCACCAACCATCAAAAGTTAAATGATATTTAACACTTTCAGTTGCTTCATCATTGTATCTTTAAGAAAAGCAAATTTATCCAACTTTCATCTTTTCTGGAATTTGGGGTCTGTGACTAGAAAAATCAAGGATAAGGAAAATCATTTTTATATTGGAAAGTGTGAAGTTTTCACAGATTATAAGCATTATGAGTTCATACAGCTATTAGGTCTCATCCAACTCATCCATCAAAACACTCCTCTGTGATTTTTGTGAGTGTGATCAAGCTCCCCCCATTCAGCAACAGGACAGTTTATATAGCCCTACACTGTTATTTCAGGAGGTTATTTCAGCTAACTCCTGACCTAAATTCAAGCCTTTGTTACTGAAACCACCCACATTTGTGACACACAGCTGTGTTTGGTAGACACAATCTACATGCAAGTCAGAGCAATTCTGGAGCTGAGCACCACATGCTGACCAGACCCATCACACCAAGTAGGACATAGAAGTTCAGAGGGGTCCAGGGCAGAGACCTGCACCCCTCCTGTACCCACACATCCATTTTGACAGTAAGCATCATCTTCTGCAAGTTGCAGGTGCGCCAAGAGTTTACCAGCTCCCTGCACAGCAACTCCTTTCATGGTACAGGACATCTAACATCCACTTTGTAAGATGTGGTGGAGCTCATACTACCAGAACTGGTCCACAGCATCTATCATAGACATCAATATCATACCTATCATTATTTCTGCATAGATTTTTTCAAAAAATTAATAAAAACAATGTACAGAAGCGGCCTGACAGAATAAAATAGAATCATAGAATCATTTGGGTTGGAAAGGGACCTTAAAGATCATCGAGTTCCAACCTCCCTGCCATGGGCAGGGACATCTCCCACTACACCAGGCTGCTGAAACAAATAGACAGGATTATATAGATATGTTTGTGTGTATATATATGTTATGTTTGCCTGACTGAACTTTAAGCGTACGTGGGTTTTATATTTTGATTTAGAAACATTCCTGTACTGCTAAAGACTCAAATATTTTTACACAATTGAAAATATATTTTCATGAGCGTATAATGTATTTGATGCCTAGGAAAATAGTTATCCTCATTTGGAGAAAAGAAATTTTGATCAAGAAAATAACATATAAATAACCTTCATGAATGTAGTAGAAGGATGTATTTTTTACAAAGTAATTAATTTATTTAAAACCCTGGGGACTTTTGCATCATATTGAGGTCTTCCTACACATTTCTGAAATAATTTTAGTCAGTCAATTTGCTGTTTAAGGTTAAGCCATGCAATCCTCACTTGCAAAGTTACTTACACTGTAGACTGTGGCCCTGACAGCATCTGTGATAACTCAGTGACATGTAAAAAAATCTATTTCCCAGAGGAGACTTAGACATATATTTATCCTCAATATCATTAACGTATATTATTTGTACCATTCATGGATAATCAGTAGAGATCTATTAACTACCTAATTTTCAATATTCTTAAACTGCACTGTTCAGTCCAGTATTGTCAATGTCAGCATAACTTTCCATACTTTTTCAAGAAGATATCTCCTGTGAAACAGAGACTTGATCCTTTTTGGTTATCTTTATCACTAATCTACCTAGCTGAATGGTTACCTATCCACCCAATCTGAATGAATCTATCATTCAAAAAGGGACAAAACCAGAATGAAATAAGATTGACAGGTACAGAAAGTTCTTAATTGGAAAGAAGAAAACCATTTATGCCGTTGTCCAGTTTGTAATATCATAATTTTTAAAGGTCAGCTAAGCACCAATATGCTGCAGCTTTGGAACCTCAGTTTTTTATGTTTTTTAATACCTTTTCCAGGTATTTTTGATCACTGGAAGATTAACACAAAAGGCTTCACACTTACTAATAAATTTTATACATGCGGTTGTAGTGAAATATAGTTCAGAGCATCTAATATTTTTGTTTCATCATTTCACAAGCACAAGGCAGAATATGTAAGAATTTCTTGTGACTGCCTCATTCCTGTGACCATTCTAACAATGCGTGTGGTGCACAGATGTGGGTGAAGCCTCAAATGCATGTGAGCTGGGGCAGGTCCATTGGGGAGAACACACCTCTCCAAGCCAGGGGGGAACTAAAACTATGCTGTTAGAGGACTTGATTGAATTTGGGATCCTCCGCTTCAACACAGAAATAACTGCGGGTGAAATGAGTAAGACTGTTCTTTATGGATATAGAGAAATTACTCTGTAAGGTTCAATAGGGAAAAGTGTAGGGTCCTGCACTTGGGGAGGAATAATGTTAGGCACCAATACAGGTTAGGCATGGA
>JAOTQQ010000032.1:10285442-10322818 GCA_026546715.1 Gallinago undulata
AGGGGAGTTGGACTAGATGATCTCTATGGTCCCTTCCAACTCCAAAAATTCAGTGAAATTCAGTGAAATTCAGTGACATGAGTATGCATAGAAGCTATTTTAAGAGGAATCAAGGTTGAAAGCATCCACGTGGACTTAATGGTAATAAGCATATAAGAATCTTGTGAACCTCCCAAAATCAAGTGTCCCCAAGCCCACAAAATTCAGAGATAGTAGTACACTGAAAATTACAGTAAGAAATACACAGCTAACACTTCTGAACTTCTGCTTTTCATGTAATATCAAAAAACAGAGTAAATATGTAACTGAAATTTATTTTACTGGGCTATATAGATTTCCTTCTCTTTCTCTATATTACTTGCAAGATATATTAAAAGTCATGTGAAGTAATCTTTTACCTGAAATAATTGCTCTAGAATATAAAAATATATAAATTGTAAACCTCAAAAAACCCCAATGCTTTGATTAAGAGTTAGAGAATGTTGGATAAGAACATACATCGACAAAGCTCTTTTATATGCTAATGATGTCATCATTATAATATCCAGTCTTCATGTTTCAAAGTAAGGTATATATTTTAAAGGATTTAAAAACTAAGTTATGGTTTGTCTAGAAAATTTGTTTTACGGTGAGAAACAAGAAAAACTAGTATCTTTCATTTATTAAAAAAGTGGTTCTAAATATATACAAGAAAATAGATTTTTAATAAAGGAACCGATGCAGACACTGGTGCAAAGTGACACTGCAGTGTCTAGCTACTGACAGCAGATACATTCAGACAAGAAATCAGGTGCAAATATTTAATAATAATGATATTGGAACAACTTATCTATTGAAGCAGACAATTCTCTGTAACATGAAGTTTATAAAAAAAAGAATAGATAACTTATTAAACAATATCCTTTAGCTCAACCAGATATTGTGGAGTGGATTTCAAATCAACTAATAAAATTATATGTTATCAGTTATGCCGTGAGCCATGAAAATTATCATACTGGTTTCTTTTGATCTTAAAAGTTTAAAGGAAAAAAAAAAAAGATGAATATAATACTGCTGAAACTTTTGCAAAAAAATAAAGAACTCATTTTCATTAGTCCCTGGCCCTTCCTATTACGCCAGCTATCAGCGTAAAAGTTTTACCTTTCCTCACGTTTGCTTTAGGAGTCATCCTTTACAATAGTCATTGAGTGCACGTACAGGTTTCTGTTGATTTCAGGGAATTAAGGGCTGAAATCTGCTAAACTGTTCATCGAGGGTGCTGTCTAACTATGTAAATCATCAGAGTTGATCAATGGGATGAATTTCAAGGTAAGATACCAATCAACAGGAGCTGGAGTAGAAGAATCAAACCCTCTATGATTGCTTTTCCCAGATTTCCCTTCATATATTTCCCAGATATACCTCCTAAACATGCAGGTATTTACTAAAAATGAAAAAGAACATGCTTTGAAATGTAAATTTTCCTACCAGTATCAAAATGCCTACCATCCTGAAGTTTGAGAGGCACATTAAAGTTTATATTTGCAATGGTGTTTGTAACCACTTTGTTACTAAAGAGACAATTTATTTGTATAATTAATCAGCTGAAATATCCCCAAGGATTTTTTTTTTTCCAGAAAGATACCTTTTGTTGTTTAGAAGTAATGAAAACATTTCATCAAGGCTTTCTAGTGTGATTGATAGTCTTTGCTGAATCTTGTTGAAGGCATTTTGTCTGAGTGGTGCCTTGAGCTCTTTATTCACTTTCATGGGATCTGGAACATTGCTTTAATTCTCTACTAGTAACAGGTGTTTCCTCTATAGGAAACCATTAGCTCCACATTTTTAAACAATGCAAATCTGATTTTGATTTCAGGCTTGAAAGTTTTTGGTTTTCTAAGATAGATCAAACCTTCGATAATTCACAAATAAACTTCAGATCCTCAGACAGGCGTCTAATGGAACACTGAAGGCTTCATTCACTCTACAGGCTTCTAAGGATATTCCTAAACCAATGAGTTTTCTCAAAGTAATCTGCATATTTTTCATCTTTTAAGTCTTTTAAGCAGGTGGAAAGAGGTGGGGTTTTTCCTTCTGTGCATTAATTCCAAAAGCAGTGCTCAATCTGAAAGGAAACAGGCAAATAGCTACTCTGGTTTCAATAATCAATCTGAAAAAATGGAAAGGAAGTGAATAAATTTTTTTTTTTTTAATACAAGGCTACTCACAGGCTAATCTTAACCTAGAAGATATAGAATTAAAAAAAAAAAAAAGAAAAATAGAGAAGGAATTGCTATGACTATTTAACTAATTAGCAGTGATTTTAATACCCCTCTGAAGGGGTAACTTGATAATCCGAAGAAAATGCAGCTAGCAATCAAATCTATGGCAAGTGTGCTTTAGCAAAAAAGCCACTTTTTGATGCCAAAAAAAACATCAAATAGGCATTAGCAAAATCTAGTAGGGAAGCAACAAGCGAAACACATACGGGAGGAAGACATGTATGTTATATGTATATACAAAAATACTTGTGTGTATATATACACAATATTTATTATTTATTTATAGGCTACTGAAAACTATCAGCCAGAAGAACAGACCTAATCATGTGAAAGTATGATTATTATCAAAACTACTGTACATGTTACTATTGATTGGATTATGTAGTACACAGTTAATAAAGAAACTTGAATCAGCTGTTGATATTGATTAGCATTTTGGACTAGCTTTGCTCTTCTACAACTTGCCAGCACATCAAAGACCTGTTTGGCCAGTGTAGCTTCCTCCTTGACTCTCTGCTGATCATGACTACACGCTACACCAATGCAGCTATTTAACAGTGGAATGGAAATTTCTCATGGTAGTCATGAAGTCACATGCAGATATTGTCACCAATTCGGCCCTAAAGGTGGCTAAAACTGACAAATACCTTAGATTGAAAATGCTTGCTGGATGAAGCACAAATAGCCATTTATTTGAACTGTGAGAGTATAGTTCAAGTAACTGACTTGACTTCTTAAGACAAATGCTTTCCTTACTCATCAGAAGTAAGAAAATTTAAAAAAAGAATAAAATAGAGAGGAACATGCCTTTAATCAATCTTTAATATCTATTGCTTTGTAAAGCAATGAAAAGAAGGACCGAAAAGGTAAGAACGGAATTCTAAACACTCAATTAATACAAACAACACTTTTAAATCTAAACAGGTTTAAACAAACTAATTATTTCCAGAAGAGTGGATACTCTCTCATGCAATGTTAATGTTACATAAAAGCTTAATACCTTTCTTTCTACCTGTTAATTTGCTCATTTACGACTGCTTGTTAAAATCATCTACTGCTTTCTCTATAATCCATGACTTGAATTATCAAGTGTAATAGTAAGAATAGGTACCTATATGAAAAGTGATAGTTCTTATAGACAAAGCTTCAGAGCATTAAAGTTTTGGTTTTGCACAGTGGTAATTGGCCCTAGCAGCAGTGGCATCATTAGCTGATTTTTTTCTTCATGTGTCATCAAAGATGCAAAATATCGTCAAATAATTATTCAGTTGCTACATAAGTGATGTTTATCTGAGATCTTACTTGTACAACTAGAAAGAATGTAAATAGGTTGTCATTAAAACTTCACTAGCAGGCAGATGTGGGGAAAACAAATTATGCATATAACCAATTTATCAAGACTTTGTATACAAACAAGTGTTATCTAAGCCCTTTATTGATTAAATTCATTAATTAGAAATGATTTTATTTAGCTTTATACAAACTAGAAATCTATTTTTTTGGTTAAAAAAGAAATTGTAAAAATATGAATCATCTGAAAATACCAATCAACTTTTTTTCCAGCCATTTTGGCAAACTAGGCAAAATTATATTTTGTGTATCTTTCTGTATGAGTAGATGTTTATCAAAACTTCTGCTCTGAAAGCTGTTTTCACTTTCACCTCTTTCTGAAAAAGCTTTCTCTCCTTCCTCTTTGTTAGAAGGAACATACATTGGGACAAGGAGAGGGTTTTCTGAAGGAAAATACCAATGATATCAAAGCAGATATTTAAATCTACTTTTCCCTATTTTCTGTTTTTAGAGACACTTATTCCTATCATTTTTAATAATGCATTTTTCTGTCAGATCTAAGAGTAGAGCAGCTTTTAGAGTGACCCTTGGACCTGAAACAGAACATGATATTTTGCTGAAATTTCTCCCCCAAACCCACCTTACTGGAAAAAGAACCAGGACTAGCTGCAGGGAAGTGGGTGTCTAAGTTTTCCAAGTTGCAGGAAGAAACCCTCTGCTGATACCTGCTTCACTCTGTAGCCACAGCTGGGGTCTCCTGGACGCTTGACTTCTGCCACTGGACATAGGCAGACACGTCACCCTTAGCAGGTCTAAGTGCTCCACCTATAGTGGTTGCAATATGCTTCTCATCCTTCCAAAAAACCTAACACACCACAATCAACCCCAGGACACACCTGAGCAGGGATGGCTTCTAAAGCCTTCCAGAAGAGGAAGAAGCTCCCACATCAGAACATGGCCCACATCCCTCCGTGACCCAGGGGATTCCAGCCTATGTCCCATTTTCCAGGAGGGGAGTATCTTGCACACAACACTGGATATTAGACACCCTCAAGAAACATCATTCATGCCTGAGCATCAGTAATCTATCTGACGTTTGTGCCAACATTTCCAAAATTTTTTCTTTGCCATTCTCTACCGAAAGCCATGTAGAATCTATCTGGCCCTTTCATAGTTGAGTATCATGATCGTATAATGCAGAAATTCTATCTTTCTGTAAGCCAGATAACCCTGAACCTTTGCTTTAACCACTGAAATAGAAAAGGGGATCTTCTCCTTCCTTTCCCAATATAGAAGTTGCATTTAGTCTCTTCAAATTTTGCATGATAACCAACTCTGGAAAAGGCTAATGGCTGAATCAAGCCTTTCGGCAAGGCTGATGGACTTTAACAAATTGTATCAGGCTTAACCATCAGCTGAGTGTCAAGATACTTCTCCGTATTAAGGAGGCGGCACTTTTTAATACACTGAAACAGAAATGAAGGGAATATGGTGGGGCAGGGGGAGGAAGACCTTAAGATATTTATGGAGTTATGACACCTACAAAGTTACTACGGACCAAATCGATATCTTCATGGCTACTGTTTTGGACATAAGCATTTACATTCTGAAATTTGCTTTGCACTAAAGTCTCATCATGGCTGCAAATGAGGCTATCAAGCTGTTTGGATTGCCTGTTATGTATGTGGGCTTTCAGGTCCAGGGCGCAACCCATCACAACTCCCACTGATAGTTATGGCTTCAGCAGGAGTCAGGGGAAAGGTGGAGAAGGATGAGAGCACACCTCCACCAGGAGATAAAATAGGTTTGTTCATAATGCACAGCAAAGTTCAGCACATTAACTGGATGCTTTAAAAACCAGATAGGGGACAGACAGTCCTCTGTCCATACAAAGTTCACACGAAAACCCACTAGCTTGCATTTTGTAAAATAAATTTCATTAACTATTTAAACTGTTTATCAATGATTTTGGTTTGATTAGATGAAGGAGTGCTCTTCCATTGGCAGGGCTGTTTGTAGAGAATCTGTTCAGTCCAACTGCCTCTGTTTGCAGTGCAAACCCACCCTGCTAAAAAAGGCTTCTGGTCTCAACAAAACTTAAAACTTGAGTTAAAAAAAAAATAAAAATCATTTCCATGAGGGAATAATCTCCAAATATGTCCTCATTTTCTATATATAAAACTTATCTTTTTAAAATTTAATGCTATGTCAACACTCATACATCCCCTCAGTATGCAGCAGTAATATCATTTTAATAAAAGCAATTGTTCCCCACTGCAATCTTACAGAAGTCAATGGAGCTACATAAGGGACAGACTTGGCCTCTTACGTCTTATCAAGCCAATGAGCTAGGCAAATTCTGATATGACTAAAAGAACTTAATGCTCAATTAAGAGCTCCATAAGAATTAAAAGAGTGAGTCACAATATAGAAGATCTCTTATGGCTGGTAACCTTATCAGCCCTTATACATCAGAACTACCTGTGGACATTTGTTTGCATAGTATCCTCGTTTTCCCATTCATATTCAAGCCACTGCAAAACATGACCTTTGGACAACAGTTAAATAAAATTTTCTTATATTTTTCTCTTCCACCTATTTCCTTTTCCTTCTGAACCAAAAGCATTGGCAGTTAACTACATACGCCAGCAGGAAAGTTAAATCATATTCTTCTTTATGTGCATTTTATTTTTTTCTAATACTGGAAAGATGACGACAAGCTAAAATATTTCTCAGACTACCTTCAAGAGAGAGAAGACTTCCAGAAGAACATCTAGCAGCAGCTATGCAAATTTGCACAGATTTTATATACCATTCATTCAATCCAGAGTCACAGGACACTCTTTAAAAAGAGAAACCATAATAAGCAAAAGAAGGGAAAGAATTTTGAAGATACATGATTGTGAAAGCGAGAGAATGCTTTAATGTGAGTTTCTGCAAATGTATAAAAACTCCAGTGGGAAAGGATTCGTTAAAAGCCAAGGAGAAAGAAGCACAAGATCAAACTGACATCAGAAACATAGATATGAAGTAATGCCACAGACTTCCATTAAATTGGATTAAGAAAATGGGTAACAAGTTTTAGATTATTAAAATGACCAGACATGAGGTAGACAACTGGCTACCTGATACATCTGGCAGAAACATTACAAACCACTAAAGCTCAGAGAGAAAGCATTTGGATAGATAATGAAAATGGGAATGAAGTTAGTCAAGACAAAAAATGATTTGTTCTTTATACTTTTTAAATAACCAGACTCTGACAATGATAAGTAGATGACACATGATGACTACATCATGATTCATGCCTCAAAGTCCTAGTGGACTTTTAGGTAGACACGAAGCATTTATAGTTCAGCAGATTTAACAAAATCCTAATCTATTAGCACAGTGTCTCATCATCGTCTTCTGTATTAGAAATGTTTCTAAATGTTTCCCATACACATTTTCAAAAACTCACTGCTGTATTTCATTCATCATAGTTTTTATATTTCAGATATTTTATACAAGCATGCTATACAATACACAATACATAATCTTAATACATCCTTTAAGTCACCATAATTTTACTTTAAATTTTCTGCAGTTCAAAAGCTAAAGTTCTATTGCATTTGATTGCAAATAGTTACCTGCTACTGTCCTGAATATCGTGAATAAGTCCTATTTCAACTTTGTTTTCATTTGGACTATGAACAAGAATTTAATCTTCCAGATGAGTTTAAAAAAGATGACTAGTACTTATTAAGAAAAGGGATTCCTTCTAAGTTTCAGTGCTGCTGAGCATTTGGTTTCAGTTTGACATGCTACATTCCAAATAATGCTCAATACAAAGTTCTAAATTCATCCTTGGTAAATCACATTAATTCAAAAATAAACCAACACTCCATCTGAGGAAAACAACCCTACAGAATGTCAGTTGGAAGGGAAGAAGGACAACGAAGGGAAAAAAAAAGGTGGGGAGAAAACTCACACATACACACATCAGACTCGCAGTCTAGCAAAATGATCATGAACTAGAATCCACCTCTTTACTTTAAGGCACCTAAGAATTAGTACTGCTAGTCATCTTCTATCTGCACCACCATAGGACAATTCATCTCAGCAGAGACAGTTCCCTATCATTTAAGACACATGAAACAAAACACTCTCTGAAAATATCAGTCACATTTCTTTGTGACCTTCACATTTCCACATAATGAGCAAGGAAAAAGAGATAAAATCTAGTCAGCTAGCAAAGAAATGTAAATACTCTTGAAATGAAGTACCCTCGAGAAAATAAGTTCCCTCGAGAAAATTAATAAATAAAACAAGAAACATATAATAATAATGAAGTAACGTTAAAGCTCAAACTTTGAAAACCAGAGACACCTGCGATCTTTGGAAAAATGTTTAGATTTTCATTAGAGCATATAACCTTTGGTCAATAATTTGGGGCTGCTACCTTGGCCCATAACAGAGCTCCAAACACTTGAGTGTGCTAGCAGTGCCATGAACCAGGGATGTTAAACATGCTCTGGCTAAACAGAGCATCAGAGCCCTGGCTACCACTGCTCCATTGGCTCTGGCTCTATGTGAGGCTTGGGGGGCAGTGGGGTTTGTCTGGGGGGTGTCCTTGCTTTAATTTTTTTAAAGAAAGCAAGCAGCGATGTAACAGTTGCTATTACTATGTAAGCCATTCTCCCGAATCAATTAGAGCCTTTGTGTGCAACACTTTTTGTCCATCTGCTCACTTAAATACCACAACATACATTTGTAAAATGCGTACCAAAAGAAAAAAAAATTGTTTCAGGAAAGAAACTGTCTGCTTTTGTAATACAGCCCTATCAACACATCATACAATCCGCTGTTGTTAGATGGAGAGAGCAGGCTAATTACTGTAAAATCTATAAAAACAGTAACTTGAAGTACTCAAGGAGTCTAAAGACACCTATTTGTGTGTACAGGGAGCCAAATTAAAACAGCATTGCAGATACTTGTTAAGATGTTTGCCGAGGAGTTTAAAAGACAACAGAAAAGAGAGGGAGGAACAACATTTGGGTTTGGAGCACAAAACAATACTCAAGTCTGCTCTATGTGAAAATGGGAAGTCAGAACAGTGACTTGTCTCACGTAGCTCTCAATTTTCTTGCACTAACTTCTTCTGACAGTGTTTTTAAATGCTTTTAGAATATTTTTTTAAATGTTTTTAAATGGTTGTATGTCTTTAATTTCCACTTAGGAAGGATTGCTAAAGCGGTGACAATGTGAATAAATTTAGAAAATTGAACAAGGTGAGTTACTGTCTATGATATGAAGTGATACCAATGGATTAAAATAGGAAAAACATACAGTATCAAGGTTAAGAATATCAGATCTTTACAATTGCTCACATATGCAAACTCACAAAAGTGAAAATGCATCCTCACAAAAACTTAGTCCCTTGTGTATTAGAGAATTTTTTGTAACACTAAAAATAATTTAAAAATTAATAAATTGAAAATTACTTGAATTAGCACAAGTTGAAAACATGACAAGGATATTTTATAAAAACAACTCTGAGAAATAATTTTCGTTACTACACAAGTAATTTGTTTGCAATATCAGGCAGAATTTCTGGATATTAATAGAATTATTTATTAATGGAAATATCCTACATATTTTGAGTACAGATCCTGTGTTATGTCTGTCTCACTACATTGTTTAAAAGTCCTGCCCACACACACATACACACTTACATAAAAACATACACACACACAAGCTATATACCAGGGGGGCACTGACATAACTGTCAACTGAGGTACTGAAGACTGGTTTTGGACCTGGTTTATTTGCAGGTCTGTCTCTGCCTGCTGTTTGAAAGTGGGGGTTTTTTTCTCATATTTGTTTTCCTTTTATAAGTACATCAGTAGGAAGAGCTTTAAAAAGTGCTTTTAAAGTATCAGAAAGTAAAATGACTCTCTTGACAGTACTGCCTCCCAGAACAGCGTGATTTGTTGTTACATTTCACCATCAGTTTGGTAGGGACTAAGATTGCTGTCTCTCCTCCTTTCAGAAATGTGTTTCACATGAATTAGAGTTCTCCTTCACTTTGTAAAGGCAGAAAAATAATAATAATAAAGTAACAAAAACACAGAGGAAAATATAGCTGTCGGTACTCTCAACAATAACAGAAAGAAAAAAAAAGCTGTCAGTATTCCTTGATGTCCTATATAACATAAGGTCCCACCAGGCAAGAAGAAAGGGGTAACACCACGTCCACCGAGCATCACCCCGCTGCTCCTTTACACTTTTACCAAATAATCCTTCTCTGACCACAGTGGACATTCTGGGGCTTGAGCATGGATGAATCAGCACCTTTAAAGTTAACCCCAAAATTCTCGTGTGTGCTCAGGTTCTTCCCTATGTGATACAACAGTCCTCAGAGATATTAATTCTTCAGTTCAGAGGCATGCTGGACTTCCACTTAAGACGGATTGAACTTGAGTTTGGGGTGCCACCAAACAGAATAGAGGAGCTTTAGGATTTTTTTTTTTTTTTCACATTTTGCACTTAGCAAGTAACTCAAACAGCACTCCAACATTACTCTCCATAGAACACGACTTGAAACATTACTTGCTCAAAAAATGCTCTG
This sequence comes from Gallinago undulata, assembly GCA_026546715.1. Taxonomy (NCBI): domain Eukaryota; kingdom Metazoa; phylum Chordata; class Aves; order Charadriiformes; family Scolopacidae; genus Gallinago; species Gallinago undulata. The sequence continues at coordinate 10,295,604 of JAOTQQ010000032.1, forward strand.
CTGTGGCAGAAAAAGCTACTCTTTCACTACTTCTCAAGTTGCTAATTACTGGAAGTGCCAGGAAAACTGATTAATAGTTTCTTCCTGGAAGAACAGGAAAAGAAAATGTTTCCCAAAAAAGCAGATCCTCTGATAGACGAGAAACATGTTACAAACCTTGTTAACAAGTAAAACCCAGGAAAGCAGGATCTCTCACTCTGAGTTCCTCTCTCTCCTCCTCTCTCACACACATCCCTAAGTCTGATTTTAAGACAGTTTGGTTCAGTGTTACTATAGGCAACATCACTCACCTAAATGAAGACAGACATTTTCCCCTCCCCCCCCCCAAGTTCAACTTCAGCTAATAAACAAAAGTCTATGACTGTTATTTCATGAAAAAAGCACCAGAAAACCCTCACCAAAACCATCCTGTGCATCTTATTGTACACTTGACAATCGCTTTAATCTGTTCATATTCCTCATTAGAAAGGAGAGAGATTTTTTCCATGTTTTCCATGTGCCATACAAGCAGCATTTCCAGAGTTCTGTTTTACTCTGTACTATCATCGTACTGCCTGTGCTATAATTCATAAAATAAAAGATGAAGGCTTTGAGTTACAGAGAATATTAGTGGCTTTTTTCTATTTGCGTTGTTACTGACACCAAACATATTAATTGCAAGCAAATTACAATGAAAGAAAAAAACTGAAGTGGAAATAATGATCGGTACAGCCTTTCTTCCTGTTTGGAGCTCTAAAAGTAGCTCGGAGTAAAGCAACAGGTCCTTTTATGTGGACAGTTCAGTTGACTGATAAACAACGCAGGACAAAACCAATCTTTCAAACCAGACTACAAATATGAGAAATAACTAGCCAGTAGAGATCCTGTGGCTGAGTGAGGAAATCATAAGTCTAGAAAGCTGCAAAAACCACTATTTCATTTTTCCTTACAATAGGACCATATGATTTATAAATTTCCAGAAGTAAGATTTATAATCTCTTGGAAGTCAGGCTATAAATAACGAGAACAAACAGAGCTCAAGAAGTAGTATCAGGCATGAAGGAGAGCACAGAGGTGGACCTGGACACGGGGACTCTGGATGGATGGCTGTCTAGGGCTTTATTAAAAGAGTTCAAGGGAACATGAAGACTTGAAAAGAGAGGCGGATTGAAGTTACGAAGAACCTGGCAAATGAACCAAGTGAAAGGCTCAGAGCAGACAGGGGATGCTGTCACAACAAGGAAAGCGAAGCTTTTCAGCATCAGAGTAGCACTCCATGCGGGCAGACCTTCATAGGGAACGTTCCATCTCCCCTCTCCTTGGAGGGCAAGGTTTCTGAGGGAAAGAGAGACCCTTCTCACAGGAGGGAAGGCACACCAGCTTTGATTCTTTAACAGAAATTAGAGTGGTGAGAGACAGCAACCCATGGTGCAAATGATGGCTTTCAAGCAAGACAGACTTCCCCTGAGAAAGCAATGATCCTGGCACCTACTCTGCCTACGTCTTCTCCCTCAGTCAAAAGCAGGCTCCCTTATAAAAACACCCCATTTCTGAGGAAATCTAGTGCCCGTCTAACTTTCCACGAGGAAGATGTCCTGTCTAGGGAATCTTAGCTCTTCCGATACAAAGTGAATAAAAAAACCACCACCTGGATGTCTATTTCTTATGCAGGACCCCTAATGGGAGAACAGACCAAACATCAGGGGTGGGCATTCACCTGTGTCTGCACAGGAGAACCCTGCTGCTTTGCCAAGGAGCAGGGGTTTTTGGTAGGAGAACATGATGCAACTATATTTTAAAGTGCAAGAAGTTGCTCCAGACTGTTTGAAAATAGGGCTTGGAGCATGAGTAGTTTGCATTTTAAAAATAATACCTCAGGACAAATTACATAATCTGAAACTTACTGCTAATTAAATGAGCTGGGTTTGGCTGTAATTGCTGTAACTACTTTGTCATAACAGAAGGCTTGTTATGTAGTTTCCAATACATATCTGTTTACTGAGTTAACAACTTAATATAGTTTTATAATAGGTTTTATTTTCACTGATTCTGTACAAAAGCCTTGCTATACAGCAGTAGTGACTCGAAGTTAAAAGTTATAATCCTCTCTACAATATGGTGACTTACATAAGCAAAAGAAGCCTTAAGCTGCTTATATGATACCATTCACAACAAAAGGCTTCATCTGTAAGACTATCTGTGTCATTCAAATAAATGACACAGCTGCATATTTTGCACACAAGCTTATCTTAAGGGCAGAGTTTAAGGGCAAGGGAAGCTTTAGATAGGATGCCCATCTTTAAATATCAGTGTTTCGTTGACTCCTCCAAAGTGTCAACTAATCACGTCTAGGAAACTACCTATCCTCCTCAGCAAAGAGACTGTTTGCTCAAAAATGCAGTATTCACCAAACAGGATGTAAACTAATGACATTTTTTGTCAAGCTAAGAAGTATGGTTGTTCTAGTTCTCCTCTAACTCTTACTCAGTCCATCCAGTTCAGTTCTATTTACCACTTCAATAATTTAAGATATCCACTAATACCAGTCTCTAGTTAAGAAACAGTTTAGTGTTTCTTAATGGTCAGTTATTTGAATGCTTGAAGTCAATAAGAAATACTTGGAGGAAGGATTTAGCTAGAATTAGCTTAGTTCAACTGAAGTTTGATTCGTTCCTTTTGAATATCTTAAAATCATCCCAGATGTGAATCATCACTGCAGATTTAAATAACATCATTTAAGTATTATATAAATGTATATATTTAAGATGGAATGAAAAAGCCCATAAAATTGACTGAGGCAATCAAATTTTAGTTCCTGATAGACAGTGACTATTACGGTGTTTTCCATTGTCCTTAATGAATGTTTCTGTCTATATGGCTACTAAGCTTGTCACTTTAGGGGTTTATAGCCACAAGATGATTTGTAGGGCTTAAAGAATCTTTTTTAAAGTGAATGTTCACTTTAAAGAGTGATGCTGATGCTTTGTCACAACACAGAGAAGTGCTGCTTCTCTTTCAGCATTTTTGCTATGGAAACCCTTCCTACCACCACCTGCCCTTTCTCCATACCTATATCTGAATGTTGATATTACACATCTCTTCCAAATTTTGTCTTTGAGTTTCAAGGCTCAGCTATTTAGATTACTAACACATCCTATCACTACGCACAATAGCGTTTCCAAAAGTGGTGTTCACAGGATGCTGCTGGTCTGATGTGTAACCAGTGCTTAGCTGCCGATTCCCTCTTCCCACCGAGTGCCTGTTTTCCAGCTACTGCAGCAAACAATATCTGTGAATGGAGCTCCTTTCCATCTGCTGCGTGGGCCATGCTTCTTGCCGCTGGGCATTTTGCAACGACATCACAGATGAGGTTGTTCGGCTTCCTGTGTTTCTCCCGGTCTGCACAGCTGATGTGTCACGTGAAGCCATTTCTAACCTTTAAAGCACTGACCGACCTCAGTTTTCAGTTTCACATGGCAGAGAAACGCCCAAGGAAAGTATAAGAAACTAGGCATTTATTCTATAAAAATACGAGTCCTTAAGTAAGTATCTTTAGGTGTCTGCTGCAGCAATGGAAAACAGCATTGCATAGGAGAGATGAAACCTTTCTTCTCTTCTACTTCAGCAGCTCTCCACTGACACGGGATTTCATTTTCTGCCCTGTTTACCTAAAACATGTAGTGGTTTTGGAGATGACATACAAATTAAATGTATTCCACTAGTAGGCCAAGAGAGAGAAGTGTAATATCATATGCAAATGAGAAACTGGACTCATATCTGAAGCTTCAGTACTCAAGAGATGATAAAATTATGAGCCCCTTAGCTAGTAAAACAAAAGCTAATCTCAACTTGTAATTATTCTTGATCCGGAATTATTCCTAGCATGCCTATTCAAAAAATGCCTGTTAACAGTATAGCATTGCACGACACAACACCCACATTTTTCCTGAACTCTTTTCTTCTCCTACAGCAAATGGCTATCTTCAAGTGTTCAGACTTGATATGTTTCAGACTAGTTACACTATAAGAAAATTAATTTTAGGCCTGGATATTAATGAAAGACACTTTAACAATAAACTGAACTTAAATAACCATCTGAACTTAAACATAAAAGATGCATCTACGTCCCATAGGAGCCACGAGGCTTAAGCTATGTGCCGTAATTGTATTAAGGAAAAATCATTGTCAGATATAACAAAAATAGGCTGGACTGCCAAGTCCCTTACAAATATATAATTAATTGGAGTCTTAAAAGGGATGAGGAGGCCTGTTTAGCGAAATGAAGAGATTATAAATTATTTGAAAGTTGGGAGGTAAAAGCCAGATGAGCCAAAAGAGATTTGTAAGGAACAAATCATGTTAAAAATGGCTCGTTTCCTTCAGCAACAGGGTATCCAGCTATGTGGTTAGGGAGAAGCAACAGGTATCATGTATCTTGTCTTTAAAACATGACATTATTTCACATTACAATCTTTTAAGGTCAGGAAACATGGTCTAGATTAAATTGCTATAAACTGGGTGCAATAGTGGTTGGTTAGTACCTCCCAGAAGACTTGCCAACTGTTCTCTGTCAAAAATGGAAGCAAATATCAAATGACTCCCCACAGGGCCTCGTCTTTCATAAAGCTCTGTTCAATCTTTAATTAATCAAAGAAGAGAGAGTGGGCTTCTGTGTAAAATTAGAGAAAACACTAAGGCAGGGAGGACTCTGTTGGAAGTTGGGACTAGCAGTCAAAGTGATCTCAACGAAGCAGAGAAACGTTGCGGGAGCGATTCAGGAGGGAGAGGTGCAAGTTGTGATGCTTCGTAAGGATCAGAGGCAGATGTACTGAGTGAGGAACAACCGAGCAGGCAGCACTCCTTCAGGAAAGGGGCTGCACCTGTCAAGGTATTACATGCTGCAGCGGAATTGGCAAGGTCATGCCAACGTGAGACAGGCAGGTGTCACCGTGGGATGTATAAATAGACATCCCTCCTGAACGTGAAGCGATGGTCCTGCGAGGCTAAGTGCTGGCAAGACCTCAGCAGGACCAGGAATGCCTGGCCTCCAGCACTTCGCTTCAGGGCAAGGGTACAGACCACCAGGGCAAACACCAAGGGAGAGCATCAGGGCTGTCAAGAGAGAGACCTGCAAGGCACTTCTGAAAAAAACAGGGTTTCTTCCTCTAGAGAAAGATGGGAAGAAAGGAGTAGCCAGGGAAATGATCCAATCTTACAGGTCAGGTGTACGAGTTGCTTTACTAAAAGGAAAGGAAGTAATCTTTCTCCATGCTTGTACCAGATATGGAAAGAAAATAACGGGTCACCTCGTTTGCTTATCTTCAGTCACTTTTTAAATGGTTAGGACAGTGAGCAATCAGATTTGTCAAACTTCAGTAAAAAAATAGCACTAAAATAGTTCATCCTTCTTTGAGGAAGAAAGACTGACTTCTGGAGGTCCCTCTCAGCTATAAAGTTTTGTCCGTATCAACATATATAGTTCATAATTGAAAAAATAATTTTCAAAGATTGGATGACACCAGCCAATGCTTTGCCTAGTATCCTTATTATAAACATTTCTTATAATGCAGATACTAAAGATACAAAAAAAAAATCACTGTATTATGAGTATGTATTTATGTAAATTTGTATTCATTATTCTTTTCATTTATTTGCTAATTGTTAAAATAGTCTGGTAAAAAGACAGTAAGAGTAGGCATAAGTATTTGGCTAGGTATTTAACCTCAAAGTGATACTGTGTAAATAGGTGCATTGTAAATATTTAAAATTCTATGACTAAGCCTCACATTAATCCTTATTAACAGACTTTGAGTGTACAGACAAGAATATTACCCATGCTCCTTCCCTAAGCAATGTCCTGTGAGTAATGATGTTGACAAGCCCAACCTCTGAAAAAACAAGTGTGTAATCCTTTTCTGTTTGCTTCTATGGTGTGGGTCACTGGGTTACATGCCTGAAGATGAAGGGGAATTACTTATTTTATTTATAAATACTATGTACATATAGTTTCATAGCTATGGTAAAGTGAAAGATACAAGGTATTAATGAATATTGCGTGTTCCGGATTTGCAACAAGTATCTCAGGTGTCTGGGGAAAGACCCCATAGCAATCACCACAGCAGTGTACAGATGTGATTTTCCCATGCTTTTTTTTTTAAACAATATGCAAATGCAAGCACAAATATTTTATGGTTCTTAAACTTTCTTCTTCCTAAACAGGAGAGATTTAGCTGTTTGTAAGATTCTTACATTTTACAGGATTCTTTTTCCTGAAGGAATTCTGTATTTTTCAGCTTCATGCATGGAGTTACAGCTCCATTCTTTTATTTTGCCTATAAAGTGTCTACATTTTGCTTTCTCTGTAAAACTTTTTTTTTGTGACAAAGACAAATGCAGTGGTTAGCTGAGCTTCTCTTAAGTAAATAGGCCTCTAACATTCATATGAGCCTTTTTCAGATATTGAAAAAACAGTGCAGTGCCTCATGCTTATATTACTGCTGAGACATCAAAGTAGCTTTAAATGTTTAAACTCCCCCCCCCCCCCCCAATCTTCTGGTAACTCTTAAAGGAAAACCCCATATAAAAACAGGCAAATAGATTAGCTTAAGGAATATCTCCTACAAAGGTGAGTCACAGCAATGGCACAGCATGAGTTGATAATGCACAATCCCTGTTTATAATGCATAGAAGTTATATTTAGCAAGTTGATTTTTATTAAACATAACAGATCTCCCATTAGTGAAAGTTTTTAAAAGGTAGCTTTAAGAAACTGGAATAGAGAGAGGTAAATTATTTTTCAATACAGACTAACAACTTGCAAGTGAGCAGGTGATCACGAACCCTCCAGGGTGATCTGCTTCTGATCTTGGATTAACAAAAGCAGAGGTTATTTAGCAGGCTCAACTTCCCTGCCTCCTCCCGTGTAGCATTCAAACTCATAATAAAGGCATCTCGCAAGCACATGCCCTTTGTGCATCAGGCATTATGCACCATCCTTTTAAGTCTCCTTTACTGCGTGGATATCTCCACATTGCTTTTTGTCTCCCAAGTGCCTGACGGACAGCCCCTCTCCTTTCGTGCTCCTTGCTCCCAGTGACTGATGCCTCCACCTGGGCAAAACCAAGACTCATCCACTGAATGATGTTAAGGGGGACTCAGCTACCAAAAGAAGGGAAAGCTGAGAGCTCTCTGCCAAATAGGAAAGAACACATTTTACCGAGCAGCATTTCAATGCTGGAGAACTATTACCATACTTCTATTAGCAACACCTGCCACCGGGTAACCATTTCATCCACACTGACCAAAACGCACCAAGGCCAACAAGTAAAAACTGTAAACGTAAATTATGATGACTGTTCAACCCATTAGGTCAATCCACTACCATGCACAAGGGAAAGATGACGATATTTGTGGATGAAGTGAAAAATCCAGAAAGCTTGCTAGGATATATGACAACAGCGTATCTCTTTGATATGCTTTGTTGTCATTTCACAGGCAAAATGACTGTACAATACTTGCTGAAAGACATTTAATCAAAAAAATCTGATCTATGAATCACGGTGATTCCCAATACGCTTAAAGTCAGCATATTTAGAGACCAATCTATTTTAGAGCTTTTAAATAAAATTGTACGTCTACAAATAAGTTTGGTTTTTTTTTAGTTCAGTGTTTTCCAATTATAAAAGTAGGGTTTTTTTCAAAATTTACTAAGGTGTTTTTGCTGTATGAATCCCAGTGTATGTCTACCAAGACACACATGGGTTGTCAGTTATTTTGTTCATTTCCACATTAGCATCTAAAATACGTTTTCATGAACTCTGTATGAAGCACAAGGCACTTTGTGCTCTCAGTCATGTTATGTATTTGCATTATTTCTTCATGCAACTTGATTGACATCACATCACATTTCTGATACCAAAATAACTGTTTCATCCAAATCACAGTGAAGTCATCAGGAGTCTGTTATCTTCAAAGAACCTTGGATCTGGCAGGGATGAGTCAACTGAATGATATTAATTGATGCGAACAGGAAGAATGAAGGGAAGAACAAGTGCTGACTTGTGTACTATACATCATTTATGCTAGGCAACAAGGGAAATGGAGAGAGGAAAAAAATATTAGAAATCTGGATATTAAAATGAGTAGAACATACTCTCTACCAGGCCACAGTTTGCATGCGAGAATGTCATAGCAAGTTATTTGTTACCCTTTGTATCTCACAGGAAAAAAGAGCTTTATTATCAGGAGTGATTTCAGTGTGACCTACTCATGACAGAGACATCATTCCTCCAGTAATAAAAAATAATCTGAGAATTTCTATAACAATTGTTAACAGCGGTAGGTGACAACTTCTTAAAGCGAGTGATCCAGCATGCTGGGCTACGTCAGATCTCATCCTGGCAACAGAAACAAACAGATATCACAACTTCAAAGCCTACTTGCTCAAATGCCATCAGTGTAGCTCAGTTGCCTTTATATGCAAAAACTGTACGTTTCTGCTGTTAAGGGAAAAATCTTATGATTGAGGACATCCTCACACAGAGGTAACAGTTATCAGATAACTCATGAGAGAAATAAGGTAAGCAGGAAAATATAGCCATGATATTTATGTGAGCTTTTGGTCCTTGTCTTAAAATTCTGCTGAATGAAAGAAACCCGCCTAACAGCAGTAAAACAAAATCCCAGCATTCTTAAGTAAAACTGACATTAAAAAGAAAAGGGAAAGCATACAAAACCAAAAAATTTAATAGAAACAAAGAATATAGAAAAATACTAGGGGGGGGGGAAGGAGGAGAAGATACCTCATTGTCAGCAGAGCAAAAGAGAGTTCAAAGCATTTTATAGCACGTTATGTTTAGAAAGGTTTCAATGTTTTAATTGGTCTCGTGCAGATATGGCTCCTTTTAGGACAGCTAAAGAAACCATCAGCCAGACATGAATTTCTAGTGTCAGATTGTGGCACAAAGAGCAAATAAAACACGGCGTATACAGTGGACACTAGGTAGGAATAACAAAAACGTTTTGCCTGCCGATGGAATAACCCGTACTGACATAATCTGTCTGGGTCTGCAACATTTGATTTCAAAAGATTTTGTAAAATGCGAGAATGAGATTAGAAGTCACATTTTGTTATTAGAAACCTCTGGCAAATCAAAGTCTATTTATTCCGTCTGTTCAAAGAGGAAGTTAAAAACTGACTTGATCTCTAAATAACTTGCCTGTGGAATATTAATTTGATAACAGAGGGATGTACAGTCTCTCAGACAAAAATTCACATGCCAGAAATCGGTTCATGACAAATTCAGGAAATTTGGTAGGCAGAACTTAATCTAGACAAATAAAGTCAGCTGGTAAAATGCAGCCTTCTAAGTGAGGCAAATTAACAATAGATTTGGTGTGGTTTATGTGGGCTAAAGAAGTATATTTCTAACCAAGAATTCATTGCTATTCTGAACTCTTACTGGTCTAATCAAAGGCTTACTATGCCAGTTACAACAATACTAAAACAATACTAAAGCTTATTGACTAAATTGCATTATTATAGAAAAAGCCTCATTAATAAGGCATTTAAAATTTGTATCCACAGACCTTCAGTATCTACCTTGTATCACTGGTATTGTGCTCCCCCTTCCCCTGTTCCTCCAGGTCCTGAAAGCAGTGAGAACTGCTCATAAGAGGAAAAGGTGGAGGAGCTGGGATCAGAGGTCAGCATCCTACCCTCTTCACCACGAGGAGTATGATGCCAGTGCTGGATTTCCTTTTACTCTGATGTCTGCATGACATTGGTTCTGATAGCTTTTAAACACACGCTATACCTTGATCTTCATTAGTCTATAACTCTACATTATATCCTCATATGCTATGGTATACACAGTCCACATCGTATCTTCTAGATGTTTGCTGTTCCTTTTGTTTTGTCCTAAAACTGGTTTTATCCAATTTCCAAGACCACTTTCCTTGGCAACATTGGTAATTTGTTTACAGCACTGTTTATAGTCTCTGCTGTCATCCCCAGGCTGTGCGTTCAAGGCCTTTGCTACCATCTTTTGACTGTTCTCCACTCCATATTATTACTTCGGGGTCAGAGACAGTTCACTCTGCACAGATTAACAGAACGTTATTACTACCTAGTACTTACAGAGATGCAACAACATTTTCATAACGTTGCACCACACAGTTGCAGAGAGCTAACCTGAAACTAAACAATATTTGACTGTTCGTCCGAGAAACAAGCTAAAACACATCTCCAGGCAAGACCAACAGCAGCCAAAGCAGGCCAGGCAAGACTGAGCTCTGGGGCTTTGCAGGACTGATACAACTTCCACAGTTTCTTGCTAACAATGGCAATACCAGATTTATTGCACCAGAGAGCTACAAAACAACTGACCAATAGTAAAGCAAATTCTTCAAAACTTAATTTTAGAGTTCAAACTATATATGAACATGTTCAAATGAGAATTAATTCAAGAAGGTGTAAGCCTTTGTTAGGTAGTAAACGTGGACTCTTACAGTCTATACAATCTCCAACAAAGTTTAGAATGTCCTGTGTCTTGAAAAGAGGGTTAATTGCTCCTCAAGATTTACATTTGCATGTAAAACACAGAACTAATAGGAAAAGATAGACTTAACTGTTTCTTTTTCAATATTTTAGCATTGGATTGTAGGCACTGTTTGAGATACCACAAGCTGGCAGCAGCATAATTCTCTCTCAGATGAAGTTTGTGTGCAAACCTTTAGCTTTGTACAGGAAAAAAAGAATAAAGGTTTTAAATATTGTAACATAGCTATCTTTATAAGCAGAAAAGTAACTTTTTTTTTCCCTGTGGTCACTGATCTTTAAAGACCTGGAACAAAAGGTGACATGATGTTCAGATCATCTGATCACATCTAAAGCTCAAACTAAGACCAGCCAGATGGAAAAAGCAGGTTTTGGGTCACTAACTTTCAGCAGAAGGACAACTTGTCTTGCATGTATGTGTTCTTTTTTACTATGTTTTATTTCTCTACTTAGTCTACACCTGTTCCCCTACACATCAGCTACTACTTTACAGCCTGCCCTTTAGCTAAGAGGTGGTATCTTCTGGGGTTTTTTTTTAAGCAGTTCTGGACCAGGTGGCCTTGCAGAAGTAATCCTGCACCAGGGACAGAGTCCTCTTCTTAGTGCGCTCATCTCGTATTTGCTGCTGGATGACCTGACAACCTCTTCTAAACATAGGCATGCTGTATGCTACACTTGGCCTTTTCACCAGCCAAAAAGGTTTGGTTTTCCTTACTAACAGGAGAGTCAGGGTTGTGCGTTATAAAGTTATCTTTATACTTTAGCACTGAACTTCAGGAAGAGGTAGTGCAATATTTAGTTTGTTTGGAAGATTAGGTCTGTGCAAATAAGTGCTTTAGAATGTTAAAAAAACATAAATGTTACAAATTATATTTGCAAGATCTGAATTAACACAGTCACCTGGTTTTGTGTTTGAGCTTCTTAAAAAGGAGCATTCTTCTGGTAAATATATAACTTCTTAAAGATTATCAACAGGTAAGCAGCAAACACCTTAGGAATCAACTGCCAATATGGCTACTACAAAGCAGCTAGAGTTTTCAATTAATGTGGACAATATTCTGCTTTCCTCTTCCTTCTGCTCCAAGCCTCATCACTACTGAAGAAAAAATCCAGTGAAAGAAGTTTTTTGAAACACTGTTAAAGGTTGCTAGATCTTCAGAAGTATGACCCTATCTGTGATGTACATTAATTACCAGTACACCAATGACTGCCTACAGACCACAAAAGGCTCAAGACTAATTTCCTAAGAAAAATCTAAGGTAAGCTAATAAAATGTAACTTTGTTAACGTACACTTTGTGCTATTCACACTGCACCAAAAGCATCTTTAGCAACGTATCTTAATAATATTCCATCAATTATTAGATCTGCTGCTGCATCGCAGGAGGAACAAGCTTCTCAGATATCTTTATCTAATACAGTTTTCTGCATGGCAGCAGCTTTCCCACCAGGAGTCCTCTTTACTATTTCTCTTGTCAGGGTTCTTTCTTTCCTTTGGATGAGATGTCCCAGCCATATCAAATGCTGTTACTTCAGGACCCTCTTAGCTTCAGAGTTATCAAGCACGGTGTCTTCACCCTACAACTACCAAAGTTACACAGGCTCCTCAGTGTGTCAAACAAGTTTATTATTTTATCTTTCAGTGACTTTTAGCTCCACAGAGTGCTTGCTGAAAATCTTTCCTTGGTGTACCAACTGCTCCTGCTGTTATATATATTAGCCTTAATAAAATCCATTAGTTATGCACAGTGCTTTCTTCATTAATGACTTATAATAGCATTGATGTTTCTGGTCTGATATGTGGCTAAGAAATTTCAGGATTCTATTCAGTTTGTTATAAAATTGAATGTATGTAACATAAAAGGAGTTAAACTATTACTATCTGGAAATTGTGAAATTAAATTCAAGAAAGAATCGCATTCACAATGATTTTTAGCAGATTTAACTATTGACACGATATGGCCTTCATGTTATTTGTCCTTAAAATATTGTGGGGAAAAAAAGTTATTACAAGATTTCAGCTTCTGTTATGTCAATGATTTAAGGTGAAATCTTTCTTAGCTTTGCTTGAACCAGATGCACTGAATACTGTAAACACAAAAGTAAATATTGTGGCAGGTTGAAAAATAAACAAGGCTTAACTCTTCCTGTGTTTTGCCCTGGGGAAGCAATGTAGACCAGAGCACAAAAGATTCAAAACCTTGTTGCTAGAGTAACTGAGTGAGGAATTCTTATTCACTGGTGTTTTATCCCTGTGCACAGATAAATACACACACACAAAATTCAAGGTACTAAAAAACCAAACCAACAATGCTGCAAATAAAGCATGAATTGTTGGCAAGCTGTAATCTGGTAATTCCTCTTCTTCAAACCCTACACAGCCACAAACTGCAAGCCACAAATCATGCAAATAATCATACACACATCTAAAAGATTTCCTGTGTTGAGTAGCATATTCTGAGCAATCACATGGCAAGGGGGGAGGGGGGAGAGAAGAGGTGTGGAAATCTCCAGTTACTGTATTTGTAGTATTCCTCAGTAATCTCTCTTTCCTCCTCCAAGAACTCTGCCTTTTTCAAAAAGGCAGGGTGCTGGAGTTTCATAGGAGAAATGGGCAAGAGCTAGGAGCCAACTGCAAGAAAACCTACAGTCATTAAGTGAAGGTCACCTTATCATCCAAAGCACAGCAGATTACAAGAATGAAATAATAGGTTTATGTAGTTTTACTGAATGCTTTGTAATAAATATGACACATATAAGACAAATTACTGAGAAGGTACCTTTGTGTACCACTGAAGACATCTGTTGAGTTCATCTCACCCACCCTACATTTCACAGTAAAGAACACTATAGGACTCAGGCTGCATAAATTCATAAAGAGATGCATCCTTTGGAGGCCATGTGGTCCATTTGCACATTTTGAAGACTAAATAACAGAGAAGGCTAAATAACAGAGATAATACTGCTCAAAATCAGTCACAATGTGCTCAGCAATCATATGAATATCCATTTGTCCAACATGTCTTCAATTTTTAGTTTTCACCATAAATTACTGCATCAGCAATTATTGGTAGCACTTGTGATTCCTTCCTCATCTCACATGACACCCAAGAGTATGCTTCTTTCAAATGCTGTTTTCCTTTGCAACACCCCCTGAAATCTATGGGAAGTGCTACTTAAAATCATTGCACAATATGAGCAGATGTAGATAATGTGCTATTCTGAGTATATGTCTTCAACTGCCTTTGAAGCCCATAGGTTAAACCTATTTTTCCCTTATCCACTTTAAATTATTTTGTGCTTTCCCATTCACCTCTCAGAATAATTCAATTTTTCCATTTAGTCTCACTTACACCACCAAACTCCAATCACGTGTTAAGCTAAACAACACTAGTGTTTTAGTCGATGGGGGTTAGTCCTAACTCAGGTCTGATAATGTACTCCTGCATGTGCCCTGACATTATAAATCATGCAAATAAATAAGAAGTTTGGCACTTCTGAGGGACAGAGCTTGTTGTCAAAGCTTTCAGAACCAATGTCATGAACTTCTTCCCTCTAGCTGTTGCCAAAGATGAGACCAGACTTCCCTTTTCATACAAGATACCCTCACAGAAACGCCACACTCCTTATCAAAGTGACTCTAGTGCCACAGAATACTAACATTTCTACAGAAGTGATTACGGTTTTGGCTTAGCGGAAGCCTAGGTGCAATGCTGATTCCAGTTCCATTTAACAGTGTTTGACAGCAACTAAAGCAAGGATGAATCAAAGTTGACATATTTAGAACAAAGTAGTGGAGCACTTGACTAAGCCAATAAATGGTTCCAGCTGGGACTTGTCCTGTGGTTGGTGATGAGGACATTGGGGGCATTTTCTGTGGCAGATAACCTTAGCTAAGGATATTTGGCATTTACAAGAAACATAAAATACTTTTTGTCAATTATTTTTGTAAATGCAGATGTTTGGTTTTTTCTCTGTTGCATCATTTTTATTTTATCCCACTCCTCCACCCTCCCCAAAATGTGCAGCAAGTAGAAAGTATAAACTTTGTATTTAATACTATGCTCAGCCTCAGCATGGATCTGAATTAGAGTTTCAATCATTAACCACAAAAACTACAATATTCAGGGATATTGGGAGAGATGGATGGAGAAGACAAAATATTTGTCATTCTTTCAGTCTACACTTAACATTGAGGGTAGTTCCCTAGACACAAGGGAAAAAAAAAAAAGCAAACATCCTATTGGAATTTTAAGTAGTCCTGTAACACTTAATCCTCTGCAGAATGGTAACCGATATTTTATATTAGTAAGAAAATTCTGTGGCAAGTATAGCCTGTAAATATTTAATCAGAGTTCTAGTATATCCCGTTCTGCTTATGTGCTTTCTCTTCACCAGAACCTGGCCGGCCACCATTAGCCACTAGCAGAATACAACAGAATTAATATTTAGAATCCACATTTTGATTTGAAAATTGCAGGTTAGCCTGTTAGCCCTTTTCCTATGTTATATACATAGAAGTGTCATTTAAGGCCTCCTAATATTTTATGTTATTTTTTTACATATGTGGTGTAGAACAGAATAGGAATAAGTAGTTTCAACCAGTAGCCCAGAGAGATGGGGGAAGAGGTGCGGTGTGTGTTAATGCAACTTTTCCCTGTGCCACAGTTATAACCATGGGCATCCCATCACTACCAAATGCCCATAGTATATCATTCCTCTGCCTTTATTCTCTCCTTAGGTTCAGCAGAATACCAGCTTTTAAAAGGCAGACATGCTGGGTGGTTTGAGTTCATTGGCTTGATTTTCTCATCTAGATCTTGTGCTGCATAATATGATGCATACAATACAGTATAACTTCTGAAAACAATGACATTTTGTAGAACATCAAAATATCATTCTCTGTTTTCAAAGTCTTCTTGTGCTGATTATGAAATCTGTATTCAGACAGGCAGTGTTGTGCACAAACTTTTTCTTTACCTTAATTCATACTAATCTGCATTCCACATGCAGTCTCACTACATATATCACCTAAATTCCCTACTTTTCCTCTACCTCCACAAGAGATTATTATTAATATTACTTTTATTATTATTATTGTCATTGTTTTGTCCCTTCTCCCCAGATTCCAGATGAAATACAGAGAGCAGAAAAACCGTATTTTCTAGATTTTTTGTCTGCAGTAAAGAATAAAGCAGCTTATCGAACATCACATAGTTCATATTCCAATCAGTTTTCAGCCAGATTCCCCTCAGTATAGTTTTGTCTTTCTCCATCTGCATACTTCCCTGTGTGTGTGTCCCACCATAAATTTATCATATTTTCAGCTTTGACTTAAACAATAGCATCAAAACCAGTATAACAGCCAAACAAGAAGTGTGTTTATTTCCCTTGAAATATCTATTAAACTTTATGTCTTACATTATAAGACTTGGCTACTAATACAGAAAGCTTTCTGTTCTTCAAATGTTGACCAAGAACTGGTTTTCAACCTGCAGTTAGGTGGTAGGATTTCAGATGGCAATATTGATGCAGTTACGAGCAGAGGGAAAAGATAAGAGCTCACTGTCCTGCCTAAGTACCAATTGCTCAGGGAGGTGAACAAGGATGATGGCACCTATTGACAGGCTCTTCCTCCTGATCCTCCGTCACAAATCATGGGATTTTGGAGGCACTCCCTGCTGCCATCAAGCATAGCGGAGAGGTACAAACCTACATGTGTGATTCCCCTGTGCACCAGCAAACACTGAAGGTTGTTGCCCTGCAGTCGCTCTCTGACAATCTATGTAAATGGCATTACAGCAGCTGGTGTACCACTGACTAGAGCAGGACTGACTTGGTTCTATGTCTTGACTGTTCAGGCTTTTCCCAACAGTAAAACTGCAGAACTGCTAGTCAAAAGATAACTGTGGAAACTCCAGTCTAGCCAGGCCATTTCAGCTAGTAGGGGTTCTCACCAGTGACACAATAAGCTTTGTTACTATGGTTATGTGGAAGTTGCTGTAGGATGTGGATTGACCAAAACCACAGCTTATAGGAGCACTGTTCAAAGACATCTTGCTCTAAAACTTCTGTGACCCATGAATTCAGGGCTGAGATAAAAGATACTTAAGAGATACTTATGCTACCTCACCAAAAGAGCCTTTAAAATTACTGAAATGGATCCCTCTAAAATACTAATTGCTATTGAGTCAAATGAAAAGACTGAGTAGAAAATACACCTTAGGAAGGGATTCTTCATAAACCTATTTCTTGTTTTCCTTTTCTCTGCCACTATCTCTACGGTTACAACAGAGGCACTCTCTCGGTCACACTAACTACAACATTTTCCAATTTGTGAACACCAGAAAGAATAGCAGCAGAAATGCCACATCATTTTCTACCAAGAGATGATTGCTCCTGAGAGCATAGTCTTTGTTCAATCTAGCTGAATCTTTTACTACTTCAGGGAAGGAACAAGAAAGCAAGACTGCTGAAGGAAAAATAATTAGCCAGTGTGTTTTACAGTAGAACGCTAAAAACTTTCTTTTTCAATTTGACAGGCTTCATGTAGGGGTATCTTTTTACCCAGCCATTTTCTTACACTTACTGAGCACGTGCAATATGGTGCAGATCCTGAAATTCCTGCAGTGGTAGGGATCTCAGTTAGTGGAGAATTCTGAAGAAAGTTGTCTTTCTGAAACCAGAGCCAAATAAATTTTGATGGTAATAGCTTTAGTAAGATTTTTTGGGGGCCTTGACCTGTTAAGGACTTGATGGATTTTCTATAAGGCCCCATCTGACATATTTTCAATATACTTTACCTACTCAGAAGCATGCATTGGTAATTACAAATCTGAGGATGTCTCAGCTTCAAATGAATCCAACTCTCCCTACCAAGCTAAAATATTATCTCCATTAAACAAGTGTTGAGCATCACAATACAACATTTCTCCAATTAAATTGAAAGGTGTTATATAGCGCATAATAATTTGGGGACTAAAAGTGTGAATACTTTTAAATGTGGCATATAATTTGCTAATGCAGGATACTTTTCAAATACGATCTCCTGCTGAAAGAGTTCATTGTATCTAAAAAGTAGAAACCTGTCAATAATACCCATGTGTCCTATAAAATGTTTTCATTTCTTTCATGGTATGTTATGCTTCATCAGTTTCCTTAATCCTAGCTGCAGTTCACGTTGCCATGCTGAAACAGCTCACTGAGCAGTAATTTATCTCTTGACTGTGGCATAACAACCACAAATACAGGTTATTCTGGGAGCGAGGATTTGCATTGCATAAACTGTATTTTTAAAAGAATTTTCAAATGAGATTAATTCATGATAGGGAAATTATTCCTCTATTTTTGGATCTGGTTTCCAAGACACTTGAGGCTGAGCCTTGAGTGTTTTGTTGGGTATCGGGCAGAATCTTCATTTGAGGATTAGGGATTTCTGTAAAAACTAAATGATACCGCAAGAGAAATGAGAAGATGTTTCCCCCATTTACTTTAATACCTATTTAAAATTGGCATTGGAAAGATAATGACAGATTGCATTTTAGCTGAATTTTTCAGCTGTGCACTAGATGACTTGTATTTCTTTTCAATTAGGCTGACTGCTTTAGCGTGGTAGGAGATTACTTCTCCCGCATGCTGAAAAGATATTAACAATTAAAATGGAGGGGGGAGCAAGTAGCAGAGGATTATTGCAGTTTTCTTTGCCAAATGACAAGGGTTTCTCTTTGTAAGTATCTTGTTTTAATGTTTGCTATTAAGCGAAGATGGTATGCATTGAGCAGATATAATTATTACGAGAAAGTATATTTTTTTTTTTTTACAAATGTAAATATTTACATAACAGTGGTACTTAAATAGCTTGGCCTCATGCATCAGAAGGGAGTGAAGTTTTCTTCATGCGTAACACTGTGTGAAATGTGTTTCTCAAGCTTTCAAGGTCCAGATATAGTAAACAACACTTTTCCTCCTGCTCCTTTCCTCATGGGAGGGAATAAAACCGTGGGATGCGGGAGCGCCTCCCCTGCGGCACGGGAGAGGCTGGGGGGCGTTGCAGGGGGCTGCAGGTGTCCCTACAGCCTCAGCCACCCACCGGCAGCCCCTTCCTCCTCCTCTCCTCTGGACAAGCTTCAACTGAGTTCCCTTTACTGTGTCTCTGCATTATTGGGGTACTCCTGGTGGCTTCCTTACAAATTATTACTGATTTTGTCAATGGGAGAGAGAGCAGGTAGAGGTATTGCAGAGGTCAGTGGGATCCTGTAACTTTTATGTTCTCCCAAAACAACTCGTTGTGGGTTTGGTTTTTTTTTTCCTTTTGATCACTAAAGTGTTTCTGAATGTAGATTACAGAAGTATTCTACATTGCTAATACCTTTTAAGAATCTCTGAATATCTGTAAAACCTAATTTACCTTGATTCACTCCCTTTCCGTCCTGCTGATTTTTCAATACAGGCCATATTAATCCAAACCAACATTCATTTACCAGATGTCTCAGCAGCCAAATCAACATGTAGAAATCATAATTCCATTTCAGTGACAGCAGGTAGTGGCATAGTTGGCTCCAAATAATGTCCACTTTTATCCCAACTCCACACACCCCAGATCTCATTGTTATGATTTATATTAATTCATGTCTAGATTATGTCTGTACAAATTTTGGGTATTTTAAAAGAAAAAAAAAAGAAATAGAGATGTTCAGAGAGTTGCCTACACACAACATATAACTGGTTTAAGTCAATAAAGTTCACTTTAGTTTTGTGTAAAATTACCAAGTCCCACATACAACTATTTTTCTTCAGCCTTATCAGAACCACTCAAAATCTTGGTGAAGTACATAGACATGGTAGCTTTTTCTTCCAAAGCTAACCCAACCCAACACTATTAACTTGCTATGGTACAATTATTCCTAGAGAATCTTCTGAATTATTATCTAGTAACAATATTCACACTTTTTTTGATTAATGTATATTTGAAAATCATCTCTAGGATTCAGATCTTCAGCTTCAGTAAATTTGCATAGTACAATTGATCTTAGATATACACCAATTAACAGTGTTTCAAAATGTAATTCTAGACTGAATTAATTCTGGTAACAGCTCTGGCAAATTTTTCATTCAGGTGGTCTCAGGTAAGGCAAGTATAACGAGATTAAAAACCTAAGTACTGAAGTCAAAATGAGAGAGGAGAAAAAAAGACTACTTGTGGCATTTTAACTTGTACAGCACCTTTAAAAAAGTCTAGGAACAAATATTTTATGTCCTACACCTATCTTCTTTTTTGAGAGAAATTCTACTAGTAGCAAAGATAATTCTGAAACCAAAATGTCTTGATATCTGTGCATACACACGCATAATTTCACAGTCATTTATCTGTAGCCTGATCTTCCCTCATCCTTTTTAGACTAGTATAACTGTGCTAACTTCAGAGTAGGTACTGATTTATATCAGAGCACTCAGAATTATGCCTGTCCTCATCTTTCACATGGAAAGGTTCTGAATCAAAATCTTCATGCCAGGTGAAGATCTTGATCTTCTCTTACAGTTGTCATGATAGATTTGTGTAGTCCCTATGTTACGTGGGGTTTTATTTCACAAAAAAAACAACTGAATTTTTGAAAGTCAAAGAGAAAGTATACACAAAGTGCACAGGCAGAATGGATTTGAGACAAAACTACTCAATTCTCATTTGAAGCCAAAATGGACCAAATAAAATGTTCTCTGAAAGTACTTGGAACTGTATTTATGAAATAGGCTTAAAAACAAACTGACCCGTGTGGTGGTTACTGACAGAAAATTCTATTAACCATCTGAAAAAGCAAGTTGAGGGTCAGTACGTGTGATTTAGGTTTCTGTGTTTGTCACTGAGCTAGATGTTTTGAACCCACTAACAGTAATTAACAGCTATTAATTATTGCACGTGTCTATACACAATACAATACATATTTTAAACAATAACCCTCTTGGCCATGGAAAGTGTTTTGTCCTTGTACCAGCTCTTCCTCAATGTGCATGAACCCAGAAGCCCAGGGAGGAGACCATTATTGACTTCTCTACTGAGAAGGTCAGAGTTGCAAAACAACATTTAGGTAGGAATGCCAGCTGCAGTGGTGTTTGTGTTAGTGGGGTTTTTTTGTATACTGAAGCCTTGAAGAGATCTCTACGGATTCCTGAAAGAATCCATTCCTGTTTAATTAAACAAACTGTTTAATTATTTTTCTGGTTCTATTTAGTATATTTCTAACAGGTAGGGTTGCTTCTGTAATGATAAAATTTCTTCTTTTATGCTGATTGATCTAATATTATTTTTCTTTAAATTCTAGATAAGAACAAACATTTATTCATAACAAAGTAGTGAACTTGCACTCAACTCTATTAAGAATAAAAGTTATAATGATGTGGATTCAAGAACTATATTAGGATCTGAGACACTAACAAATAGGCCATTGCTGTGCAGAAAGTCAGTAATCATCCAATAATCATAAGTAAATTACCAAGGACAAATATCGATGGTGGACATATCTCAAGTGTGTTTGGGGTAAGTTACATTAAATACTCATTAACAGCTCTTTTCCAATCCTTGGTCCATCTTCCTTAAAAATAATCTTTTTAATAAAACTATGTAAAATATTTACAATGAGGATCAATGGCGCAGAAGGATTTTAAGTGTCAAATTCCCATTGACAGTCCATAATTTTGCTGTGTTACAGCACTGGGTTGTAACAAGAGAAACCTGGAAAAATCCAAGCCCCTAACTTGGATATTAAACTTGGAACCAATCTTAGGTCAGCTCTACAGATAATCCAAGGTCTATAACAAGGAATAAAAGAAAAGGGTTTTTTAAACCTATGTATATATACTTATGTATATATGTGTGTGCATTTTTTATTTTTTTTTTCACATGATAACAGATTTAAGACTGTTCTGGTCCTGGATGTTTTGGATGCTGTTTTTTTTTTCCCCAGAATAATAAAAGGACATTTGGACCATAATTGCAAGCGACATCTATGTGCAACCGTTCCATTTATACACAGGAGCTCTTGGAGAAAATGTGTTTGTTCCCTTGCTCTACTGCTAGAAAAAAAAGGACATTTTATTGTAATCACCCATTAGTTTGCATTTACATGGCTTGCTGTACAGTCATGACAACAAAATATTTTCCAGTTCACTCTGGGGTGAGAGCTGAGGTAGAATAAGTATACTTTGTTGTCACATGCACGCCTATTTTAGTTAATGCAGAGTGAATGTAAACTGGACATTTTCAGTAAACTGGCAGAGTGACTATCAGATAAGTACAAAAGGGGTCTACTGAACTACCAGAGATGAAAGATACTACAAAATTATATGAACTAAAAGGTCTATGTTCGCCTAAAGAAGTGGGATATATGTGCATACACACATGCACACTGAATAATCGAGGCTGGAAGGAACCCCTGGGGATCATCTGGCCCAATGCACTGCTCATAACTCCCAACTGACCAGCACCTGAACTAACTGTGAAACAAAGCAAATGGAATGAGAGAAGGATCTTCTCTGTGGAAAGTCTCCAGGATTGTATGAAAGAAAAAAGAAAAAATACCCTCAGGTGGTGACAGCAGCACTGCTGCTCTCCATTTGTTGGTATAGCATTTCAAAATCATTTAGAGGAGTCAACTGGTATAAGTTCTCTCAGGGGGTTTCCAAGAGAGGTGTCTTAATATTACAGTGATACATCTTTTCTTTAAGAGCTCCATTATTGAGTTCTTGCAGAGTTATTTACCTGCAATGGTCACTGAAGATTCTAAATAAGGATTTATGCAGGCAAAATAACTTTATAGATATTCCCTAAAAGCCAAGAAGAATCATTTAGCTCCAAGAGCAAGCAACTTATTTACTGAATACTGAGAAAACATGTAAACTGCAAGACAGAGTAAAATAGATACACTTCTTACTTACTGTTAAACTTACTTCAGTGGCCTGACAAACAGACGTTTTTGCATTTTTAGTTTATAGGATTGGTTCATTTGACATTGATCATACTTTGGGCATCAACTATTTAGCAGTGAACTGTCTCCAACTGTTATTACCTACTTATCTAGCAGCAGTAAGCACTAGGGTTCTGGTCACAATGTATATAAGCAGTTTAAATTACACAGGTGTCTAACTGGGGACCTGATAGTCCACAGATGCACACACAGATTTATGGTTAAATACAAAACCACAGAAATGAAAGGAAGAGAGGTAACACTATGTTGAGGAAAAAATGAATTGATGAACCATCAAACAATACTCTCTCCAACAGTACTTTCTAGACCTCACAAATGTCTTTTTAATTCCTTACATTTCCAACCTTTAAGGCTTTACAAAATGGTTTAACAATTTAAATAGCATATATCCAAACTCTTACTGCTTCAGTTTTCCACATTTAATGTTTGTGATGGCACCCACTTTCAATTAAAAAGTAATACTCAAAAGTAGAGAGTCACAAGTACAGGACAAGAGCTTCCTATAAACAAACAGTTCCAGTAATAAATTCCAGATGCAGTTTTAAGTTCTTCACCTACAGATCTAATAGCACCATATTGGCCAGTACTAAATGCTGTTGATTCCAAACTAACTAAAAATACTGCTGCAGGTGACAACCACCTGGTCTCCTCACCACTGCCAAAGTCAACGCTGCAGTGGCTGTGAAAAATAAAGCTCTGTATTGCTTTATAGATTGACCAAAATGTCGTATTGGACAAAAGAAACTCACCCCACACAAAACAACACAAGTATTTGATAAATTTCTGCATAGGACCATCGTCCTCTACCCTGAGCACTTCAGAACTAGAATACATGTGCATATATATGAACATACGTATATGTACACACACAACCACACACTTTTCAAAAAAGACAGGCAAAGTAAATTCCAAAGCATAAGTCACCCCTGAAGACCGGTCTATTACAAGAAAAAGCAATTGCAATACCATTGCAAACCTGCTCAAGCTATTTGGGTTTACTCAGAAAGAACTTTAGCAGAATATTCATTTTACCAAACATACTCTCAGCTGCCCCCCAAAAATAGCACTGAGGTTTCCCCAAGTAGAGCTGAATTGAAAAGCACATTCTGTAATTTTTACTGCAGAAATCAAGTGATGCTATTTGATTACACAGTTTCTGTAGACCACACAGTTTGTACTATATACAGATCAGAGAAGACACAATGGGGAATTCTGTCAGCTGCTTCTGAAGTGCTGCAGGCTCGTGCTGAAATCCTTGAGAATTCATTTTATTGAGATGCCTTAATTGCACTGAGTCCCACCAGCCACATACATGTAAGCCTGAGGCCACGTGCAGCCCATGTGTTCATTGTCTGGATGAAGACTTCAAGATTAGGCCCTTATTCAGATTAAACTGCATGTCAGATGAGATAGGAGCAAAAATTTGTTGAGAATAAAACCAAGGCGGTCTTGCAAAACTCTTATCTTGATCCAATCTTATTTTCCATTTATGCTAACAATATAGAACAGGTAGCTTGGAGCTCTTTATCTTTTCAGTGATTATACCATTCTGTATTCTGTAAGTACTTCATTGTCCTCAATTATAAATGAGCTATAACAGAATTTTAATAAAATTCAGGAAACATTTTCTGATTCATGTTTGCTATTAAACACAAGTAAAATGAAATTTATTATTTCAGTTGGGATAATACATTTAATACCAATAATGATAGATCACCTAAGATATTAACTTCTAATCAGATGTTACTGAAATATGTTTCAGCTTATAAACACTTAAGTATTTTGTTAGACTCTGCTCTGTTTCTTTACAATGGAAAACATAATCGAATAACTAAATTTTCTGTACTGTAACATGTTTTGTTAAATTCATTCAACCAAACAATTGCAAATTCAAGGAATTAGTTATTTCCCATCAAAGATTAAGTCAGTGTAATATGTTGAGTGGCTTCTTCATGATATTGAAGAAAACAGAGATCGCACTTTTGCAAGCTGTATTTGTTGCAGGAACTTCCTCCTGTTTTCTTTGTATCTTATGCAGGCTATTGAATCGGAGTGCCTTGGACAGAAGATACCTGGAAATATTAGGCACGTGCTCATTTACAGAGCATTACTTGTGTTAAATATGCATATGCAAGTTGCACATATAAGTTGATCTGGTTTGATAACTACATAGTACATACCATATTTAATTAATCCTGATCTGGTATTCCAGGTAGATTATTAACAAGATCATTAATTACATTTTTATTATTCAAATTCCAATCCCATAAACCTTTGTTTCAATCTTTTTTTTTCTGAATTTTGGCCACAGTACCACCACTTTACTCATTTATGAACATACTGTCATTGTCTACCTTGTCCCTTGGAGGGATAATTTGCAGATCAGTTATTTGACAAGTACTGGGAGAAAGCCATTTCCTCTCTCTTTGCCCAGCTGTTAAAGGTAGTGAGAATAAAGGGACACTAAAAAACATTTTACCTTTCTATAAGTCACCAGAGAACAACAGATACTACTCCTTGGTGCAAACCCCAGTCCCTCAGTCCCATATCCCATATTTTTACACAAGTTCAAAGGTTTCCAACAGAACTTAAAAATACCATGGCTTTTCCAGCACCAAAACTTAGCCATCTTCTTATTTCCTTAAGACTGTATGTAACAACTCAAAAGAAAAGACCAAATTTCAGGCATGAGCCAAATTCAGTGTGGATAAAGTTTCCAGGAAAAATGGACACATTCAGAAATCTGCTTTACAGCAAACAGAAAGTAGGTTTTCATAGTGACTGTCCAGAGAGCTCAGCTGTGGACAGTAAGATGCAATATTTTAGATTTGCTCTTGAGAATCCTGAGAATTTGCTAAGTCTCTTTGTTCAAATGTTCTCCTCTCTGTAAATGTCATAGCTGACTTATTAAACGTTTATCTGTTGTAAAGTTACACTGAAACAAAAGCCATATTTAAAAATTTATCCTTTCATTTGTGGAGACGAATCTTGAGCAACAACCCAGCACAGAAGCTGGAGTCTTTTCTCAACATTTGTCCTTGCTAAATACTGACTTTATGCTATAGTTATTGCTGTAGCAAGGGTGCTACACCCTGCTAAGGGTGGAAGATGTATGCTAGCAACATTATGCAAGCTATTCAAATATTGAGGTGGGGTTTTTTTACTGAAGTTTTAAGTGAAAAAAAAGAATAACATTGATCAGAATGAGATGGACAGTTTACGACATACAGCCTGAACCAGGACAACAGGTAATTTTCTTCAAGCCAGTTATAACCCTTGAAACAAACTAGCTATATGAAAATGCTAGGATTTTAAATATACCTGTCTCTCTAAGCACTCCAATTTCACACTGTTCTACAATAGGAAGTGATAACTTCACACATTGTAAGAGTCCATTTAAAGTCACTTAAATTTTAAAATATATCTCTGACAACGATGCAAAAGCCTGGAAACTTCTGCAGTAGGTTTAGAGAGAAGGCTAATACTTCTACTACTATCTTCCCTGTGAGGCAGCAGGAACTCTGGGCACTGAAAAATCAAAGACCAAGTCACAACATCAGTTCTTTGGCCTACATTACCCCTGTGTGTTTCCAGCGCACCACTCTGCAGATCCAAAACTTTCATCACCAATGATTATCACCAAAGTATTTGCTGTGCTTGAACTGTAAAATCCCAAAGGTGTTAAAGAACAGTGATTCTTAAATTAGGTCAATGGTAAAATTTAATCTTTAATAAGAGAAGATTGATCCTTCCCAGACTGTAACCTCTTCATTCCCAAGTTCACGAGCAGAGAATATAGAACACGTCTTTTCCCTTTTAAATTACATGGTGACTGTCAGTGTACCACCTCATGAAGCTTAAAGACAAGTAAGTATTTCAAGCTGTCACCTTGTACACCCTAGGAGAGACTCACAGGTTTATTTGGTTGCACAGAAGAAACTGGAGAAATAAAGCATCTACTTAGTTTCATTGAGATTTAAACCCTGGGCATCTGAATTTTAAGGCGGAGGGGAGGAAAAGGCAACTTGCTCTTATGGTCCTCTACCTATTTGCAAAAATAGTGAAGGTAGGAAGACTTGACAACTGCATTGTTAGCAGGTCACAGTCCCATGATGGGACAGGGGTTGACCACAAAAATAAAGGTTACTTGTCTCTGTAAATTAATTCCTTCCTTTACAGAAGAGGCATCTAAGGACCCAAGAACCTCAAACTTCTGACTTTCAGACTCTCATAATGAGATGCTCCTTTTTACATTCCCCCCTCTTCAGCACCAAACCCCCTATTTAGCTAAGAGACCATCCCCCTGCCAGCAGGGGCTCGGTGAGAAAGACCCAGGCACAACCACCTGGCATCAGACTCAGGCGCTGAGATGAAGAGGAGGATGGAAATATCCCAATGGAGCAGGGACTGCAGTGAAAGAGCATGGGGCCTTGCCTACAGGGCTCCCATTGCCTACAGCGGATCACCTGTGGGTGTCAGACACAAATCTGTTTGCGGGGTGCTTCTCTGAGCAAGCAAGCCTGTGGATCAGCCCACTTACTCCTAGAATCAGAGAATCATCTGGGCCAGAAGGGACCTTCAACAGTCCGACCCCTCCGCAGTCAGCAGGGACATCCCCAACTACACCAGGTTGCCCAGGGCCTTGTCGAGCCTCCCCTTGAATGTCTCCAGGGAAGGGGCCTCAACCACCTCCCTGGGCAA
>JAOTQQ010000032.1:10322918-10405522 GCA_026546715.1 Gallinago undulata
CCCCAGCTCCCTCAGCCTGTCCTCGGAGCAGAGGGGCTCCAACCCCCTGAGCATTTTTGTGGCCCTCCTCTGGACCCTCTCCATCAGGTCCATGTCCTTCTTATACTGAGGGCTCCAGACCTGCACACAGTGCTCCAGGTGAGGTCTCACCAGAGCAAAGTGGCACCTCTTCCCTGCCACAATCTTTCTTGAGGGGTCACTGAAGAACCTGGACTATTGCCAAACAGACATATTTTGACTGTTGTTGACCTTTAGTAGGGTGAATTTGTATAAACAGAAGCCCTGTCTGGATGAAAGGGTAATAGGAATGAAGTCTTCTAGACAGGGAAGACTGCAGATGCAGCTCGATATAACTTGGTTCAAGAATGCTTCTACCTACCTGACAGTGAGCATGTTTTAATGTGACTCCCTTCAAAACTAACTCATATTACTCTTATCATCTCTCCACTTTTTCTGTTGGAAATGAGGAATCACTGTACAGTTAGTCAATAAGAAATACCTTAAAAGGTTTTTCTGTATAAAGTTGATTGTGTTTTAGAATGCTTAGCTAAAAATTTTCATGTAAATTATGAACTAGATATTGGTTTAAAACAGGTTTTGTTTAATGTGGTTTAATAGAAAATAATCAGTGCAGTATATACAGTACTTTTCCATTAAAGAGTGTTGCAGCATAAAAATATTTTATAGTATATCGTAAACAGTTTGTGTTTACAATACATTTCCATTAAAAAGATCTGTGTTATAGAACCTGTTTTTAAAATCAAACAGTAAACAGTTTTCAGTATAGAGTGTGTTTCCATTAACAGTCTCTGCATAAGGGAAGCATATTTAGAAAAAAAAAATCTAGTGATTCTTTTGCATAAATGGTGCACTACCATTGAAAATTTGAGCAAAAATTATAACCTATTTTTGACAACATTTACTTACTGCATTCCTGGCAGAAGTACATACTACACTGGTGCTAGGTGAATTGTTGGTTTAGCTAAGTGAAGTATTATTCGTAATGGCTGTAAATGTGTTATTTTCTCTCAAAAGAATTTCTGATGGTAGGGATGCTGGATTAGAGCGTGGTGTGCATCACAGTAGCACCCAGAGGCTCAATCCAGATCAGGGCAGGTAGTACACCAACCCAAAGAAAGAGACCTTCTTCCCTGAAGGGTTTTATGCTTTTTCAGTAAAAAAAGCAGGGAGGGGAAAAGGGGTGTGTGGGGGGGTGGAGCTCAAAGGTGGTACACTTTAAGATCATATCCACATCCTTACCACAACAGGGAAGAAAAGCCACGTCTCCCCTGTTCCAATAAAGGGCTATTAGAGCCCCTCAGGGTATTTGGTATACAAAGTTTTTGATTGAGAGATTAATTTCTTTTTTTCCTGCATGAGACATCTGAGATAGCAACTGCCTTATTTTCTGCTTGTTTGTTTCTCCCTGGTACTGGCAATAACCATACTCTAGTATTCTGCCCTTTTAAGGATCTGAGCACAAAGATTACAGTTTACAGACAGCCAACAGGGAAAGCCTTCACATGGTCTTTAGGATCATTTATGATGATACAGATCACTCAAACGCAATAATTTCTTATGAATATCTAAGCATGTTAGAACCACACTTATTTTTTAACCTTTAAACGAAAGTTTGAGTTTGGGGCTTTTTTATTCTAGCTCACAACAGCCTTTTCTGAAACATTCATGGTTTCAAATCAAATACGTTGCCAGAGGTACCTATTTTGTGGATGACTTTATAAAAGGTTCCCTCACTCCACTTGAAAAAGGCATAGGACAGAGATATGTTCTAAGACTGAAAGATCCAGGAATTGATTCAGAGAACATTTACACTTTTATAAATCAAAGAATTTCATTCAAGTCATCTTGCTAAAATGATTATAAGCCATCAGGCATTAATGCAAAAAGCTAATACTTGTACCAAGAATGTGAAAAATATTTTCCAATTTACATTGTTACTGCGTTATGATATTTACACACTAAAGCGTGTATATTGTGTATAGTATTAATACCTTTAAATCAATTTAACATTCAGTGCAACTATGTTAATGTGATATTATGTTTAAGAATTTAAATACATAAATGCCAAGAAACTCTAAAGCTGTTTCCCATAGCAGACATAACTCAATTGCATATAAATCTTAATGTAACTGGAATATTAAAAATACTCAAAATTAATTCATTAAAATGAGCTTTTTGAAAGATACAACATCACTTCACTGACTGTTCCAATGATTTACAAGCAGTTTGCTATTCCTTAGCCACTAAAAGCCAATATCAAATGAGTCCTGCTTGATCCAGGTTTGTACAGCTACAGCAACACAATATCACCTGCTCAGAAAGCCTTCCGTCTGCTCATTTGTGAGAGAAAGCAAAGTTTTTCTGAGTAACACCAGAGCATCAATGTGGAGAATACAACTGTTTTCAATTAATACACACCCTTCACAAAAGGCCAGGCTGGATGGGGCTTTGAACAACCTGGTCTAGCGGGAGGTGTCCCTGCCCACGGCAGAGGGGTTGGAACTAGGCGATCTTTAAAGTCCCTTCCAACCCAAACCATTCTTTGATTCTACAATCCTTTTTGTCTAATTTTCTTGGTCTCCTCTTCAGTCATTCCCTACCCCTGCCCAGAGGAATAAACTTCTGCAATCAAGCGAAGTGTTGAGCATTTTCAGCAGACAGGCACTGGGTGGTATCAGCAGTTGTGTTGCTCCCACCACCACCATTGGAGCTGATCAGTTTGAGAGGACAAAGTCAATCATCCTCAGAAATCGACATAGGATAAATAATAACACTGAAGACTACAGATTATTCATCCAATTCCTTTAGCTGTCACTACTCTTCACTAAGATTTTCTCACCAATTATTTTTGCCCAGTATTTTTTTTTTGCTAAGGCAGGCATAAGTTTTTCTCTGGTGTCCTCTCTTTCTATTCGGCATGTAGGATGAAAGAGCTTCCTCCCTGCTCAAGGACCAGGCAAAACAAGCCATGATTATTAAAATGAAAGGGAAACCCACCAACCCTAAAGGTCCATTCATATTCTAAAATGCTTTATTCCTCCTTCAGTTCCCTTTGCAGTGAAATAGCACGTAGTAGCTTTTTATTGATCAATTACATTCCCAGGAATAATGATATCAAAGGAGTTGTGAGGAAAAGAGGACTTTGCAAGACCTATAAATCTAACACATGTGGAAGTACATACTAGACCTATCAAATTGTTTTGGTGTTGAGTACTCATGGGAAACATTTAGAGAAGGTTACAAGGGCATGTGTACTTCTGCACTGGTAAGGAAAATGATGTCCAGTTATTAAAGACTTTTTCCAGCTTTAAATATGAATCTGACAGCTGTGTTAACAGGAAGCAGAACAGTAAGAACCTGTTCTAATGAAATATTTGACGGATTCACTGGAGCTATGCAAGTGAAGAAAAGTTTAAAAACAAGTGGAGGTTCTCATTAATATCTAGCTCAAATATAAGCCAGCACAGTAAAGCATACCAGACTTTTGTGATGATTAAAGAAAAAAAAAAACCCTAACAGTTTAGAAGCAAACTGCAGACTGTGAAGTAAAGATAAAGAAGGGCCAGTTAAATACCTGTTATTTAATTAGGTTTATCCTCATAAGCAGTTATGCATAAATAGTTATAGGAAATATTGTATGCTTGCAAAACAAGAAAACCACCTACAGGTCTAAAACTCTATGACACGTTTCAGCTTGTTGCCACACTCACAACCCTGTAGAGTTAATAGCAATAAGATAACTAATAGTAAGATAGTAGACATTTCTTCTATAGGGAATGATCATCTTTAATTGAAACCTCAGATGTATTGCTAATGGTCCTATACTGTCTAATTAGCCTTTGCAAATAGCATAGTTTTTTTTGCATAATGTACATCATTCATAGCATGCCTCTTTCCACTTAAATAATTCTTTAAAAAGTGTAATAAACACACGACTTGCAGTATTAAACCAGCTTTGTCGGCAAGTTTGAAATAACTTGGAAGCACATTTAACACACTCAAAACCTGAAGTTAATTACACATCCTATTAACAGCAAATATTGCCTTGACTTAAACAATAAGCCATTTATATATGCTTATTCACCACATATCACAGAATCACAGAATTGTAGCAGTTGGAAGGGACCTTCAGAGATCATTTAATCCAACCCCTCTGCCTAAGCAAGTTCACCTAGAGCAGGCTGGACAGGAACGCATTCAGGCAGGTTTTGGGTACCTCTGGAAAAAGAGACTCCAGTCTCTCTGGAAAGCCTGGTCCAGTGCTCTGGCAACCACAAAGTAAAGAAGTTTTTCCTTATGTTGAGGTGGAATTTCCTGTGCTCCAGCCTGTGTCCATCACCCCTTGTCCTGTCACTGGGTACCACTGTTTGACCTTATCCTCTTGACATCTGCCCTTAAGATATTTATAAGCATCGAAAAGATCCCCTCTCAGACTTTTCTCCAAGCTAAACAGACCCATGTCCCTCAGCCTTTCCTCTTGAGAGAGGTGCTCCATTCTTTTGATCATCTTTGTAGCCCTCTGCTGGACTATTCTCCAGTAGTTCCGTGTCTTTCTTGAACTGGGGAGCCCAAAACTGGACACGGTATTCCAAATGTGACCTCACCAGGGCAGAGTAGAGGGGGAGGATGATGTCCCTTGACCTGATGACCACAGTCTTTTTAATGCACTCCAGGAGACCACTGCCTTCTTGGCCACAAAGGCACATTGCTGCCTCATGGTGAAGTTGCTGTCCACCAAGTCTCCAAGGTCTCTCTGCAAAGCTGCTTTCCAGCAGGTCAGGCCCTAACCTGTACCAGTGTATAGGGTTATTCCTCTCTAGGTGAAGCACCCTACACTTGCCCTTGTTGAATTTCACTAGGTTCCTTACTTCCTAACTCCCCAGCCTGCCCACGTCTCCCTGAATGGCAGCACGGCCTCCTGGTATGTCAGCCACTCCTCCCAGTTTGGTATCATCAGCAAACTTGCTGAGAGTACACTCTGTCCCCTCTGACACCTGGGGAACACCACTAGTTGCAGACCTCCAACTGGACCCTGCACCGCTGATCACAACCCTCTGAGCTCTACCATTCAGCCATTTCTCCATCCACCTCACTGTCTGCTCATCTAACCCACGCTTCCTAAGCTTACCTATGAGGATATTATAAGAGACAGTGTCAAAAGCTTTGCTGAAACCAAGATAGACAACATCTACTGCTCTCTCTTCATCCACCTCTCTTCATCTTCATCCATCCAGCTTCTGTCACAGAAGGCTAACAGGTTGGTCAAGCATGATTGCCCATTCATGAATCCATGCTGACCACTCCTGATGACCTTTTTTCCTTCTACATGCATAGAGACGACATCCAGGATGAGCTGTTCCATCATCTTTCCAGGGATGGAGGTGAGAGACTGACTGGCCTGTAGTTTTCTAGGTCCTCCTTCATGCCCTTTTTGAAGGCTGGCATAACATTAGTTTTCCTCCAGTCCTCAGGCACCTCCCCTGTTCTCCATGACCTTTCAAAGATGATGGAAAGCAGCTTTACTATAACATCTCCCAGCTCCCTCAGCATTCACAGGTGCATCCCATCAAGTCCCATGGATTTGTGGGTGCTAAGTTTGCTTAAATGATCTCTAATCCAACACTCCTCAATCAAGGAAGCATCTTCCTTACTCCAGGCTCTCTCCTACCTCCAAGGTCTGGGCTTCCTGAGGGCTGGCCTTAGCACTAAAGACTGAAACAAAGAAGGCATTCAGTAACTCCACCTTCTCTGCATCCTCTGTCATCAGGCCACCCACCTCATTCAGCAGCGAGCCCACATTCTCCCTAGTCTTCCTTTTACTGCTGATGTACTTGAAGAAGCCCTTCTTACTGTCCTTGACATCCTTTGCCAGGTTAAGTGGGCCTTAGCCTTCCTCATTGCATCCCTGCAGACTCTGACAGCACTCCTACACTTCTGTCAAGTGTTAGTCCCTTTTACCACATTCTATAAACTTCCTTCTTCCATCCAAATTTTTCCAGAAGCTCCTTGCTCATCCATGCAGGTTTCCTGCCTCCTTTGCCTGAATTCTTGCTCATAAGGATGCACTGATCTTGAGTTTCATGGAAGTGAAGCTTGAATATTAACCAGCTCTCTTGCACCCACCTACCCCTCCCTTGGCTTTCTGACCTTTAGCCCATGGGATTCCTCAAAGTAGGTCTTTGAAAAGGCCAAAGTCATCTCTCCTGAACTTTAGAGTTGTAATTCTACTTTTTGGCTGCTTCTTCAGTGTAGGAACCTGACCTCCACCATCTCATGGTCACTGCAGCCAAGGCTACCCCAATCTTCACATCCCCAACCAGGTCGTCTTTGTCAGCACAAGGTCCAGCAGAGCACCTCTCCTCTTTGGTTGATCCACCACCTGTGTCAAGAAGTAATCATCAACACTCTGCAGAAATCTCCAGGACTGCGCATGCCCCAACTGGGTGTTGTCTTTCCAGCAAGTGTCAGGGTAGTTGAAGTCCCCCATGAGAACCAGGGCCTGAGAAAGTCAGGCGATTTCCAGCTCTCTGTAGAAGGCCTCATCAACTTCCTCTTCCTGATAGGGTGGTCTATAGTGAACACCCACAACAAATGTCTCCCATCTCTCAACACAGTCTCCATCCACCCCTAGGCAGAGCTTGCTACATTTCAACTGCTCTGTCACATCTAAGGCTAAATGTGTCTGCACAGGAACTCACCAGAAGACTCTCTCTCCCTATCATGTTTAAAAACCTCTATTTAAAAAAAAATGTTTTGAAATCATAAGCAAGAGTAACTCACCAGTTGTGTGAAACAGGCATCAGCTCATACATGAAAGCACATGATGGGGCAAGCAAGGGACATAACAGGAGACCTTGACTTTCAAACTGATAGAGTCAACCCATCAGATCACTTGCATCTTTTCAGATTGCAGCACACTCACCCAGCCTCTTCCATATTCAGGTGAAGTCAGAAACCCTCTGGATCCTAACCCTAGACTAATTCCCATGAGTAAATTAAAAACCCTAGGATTTAACCACATACTACATGGACGTACTCTGAAAAGTAAGACCAAAGCCTGTGTCTCCAAACCAACAAGGAGAAAAACAAAATAAATCAGTTGCAAACCTAGAAGCATTACTCAGAAATAAAGACCTCCGTTGTGCATTTTGATAGTTGGATTTCTACAAGTATTGTTTGTGTACACTCTTACACCCTCTTACACCAACAGAGCCCTCCTCTATTTGGATAGCAACAGTTTAGCACACTTGTCACAGGCATAAGTCTTTATATATTTAAGAAAACCTCTTTAAAGGACAAACCAAAATTGACACAATAGCCACTAATTAAAAGGAATAAGTAGTAGGAGTGATTATTACAATTCTTCCTAGGCAGATTGTATGGAGAGTACCTCTTCCTCAAACAGCTTCTGTTTCCTCCTGCATAAGCTGACTGTCAATGCAAGAAACCCGTACTGCTAAAAGAAAACTGAATTGTTTGTTTATAGTTTTGATCCAGAGCCCAAGGAAGACTGTACCCATGCTTATCCTACTCAAGGGAAGACATGAGCTGACTCTTGAGAGAATATAAAATTTGTAGCACAAGCATTTTCAATATTTTACATTGATTCTAAATTTTATGAGTAATATCCCTTGAGTAGGATAAGTGAACGCACAACCAGCTTTAATGTTCATACAAGCACTTAGCTTGTGGAATAATTCTATAGGTCAGCCACACTCTGAAAGCCAATTGATTGTATATATTTTAGTACACATCTGAAAATATCTTCAGAGCTACTGCAGCTTCAGAGGGTTATTACTGTACTTTTAAAAGACACTTCCTTTAACTTGGAAAGGTTTTGGACAAGGGGGAATTCCTTTTGGGAGGGTCAGGAATTAATTAGAGTTACTCTATGAATAGGAATTTTATACAACAAAACCCAGCAGGATTGAAACTTAATGCCCCAGAAGCAGAAAGCACATGCTTGAACTATTATGGGAGTCTTTGTTGGCATAATTTCTAGGCAAAATCTCAGCCATTTAAAAGGCCATTTTTTGTAGTTTTAATTTTAGAAGCATATGGCAAGTGCTTATATTAATGTCTGAAAGTACATACTTAAAATTATGCTCTTTTTAGACAAGCTAGTTATAAATCAATTATTAAAATCTTTAGATAAAACTAAAAATAAAATATTTCTTAATCTTATGAACATATACAAATAAGGTTTTTAATCTTGTCTTTTTATACTACTTTATGCATTGGTATCATATCTCTATTTTTAGGGATTTATCTTGTTTTGTCTGCAGATTCAGTGCTCTGTCGTGATTCTTTCTCTTCTTAAGGTGTTATGGGCATATGACAGTTGTTTTTCTTTTGCTACATACATTTATGTCTACTGAGGATATCTGTGATGAAAGGCAAAAGTCACCATGAATGTTACAGTATGGTTTCCAGTCACTGTAAGAGTTGAGAGGATCTATTTTCTTTATTTCTATTGGCATAAAGAAGTGTTGAGAGGTGTCTAGGCTCCACCATGTAGGAAACAGTTTAGGCACACTAACTATTATTACTTCTTTAAAGTCTCCTAACACGCCAGTGATCTGTTTGTAGGGAGAAGTCAACAGGATAAAAAACAAGCCAGGGCTGGGAACCACAGACACCAGAGAGCCTTGGCAGCAGGCACCCACTGAGGATCCACATCCTACTGAAACACTCCAACCAGAACTGTGGCTGCTCAATTTGGGGGTTCTGTTTGTTTGTTTTTTAAACAATCAGTGGCTGCCCAGCACTTCATTACCTTGCAAAACCACACACACAGAGCTCTGAGGGTTCCTGTTCATGCAGACTGCAGCTGTGAGAACAGCTTTATGCCAAAGAAGATTAGACAGGTTTCCTAGGAAAAAGACTGAAAATTCAAGTTCCTTGCCACTCATCAGCTTCACAAAACCTCTTATTTCTACGCTCACACCCAGCCACGTGCAGTCATTTGCTGCTGGAGAGAGCAGGAGAAAGCCGGGCCGGTGCAGAAGGGGAGGGCTCACAGTCAACCTAAACCAACACGCGATCCAGAGCGTGAGCATTTTCTGGAGACTGTTCTGCTCCGCACTGCAGGAGGGACAGCATCTCCTACGTGGCTCAGTGGCCAATGCCTAATCACTAGACCGCTTGCTTTCGCACACATGTAAATTAGTGAATTAATAAGATTAAACTGGCTTTATATAAATCCCCAGTTTCTATGAGTAATGAACACTTCTGTATTTTTTTTTTTGTCCAGAAGAGGGAACACAGACAATAGATTGCTTTGCTCATGTTATGATGCCCACAGACAAGCACAGTAGCACTTTTGACCATAGAAGATTACAAGCTAATGTATCGCTTACCACAAAGCGCACACAAAACAAAAAGGCACTATAAATTTTTTTCCTCCTTTTTCCTGAAAGGCCCAGATTAGTTGTCAAAGGCCAACTTATCATTTGTACCTGACAAAACCTAGTACATTTACATACTCGAGATGTAATTTCACACTACACAGATGAGGGCTGGCCCTTGAGATACCTGCATGAGCAGTCAGATATGCACGTATGACCAGACTCTATTATTACTGCTTACCCAGTTTTCAGCTCAAACTTTTACAACCAACGCTCTCTGCACATGAAGAAACTTCTATTATCAATCATGCTTTTGTTCCACGGTAGAGATAGAAGCGGATATTCTTAGTAGAACAAGGATGCCCCATGAAATCAGCTACCAGATGATAAGCCCCACATCTCACAGGCTGCATTTCATGTTGCCTGTCAAAATACTTGTATTATCTGGTATTGACACATTTGGCGCATAGCTATTACAGAAGAATGAACCACGTATGGTAATGCAGTTCTAGCAAATGAACCACATATCCACTTCCAAAAACAGAAGGAAGAATAAAGCCTACGCTCCCCGACTCTCCTCAACACTCACGCAAGCCCCAGTACTACAGCTCCTGGGCTGAAATAAATTTTCTTTTTCCTTTGTATTGTCTTATTAACAGTAATGTGGTTTCTAGCAGATGATCTTACTGTCACTCCAGAGAATATGTCTTTTATTGATGAAAAGAAGAGAAAGTCATTAGCAGTAATGTTGGTAAAGGTGCAGATACTGGTAGCAGCAGAATGGAAAACACAAATAGAATATTAAATACAACAACTAGCAGGAATGCAAAATTAGTCAAGTACGAAGATGCAAGACAAATGACTCAGGAAAGAGTCAGACAACTCAGATACCTACAAGTAGTCCAGCCCTGCTAGCTGCAGCCAGCTCCGTTACCTCACATAATGGGGGGCTGGAATACTCTGGGTAATAAAAATTTAAAAAAAAAATATCCAAGATTATAGCCATATTGCAGGGATCTAAATGCTCTGTAGCCTCAGCTGGAATCAAGCAGGGCTCGTAAGCCGCAGTTCAGATGTGTCCCCAGCTGACCCGGGCTGGTCCCTCGTGCAGCCAGGGAATGGTCTCTGCACGGTGCTCCTCGCCACTTCTCCCCGTGCCGGCGGGATCTCATCAGCCCGAGCGCAGCAGCGGCCCCGAGCCCATGCCCTGAACTCCCGTGGCACGGTGCCGGAGCTAATAAGCCTTCCCAGGAACTCAGTGTTGAACTGTGTTGAGTGGAAATCACGGGACGAAAACAGCTCTGGCTGGCGGGGCCGCGGCTCAGCTTCTGCTGGCCCCACGCCGACCGTCTGTCTGCAGGGCCATCTGCTCCTGCTGCCACCAGCTCCCTGGCCACCATGAGGGGCTTTGCAGCTGTGGCACCCGCCCGCCACCCTCCAGCAAGCACCCGGAGCTAGCTGGGGATTAGCTGCCCGCTGCACTTCCTTTGTGTTGCCACACACTCATTAACTAACGCACGTTAATAGCAGAGGAGAGATGGGCGAGGGGTTAGCTCTGAAATTGAATATTGTACTCTAGTCAGAGCACGGGTACTTGGTTCCTGGAATTTCTCATGCGTGTTCCATACAAGCATGGTATTTAAGGATGGGTGTAATTTTGGACATATAACTAATCTCCTGATGTTTCATATGTTGAAATATCTGACAGCACACACTAAACTCTACAGGACTTGGAATTCATTTTGCTAAAAGAAAAAAAACTGTTTCCCATTGCTTAAAAAAAAACAAAAAGAAGCTTGCCAAATAAGCTAAGAAAGAGACGTATGAATACTTTCTACTGAAATCTTATTACAGTCTTCAGAATTTGGGGTGTTTTTCTGAATATCCCTTTTCCCCACTGTCTATAGCTTAAAGGACACATTTTCCTTAGATACTTGATGCCTTCTTCCAAATTACAGTGAAAGTGAAACCTGAACTGAGACCAGAGATCTCAGTGGACTGCTCTGCTGGCGAGCACTGGCTGGAGCTAATTAGTGTGTCCTGAAGGCTCTGGGGCTGCCTGCCGGCCAGGAAAGGCTGAGGATGCTGGAAGCTGCCTGCCTCCGCACCCAGGCTCAGCCAAGACTTCACACTTGATGGCTGTGCCTACCAGGAAACTACTGTGCACAGTGATCAACAAAAGTTAGAGCTGGACAGGATTTTTTCCACTGAAATCTATTTTTCAGTGAAAAAAACACCACCACCACCACCACTGTAAGAGCTGCTGCCTCTGTTCCTGACCCAAAGCAAAAGCCAGACTTTTCATCTTCACAATCTCTTTGGCCTGGCAGGACATGATATTAACTGATGTTGAAACCAATGTATCAGAGAAAACTGAAGAATACATTTTAAAGCTTGCCATTTCATAAACCAATCCATCTGTTTCATATATTCATTTAAAGCTATAAAGCATTTGTTTTACAGTGCATTTTATTCTATTTATTAGACTATAATTCACTTCTATGTATATCATACCTGTATTAATAACATCATTAGGGTTGCTGTGATTTTATAAATATCTTATTAAACTTGCTGAGGTCAAAAAAAAATAATCCAACCTTATAGCTGCTCAATCAAAACACCCATATCATTTAGTATAAGCATATTCCAAACTGATACGTCTAGACATCACAGTGACCAGAAGAATTAAAAATAGCAACCAAATTCAAACCATTGCAACACTATTCTGCCCTACACTGCTGTTACACTTGCTCCTCGTCTAGGATGCTGTGGCCACCCCACAGCCCTGGGTCAGGGCACACAGCCTCCGCTGCC
Source organism: Gallinago undulata (assembly GCA_026546715.1). NCBI lineage: Eukaryota > Metazoa > Chordata > Aves > Charadriiformes > Scolopacidae > Gallinago > Gallinago undulata. Next base: position 10,335,101 of record JAOTQQ010000032.1, read on the forward strand.
GTCTCTCTTGGTGGTGGGAGGACAGAATCATAGAATTGTCTAGGCTGGAAGGGACCTTAAAGATGATCTAGTCCAACCATCAACCTAATCCTGAAAAAAAATAATCACTAAACCATATTCCTAAGGACTACGTCAACTCATCTTTTGAACACCTCCAGGGATGGTGCCTCAACCACTTCCCTGGGCAGCCTGTTCCCATGCCCGATAACCCTCTCTGTGAAGAAATGTTTCCTAATATCCAATCTAAACCTCCCTGTTGCCCACATGCAAACCAGAAGTCCTAGGTGCAATGCAGGCATAGCCTCTGAGATTCAATTCCTTTCTGCATGCACAGCTAGAAGTCTTAATATAGTCAGCACAGCTTCCCCTAGCTGATTGATCTACTGCCTTCCAATACTCTGCCTTTGTTTGTAAGTTGTACCACTTGATGAAACGAGTTGGGTTGTTTTTTTCCAGCAAATTCTGCTTCTTGGTGTTGGAATGATGTTTGCTTCCTTCGCTGTTATTTCATTAAACAACAAATCACTCCAAGTTGTTCTCCCACCCATGTCCTGAAGAAAACTCCTTTCCTCTTTTATTGCATTCTGTCCCCCATGACCTTGTTGATCAGAGTTTGCCTTCAGAGAAATTCTCAACACTCACTAGTCCACACGGGTTGCACCTAGGGAGACGCAGTCAGTTCAGAGAGCTGAGGAAGGAGAATGAGCCCATGAGATTTTTCAAGTACAACTCAAAGGGCCCAAATTGGTAACACAGAAAGGGCAATTTAATATTGAAATCACTTGGAAAATAAGTTTCACTGTTTCCTCATTGATTACATTTTCCTGAGCTCTTGTTAACAAAATTGTGTGAAATTTCAATATTTCAAGTTCAACCAAATTTGGGAAAAGACCAAGGTTGGAATACTGGAATTTCCCATTAGATGTAAATTGTGATTTTTATCTCAGCTCTAATCAAGATTATTCTGTTCAAAAAAGCAATTAAGAAAAACCCAAAACCCAAACAACCCAGATCAATCTCAGATTTTTCAAAACAACCTATTCTTGCTTGAAGAAAACATTTGGGAATGATTAATCAATACAACACAGACATTAAACCATATTGAATAAAGTTACTATGTTTTCATATTTATCTGTTTGGTTTTTAATACACGAGTTTTAGGACTTAGTTTGGTCTTAATTTGCATATGTTCCATTGGTTGAACATATGTTTCTTGCTGTGATAACTCAAGATTTTTCAGAAAAAAAAGAATGCATTACTTTTTAGTTACTATGCAAAATCACAGAAATTGGAAACCAGTAAACCAGATAAATGGTGAAGCACTGATTTAATGAGAAGCTACCTGTAGTTAGGCATAAACTAACAAATACAATTATTTTTTAATTACAACTTGTGTCTAGCACTGTAGATGTAAAGATCTCTGAATGGTGTTAATTCCCCTAGAGTATTACAGACACAGGAAAACCTTTGCTAAATAACTCTGAAATTAAAAAATAAAACACAAAACAAAACCAACAAACCAGCAGGTTTCAGTTCCATCTCAGAAAATATTTTCAGAAGTCTAAGATTCTTGAAGAAATTTTGGGTTTTTACCACATAACTCATGGCTTTTTTCTTCCAAATTAAAAGTTTGTTATAGTATTGTGGTCAGTGTTTTACAGTAGATGCTCACAGTGAATTGTATTGAATTTATGGTTAGATTTAGCATTCTAACATTGGCAGAGTGCTGACTTGAGGTGTCTATGAAAGAGAAAGAAACCCTACTTTCACTCAAATTTAGTACCTGTGGGCATCTAGACTTAGGCAACTTAAGTGTCCTCTGTTACCTGCCCATGGGTAACCAAGTTTTGTATTAAGAGACAACTGTACACGTTTCTGCTTAGATTTCAAACAAAAATAGAAACCAACCAACCATCACAAAAAACCCACCACAGAATTTGAAGATATTTCAGTGCAGAGGACCTGGCATGACAAGGGGTGAGTCAGGGTCTGGGGAAAGGTGTGGTTGTTATATTCTGTGGCACTTTCTGAAAGAGACAGATTTGAAGCAGGAGAACAGGGGAATTTGGAAGTCCTTTACTGGGAAACTTTGGGAGGCTGTTTTGTTCTGGTATCAACTTCAGGGTGGTCAGAACAGACACCCATATTACATATTGGATCAGGCGCTGCAAGCAGTGCCTGGGACCCCAGCATCTGCCAGCATCACATCCCAGATTGCAGGGGCTGGGAGGAATTGCAGGTACTGTGGCCAACATCTACCAAAAATGTTGCCCAATGATCTCAAAATACATGCTGGCTTTAAAAGACAGTAAAATACAAACTCATTGTTCATTGTTTACAGAACAGGCTAGTGCTGCCTCATGGTGCTTTCCCACATGCTGGCATAAAGGGTTATGCATGTATTTGGGACTGCTCTGGCTAATGGTCATTGGGCTGGTGAAATAACAGCATCACTGAGCCCTTTTCCTGACTTCAGGGATATCTAGAGTGTCCATGGTTATAAGTTAAAGGCATGAGAATTGCTCAAGAGAGACTGCAGTATCAAGTGGAGAGGGGAAGGGCTGGAGAGGAAGAAGCAGAGAAGAGAAATTGATTATCTTGAAAAACAGGACTGCAGCTGGACGTGGCAGATGTAAAACGACAAGCTCATTAAAGACAGGACAACTGGTGCCAGCTTTACCCATTTGATAGCAGAAGATACTGGTACCTTGTCTGGGCACTAAGAATTGCTCATAAAAGGCATATGAGCAAATTTGAGGGCTACTCAAATATAACTGGGTGCTTAATTCCTTTCGGATTAATTTAGGTCTTAAATATTCATCATATAGGTGTACCGAGGACTGCCTTTTATGACTCAAATTCTTCTGTATTTCTTAAAACACACGATACGATTTTATAAGGCTAACGTTGGCCAGAAGTACAAAGCCTGTACCGTATAACGCACAGTTCTGGGGACACTTCTCCCTAAGATGGAATTTGTTATGAAAATAACTATTCTCTGATATTTCATCATTGTATGCCTAAAAGCTTACTTACATTCAGTACCCATTCATTTCATATATAACTCATACCTGCAGTACAAAAATAGCAACAGGTAGCGTGAGATACTATGCGATTAAGAGAGACCCAGTCAATGCTTGTTAAGATTATGCTCTGCAGAGAGCCTGCTTGTCCTCTGGCAGCACATCACTGCCCATCATCTTCCCCACTCTGCCCAAAGAGATATTAAGAACAAAGACCTGGAAATCAGCACTTCAATTTTCTGTGTGGGCAAGACCCTGAGTATTTCACTTTCTTGTTGCTAGTGTGTACAGAACACAGCTATATATTTTACAGGTCTAATTAGACTGTCTTCAGAGGATTCATTACAGCCATTGCACACCTCAATACTCAAACAGTAATAACAGGGAAGTTCTTTTGTTGATTTATTTTTCAACTTATTTTTAAAATTTTGCTTTGTTTCTTTTCTATTTTGGTGGCATAAGAGTGCACAGTATATGCTTCTTCATACCTAATACTAGCTCTGGTAGTTTCACTAATAAAAAAAGTCTATAACCCTTCAGTGACCATATGGCATTACATATGTTTAGTGCAAACTGCAGATGTAACACTCAGAAAATGTCGTCCTTTAGCTGATCTAGATGTTAATCCACAAATTGAACAAGTGGAGAACCTCTCAACCCGTTATGCCTGTAAGCTACGGAACAAATGCCCTGTCATGTACATCCTTATGAACACTTGCCAGAATCTCAAAAACAGTATCTGAGGCAGATTCTTCTTTTTTAACCCAGATATTTATTTTTGCATTAAAAAACCCTGTAAATTTCAAATATGTATTAGACTTATTCTGTCATAATCTATAATTTCAATGAAATGAACAGAACTAGCTTCCAAAGTTTGCCTTGAAAACCCTGGTATGAAAAATAAATTTAACACTAGGCAGTGCTCCACCACTTTTGATCCACAATTCTTCTCAGGGGCAGGATAGGATTTCTGGTCCATGACAATGAGAACAAATCCAGACTGGGCAACAGCATTCCCAGCAAGACATTTATCAAGAATCAGGACATGCCAGTTCAGACCATTATACTCAACTACTCTGCAGCAATACTAAGTTTTGCTAGTAAAGTTCTCTTTCTATTCCTTTTACTTTTCATTCCATTTTTTGGATGATTTTGAAGTGTCTGATGAGAAACAAGAAGATAATAAAACCTTAAAAAGAAGAGAGGTGGTCTAGTCTGAACAGAGCTCTTATCAGAAGGCAACCCTTCCTTCTCTGAAAGGCTTGCAGAAGATCCAGGAAAAGAACTAATAATTCAAGTAACAGATATAGATGGGGGGAACTCATTAAAGTTATAAAGATAGCATTTTACAATAGGCATATTTGTCCTTTTCCTTTGCCATTGTCAGGATTCTCTCTCTAAATTTGAAAGTTAAGTAGAGGGGTGTAGGTGATACTGTGAAGGTAATAACTCACTGTAGTGCAAAACAGTGGAGCCTGAAATGATGCAAAGGCCACGAGAAGATCAACACACAGCAAGTGACGAAGCAGTGCTTAAGTTTCACTCCCCCCATGCTGCCACTGGCCACAAGATAACATCTTTGCTAGATAGAGAAAAATAGAGGGGAAAAGAAGAGGTGTGACCCAGACCCCAGCTACTAATTAGTAGTTCAGATGTCCAAGCAGACAGAGGCACAATAGCCTCATTTCAACTAGGTAGAGCACTACCACGAGTACAGAAACAAGATGAACATTTTATTTTTACATCACGTCATGATACTCTACCTTGTCAGCATTTTTCACTATGATCTAGTGTACAACGACACCAACACCTCCCACTTAATTCTTTAACAGCTGTTTAACCCCTCCCTTCTCTTTCCATTTTATTAGCTTTGACTTTAATACTGTAAAACGTCATGCTCCATTTTTTGACAGCTAGTGGAACTTGTCCCGTGCAAATGGAAGCTGTTAGGTACTGTATAATATGGACTGAAGAAAAAAAAAAAAAAGAAATGAGACTGTCACCTGGAAAAAAAAATAATAAAAAAAAACCCAACTAAAAAAATCCTAAAGAAACCCATAGCCCATCCTCATTGAAGTGTGGGACAAGCTATAAGGAGGTCTCCCAGCAACTGGGAGTTTTATAGTCTGTGAAATTTATTTTATCTTGGTCATAAATGGGAGTCTCACAGAGGAATCTGAATGCTTCAAAGCATTTACCAGTCTTGTGATAATTGGCATGCTATTTTACAGTTAAAAAATGCTGATGGGAAAATGCTGGTTTTGTCTAAATTGCAGACATTATTAACGTGAATTACAAAAGTATTGTCTTTGCAAACATTAGGATCAGTAACTGGTTTTTGCACAGTCATTCTGCAGTTCTTCCCACTTATTGTAAGTTATGACTAGTTTTGCATTTCTACATGACATAACAGTATGTTAAAGTGGGAAGAGGTTGAGAAGGTTTTATCTGAATTTTAAGCCTCCCCCCCAGCCCAGCACTAGGCTTCCCCTTGAGTTCAGATCAGTTTTACCTTGTGGAATCAGGGTGGTGGGGGCAAGGAGCAAACAAAGATACACTTCTTTCCAATAGGTTTTATATTGCACCAAGTTTGATGGATCATTAATCTTTAGGGTTTTTTAAACACTAATAATGACAAGACCACTGCAGCATTTGGATTCCTTTTGAAATATTTCATATTGTGTAAATATAATACACATACGTGTATTATATTTTATAGTTACTTAACATTTTCATGCTAAATTTATTTCATTTGTCAGATCAAAATTATGTTGATTTTTACTATTTAAAATTCTCTTTTTCTTACATTTTCCTGTAAATGTAAGTTAATTACCCATAATTTGTTTCCTTTCTTTTAGTTATATGAAGGAATGAGTGATAAATCCACAAAATACAGATAACGTGTAATTTATTAGTTATTTTTGTTAAGACACATTACCTTCATTACTAAAATCAGATAAGCATTTCAGCCATTACTCTACTCACAGCTATTCAATGTGGGTATTTACTTAGTACAAATAATTATTCCAAAGAAATCAATGACAACTACTCCAGTTTATACAAGCTGATGAACTGGCTTTGTGGATAATCCCAGGTAAAGGTGCTATAATTTGCTTTTCTTAAATTGATTATCTAAACTACAGAATTTTGTCTTTTTTCCTCCCCAAGTTGGTGATTCTCCAATTCAAAGCAATATTGAAAAAGCAGAATAAAACTTTAAATGCAACTATTTTTCTTCATATTAAGTCAGAGTCCTAATCCCCCAGAGACATTTTTTTGAGAATAATATGTTAATCACGCATCAAAGGTAAATTTAAAAAGACTATAAGCACACTGACTACTTGGTTAGTGCTTGTAATTATTCATAAATCTCCATGATATTTCCTATTGACACAAATGATCATATAAATGTAAAAATTAAGAGAGATGGTGCAAGAATATTGCGTTGTATATCGCTCATCATCAGTCCACCAGAGAGCCCTAAAGATGATCGGACAGCCTGAGAACCTCTGCTATGGAGACAGGCTGAGAGAGTTTGGATTGTTCAGCCTGGAGAAGAGAAAGGTCCAGGGAGACCTTATAGTCCCTTCCAGTACCTGAAGGGGGCCTACAGGAGAGACGGGGAGGGACTCTTGATCAGGGAACGGAGCGATAGGACGAGGGGGAATGGTTTTAAACTGAAAGAGGGGAGATTTAGATTAGATATCAGGAAGAAATTCTTTACTGTGAGGATGGTGAGGCCCTGGAACAGGTTGCCCAGGGAAGCTGTGGATGCCCCATCCCTGAAGATGTTCATGGCCAGGCTGGATGGGGCTTTGAGCAACCTGCTCTAGTGGGAGATGTCTCTGGCTGTGGCAGGGGGGTTGGAACTGAATGATCTTTAAGGTCCCTTCCAACCCTGAAGCATTCTATGATTCTGTGATCTTCTACAATGATGCAGTTTCTTACTGCATCTATCCTTGTCATAAAATTCACATAAAGCCTCCCTGTATTTTAAATCTTTGAGTATTTGGTCCAACTATGTGTTTGAATCACTGGGGCAAAGAAAACTAAGAGAATTCAAATTATTTAGACTGTCTAGTTTTAAGACAGATTCTCATAACATACAGAGTACTAAGTTTAAAACCTAACTAGATACGGTTCAAATGTCTAGACTAATATTTCATTTCAGGAGTGACATAGCATAAAAGCATCAATACCACAGCTACATAGCTCCATGTCTGGTGTGTCTCTAGAAACACCAGTTCCTCCCCAGCTTGATTTTTAGATGTTTCTCTTTTTTCTGCAATGCCAGAACAGTAAACCAGAATCCTCTACAAAAGTTGTGCCTTGCTGTAGTCAAGGACTTACGTTAATTCACTTAATGGAGGATTACCCACCTACCAACCAAGATTCCTATGGTTATCAAGCAGATGAACAGAAAATGATTGCTGTCCCCACTCTCCCAAGCGTGACTATATCACAATAATTTTAGCAAAAATTGAGTAGTAGAACACATTTATTAAATTAAGAGGTTTTTTTTAAAAAAAGTACAGCAATCAAACTTTAGGGATTAATTCTCCCCAATCACATCATTATCCTCCCTTTCCCTCAAAACTGCACCTTGGCAATGTCAGAAAGACCTTTATTCTTCACCAGAAATACCTTCCGTTATTGTTTCCTTCCCCATTTTTCAGTTTTTTTCCCCCATATACCTTTAAAGTAGACCTTTGAGGATTCATATTGTGGTTTTGATATATTTGGCTTAGTGTTCTAAGTTGTATTGAATTTAATCACAGGGTCACTTGAACCAAGTAGCTCTGCTGTTTCTAATCTACTAACTGCACGTTTTTGCTGAGATTGGAGAGGACAAGTCCTATTAGAATTCTGACACTGCAGGTCAATAACTCCTATTTTTTCTATAATTTTATTTCTCTTCATGCCATGCTTTTCAGCTTTCCCAGTTCATACTGGGAAATTGAAATCACCCATGACTACAGCCAGATTGTGTTCCTATTTTCCTCGTGTTGTTCTGAGGGCTGTTATGATCTTCCCTCTACTGCCTGCTTGTTCCAGGAGCAGCCAGCACCCTTTTACCTCAGCGAGCCTACTGCTAGCATGTACGTGCACCTAACACAAAGAGTTGCTTTAGATGAAAATAGAGCTTTGCAGGCAGAAAAGTAATTCCACAGATTCCTCACATATTTCTCATCTAATTCTTTACATTTAATGAAGTCTGCTTCAAACTCTTCAAGGACATAAGCCAGGAACAGTTGCAAGGACAGCATCTGCATGCTGTGAATTTTCTCCGTCACAAAGAACATCTACTTAAACTTCAGAAACAAAATTCTTAATACTGTCACTCAATATTATAAAAAGCCATTGTGGCTGGGTCCATGCAATCCATACTTCTCACGAATTAAGAATGAAAGTCCTCTCCCATGGTTTTAAAGCTGCAGTCCTGAGATGGTTTTAAGCCAACACATCACACCACAACGAGAAGAGCAAGTCTTTTCCTCGCATCCTCGTAAGGGCACACTCCAACACCCATGGCCACCCCCTTACCACTCATGTAGCCCCTGTGGGGCTACAAAACATGGCGAGTGGAAAATGGGAGAGGTGATGAGAAACCTCAGGGAAAAACCTGCAGACAGTATACCCTGTGCATGCACTGTCTCACCGAGAGGTGATGACTGGTCTCAGTCCCTATTTTATGCGGTCGTACAGGCTTGTGAGCCCACTCTCACCTGTTTACATGCTCAAGCACCTACTGCAGGTGTATATATAAGCAACTAAGCTCTTGATTGTGCAAAGATAAATCTTATCTTTAACTGTTACAACTTAAATGTAAAAGCAGCAAGAAAACATTCGAAGAAAGTTCTGCATTTGACCTCATTCAACAACAGAAAGAGAATTCAAGAGCAGAGGGTGAAGTTGTACTTGGTCAGACCTTGTTTCGTCCTTAACTTGTTTTGCTGTGTCTGTAGATATTGCAAGTTCACATATAGCCTCACATACGATTTTTGCTGCTACTCTGATTAAATGCCATATAGCAGCCAGTCTTTGTGGCTAAATGTCCATAAGGCTCTATACTCACTTTCTGAGAAATACAACTCTCGATAACACACAGAGAAAGAAAAAAGCTTTTTTTCTATATAGAACATTACTTAGTAAATAACAGGATATCACTATTAGAAGGTGCAATACTTTTTCTTAACGAGTGCACACATGAGCCTAATGAAATATTTGCCTTCTTACAGAAGCAATGGTTACTGAGAGAGATAACTAAATAATAAAACCTCTGTCTATAAGTTCATTGTAAAAATTATCAAAACACACAATCTGTGCTGTGCAACAAAGTTTTCTGTTGGTAGTTCCTTCCTTTGTGCAGCCTGTTTTGGTACGTCATGCTCGTATCCTGCAGATTAAATTCTAAGTCACTATTTCCCTTTTCAGCAAGAAAGTAACGATCATTTAATGACTACCTCCTTAGACAGATTTTGTCTTTATGGTTCCTGTACTATTATATTCTAGCAATGATACCAGAAGTGACGATTCTTATTTTGGAGGGGTGGGAGAACACTAAAAATAACAAAAACTCAGATAAGTCTTCCAGAGAGGAGAGCAAATAGAAATCTTGCTAATGTTAGCTAAAAAAAAAAAAATAAGGAAAATAATTTAAAATTCCTACCCTTTGCATGTTCTTCTCCTTTTCAGACCACACCTCTGATAATTGCCAAGATCTAAAAATTTACCGTGTCCATTAAAAAGTGCTGCAATTCCTTTCTTTCTTACTAATAGGGAATAGATTATCCTCACTTATCCCATGTCACATAGTCCCAATATTTACCATAACAAGACCTTGAAATTTAAAGCAAAACAAAACACCCTTTAGCTTCTGTCATAACACTGGTAATACATAAGTTACGCAAATGGAAAACATATCAATGCACATTGTATGACAATCCAAGTCAGAGCACATAACTAATTTCTTTGGGTTTACTCCTTAAATATGCTAAAACAGATTGGTAGAAAGTTAGAGGTGTTACCAAATACATGACAGCCAAAAGAAAGAAACCCACAGTTCAAATTGACATTCATTTTTGTTCCCTTCCTGCCAATCACTACATGTATTTTAGATATTTTACTGTATTTTAGTATTGCAGCTGATGGTTTATATCTAGATAATTTTTTTTATCTATATAATTGTACAACATAATGCCACTCTCCCTATATATATAAAGGGGGAAAGCAAGTTATCTTGGCTTTATATAAACACATTGAGCTAAAAGGGGAAAAGGGAGAACAAAATTAGCTTGGCATGACTATGTGAGATTAGACACTAAAATTATCCTCCTGCAGTCATATTTCGTTTTCTAAACAGCTTTAACTCATTTGCTTAGGCATGCTATTTTCTAGTGAAACTAATGAAAAAACATCCGTGTTCAGTTTTGGTGAATATTCAAGCCTTTAAATATAATAGCACCTTTTTTTTTTTTCAATTAGGTTGTAACAGTCTCTTTGCTTGCTCAAGCTGCCATTTTGGGGAATAGCTTGTGCTAGAAGCACTCATATTCCTGAAATGTGTTCACTTAAGGAGCTTCAGTGACACAACATGACTAGTATTGTCAGAAAATAAAACCAAAAAGGCTGCAGAAGTTTAAGACATGAACGTGACTATTTTTAGCCACCCACAAAAACACCAAACAAAAACTGCCAATACGAGCGAATATTCCACCCCAGATAAAAACAGGTCGTGTTTGATCACGTGACTTTGACCACAGAAAGGAAAAACAACAGCCAGGCACATCATTTAATACAGGCATGGTGGTTTTTTTCAGCTTTGTTTTCCTCTGTTGCAGGCATTAAACAAGTTAGAAAGCCTGTTAGTATTGATTTGAACACATACCCTACCTCATGTTACGTCTTTCTAAAAATTCAGTTAGGGACTAGCTCTAGGCAAACTGAAAACATCCTACCTCACATCACTACTAACAAAAAGAGCAGCTTTTTTTTTTTTTTTTTTTTTTTTTTTTCACCTCTATCAACACATTTTACCACGTGTAAATCAATGGAAACCACCTTATACCATCCAGTCAGTCAAAAAAGAACTCACGATTTCTGACGCCCTTTTCTTGTACATCCCTTTTTCTTCACCTTGCCCCCTGCTCCGGTGCCCAGGCAGACTAGTTCGGTCGTTAGCAGAAAGGGCCTCTAATAATGAGGTGGGCGGGGCTTTCAGGCAGTCCAGGTGTTTTCAATCATCCTCTACATCCTCAACAGCCATTTTGAAGGTTTGCAATTAGTGACCCCCACCCTACTCAGTTGAAGACATTCTGGCTGAGTGAAAGGCTGCTAAATCGTTTAGGTTTTGAGGTTTAAATGGGCAAGAATCACAATCAACTCGCCCAAAGAGCTAGTGTGTTGGAAGTTTGTGTGTAACTCAGCAAGAATTTTCCATTTTCTGGGGGAACTAGTCTTCTGATGTGGTTACTACGTGGTAAATCTCAGGTTTTTGTTACCTACCACTGGACAGACTGATCTCCTACTGCTTTTGTTTACAACAATTTTGTTAACAGAGATTATTTTTTTTTTTTTTTACTGTGAAATAGACAACAAGAGCGTAGCTTGTGAAACGGTTTAGCTGAGCAGTCTGGAGATTCCTAGCAGGTAAACCGTTCAGGCAAAGCAAGGCTTTTTTGTCATTAACAATACTACCTTGCTGGTATTTCAGGGCCTCTTTTGTAAGTTAATAGCTTTTCCTCCATCCCCACTCATCCTATAATTCTTAATCTGTGAGGTACATATGACAGGCCTAAATCATAAGTAACATAATCTTTGTTTTGATAAAATCAATGTTAGAAAAAAAAAATTATTTCAAGCATCTAACTAGAATAAGTCATTTTCCCGTTTTACTCTCTAATTGTAACTGTGTGTAAACTGAATACAGATTGCTTATAGAGAACGCTTAGCAACAGTGCTGCAATTATCTTTGTCAAACTTCTGGCAAGTTTAGATATTTTATCTAAAAAATTATGTTTGGAAAAAGCAAGTGCAGGCTGCAGAACATTTGTAGTACATTGACATAGATTTTTGGTTGAGTTTCTAGCAGTCCAACAGATAGTTCAAAGATTTAGCATTATCAAAGCTCTGTGCTATCATCTACTGTCATTAGTAAAATCAACGCCAATTTAGGCAGCAAAATGTGTTTAAACAGGTGTAATTTCATTCTGAATGCAAAAATCTAGGCCATATATTTCATGCTGTTGCTAAACATGGCTAGCACCTGAAGACTAATAAGGTGCTAATTAAGAACTGCCATTTTAAGTCTGTCACGCTTGTGCATGTGAACTCACCATATGCTCTAGATCAGATTTCCCACTGTGGAAAAATTGAGATGGTTCAAGCTGATGATGTGCAATAAACCATTGCCTTTCAGTATCTTCTCCTCTAAAAATGGCTTTCCTCCTGTAACCGTAAGCGTAGGCATTTGATAAGATTACCATATGTTTCTGCATCTTTTTTTGGTGTATTATATCTGCTGGAGAAACCTGCTCTGGAAAACTATGGTAGAATGCTAGAAAACCATCCATGATTAATGCCTTGAGCCGGGGACCTGTCAGCTTGCTGGAGCACAAGTATTTACGTTTTTCCTAGTAATGACACAGATCAAACCAGACAGTGCTGTAGAATGAAAAAAATATGTTGGTCCCAAACTAAACCTGAAGTGAACAACAGAAGTCACCCTCATCCGTTAGGACTGCCCTTTGTCCACATGCTGCTGTTTAATACACCAGTGCAGTCAGTGACTGTGAGAAACATACATTTAGTTCTAATATTGCAGAGAAGAGATACAGAAGGGTGTAAAATATTCAGTTAAAACACCAGTTAAAAATCACGTCTATTTCTGCTGTCCATTTTTAAATATCCTCTTGAAACAATGGATGTAAAAGTCATACCTTTTCTGAAACATTACTGTAGATTGCAACTTTAAAGAGTGTTCTTATAGCCCTTATTGATAAGGGGCTATCAATCTAGCTGGACCTATGAATGAAAAATAACTGTTTATATATGATATACAATTGATATTATATATATATATGTGATACAATTGTTATTTAGTGCAAACCAAATTAAGCCTCATTTCAGGGAGAAAGAATGACGTTTTATTCAGTAATTGTTCCTCAAAACAAGTAAAACTTCCATTTGTTTCAGTTTTATATACATCTAAGTATTTTTTTATCATTAGCCTTCTAATTCTTTCTATAAATAAAAGCTCAACTACATGACACAACATCAGCTTTGTATTTACATATCGAGACTTACATATTGCATCAGAACTGACGTTCCGGGAGTCGCAATGGAAGAATAGCATTTGTATCTTGTTTCCAAGAGCTGCCCATGCAACTGCATCCTTGAGACATTTAAAAGGGTCAATTTATTAATGTTAGAGATTTGCAGCAAAATTAATCGCATATTCAAACAATACTGTTGTCTGTTTAGATTATTTTATAATTATACTTCAGCGTCACTTTCTTTTCATATCCAGATATCAAAGGTAGAAGAAATGCCTAATATTGCAGAGAAGATACCCTTTCCCGTGTGTCTTGAACTTGTGGCTTTTTAATCCTGCATTTAATCACAGTATACAGCAGTAGTTTCAAATTATGTATTTCTCAGAAGACAGGTATTATATACAGAGCTGAAAATGAGAAGATAGCTTTAAACTGTAAGCAAAACAAACCCCACAAAGTTCAGTTTGACAGTCAATTCCATGAGTCAATATTGCAGCTTGTTGTTACAAAACTAAGCCATTATGCCATACCAAAGCCTGAAGTTGTTGAAAACTGAATTCCTTTCAGATGTTTGCGAGGCAATAAAATGCATGTTCTGAATAACATCAACAAGGATGCATCTTGCATGGGTGATTGAGATCTGACTTTACTTAGGTTTGTTGATTTACTGTGAAAATTCAGTGCTCAATATACGTCAGGATTTTCCATTTCTTACATGTGTTGACGTGGCCTACTGGCAGCGTTACATTGTGTGACAAAAAATACGGTCTTGGTCCTGCAACTCCTAGCCACGTGCATTGTCCCTGGGCATAGTTCCTCATGGGTCCATTAGGAGGAAAAAAAAGATTCGTAGGGGTAAGAGACATGCGGTCAGACCCATAGGAGACATTTAAGATCTTCTTAGACGATCTGAAATTCAGCTTGCCCTTCTTACTTGTCAACAGCTTCACGTTCACTATCTAGACAAGATTTTTGTCTGCCACATTTGGAGGGAACAGACTAGATCTGCATATTTGTGCTAGGGAGGGGAAAAAATAGATTTACGCCTTGTAGGAGGTAGAAGGTAACTGATGTCTGCACCACGGCAATTTGAGAGAGGTAGCGCTAGCCACGGGGGCTCACAGTCCCCACTCCAGCAGGGGTGAAGCTGATACAGTGCCACAGGACAGACGAGATACAGGACTAACTTAACTGTTTATGCAACGCTGTCATCCTTAACTGATCACTCCTCTAGCTGAGGGCGGGAGCGTCACTTTGCTATCAAGCCCATCGGCAGAAGAGCATGTAATTGCACTGCCCCCAGAACAACCTGGCTCAGAGATAGTGACTTAAAACATCATCATATCCCTCATGGACTCCCCGTTGTGCTGGACAGAAATGAACTGACACATATCTGCACCTGGGGTGATATACGAGCCAAGAAGCATCAATGTCATTGTGCCATCAGGTACTCTGGTGAATTATGCTTCTGCTCATTCCTCATCTTCATCCATCTCTTACCACTTGTCTGCATGAAATGGGTTCTTACTGGCTCCCTGGAGCTCCCTCATCCCTGCGTGCAGAAAGCTATAATAACTCCTGAGTTTAAAAGAGGAACGGAGTCACCTACTCCTCCCCACGCTTCCAACCTGGAATGCAGAAAAGGTCTTTATTTAGCCCATAGCAAGGCACAGCCATTCATTGGTGAAAGGCAACGCGTGTTTCTCTCCTACCCCTTCCTCAAAAGCAGCTTATGTGGTTTTCCATGTACTTAACCAAGAAATAATTGTCACATAAGAGAAAATGTTGAAAAACACAGTCTCAGACAAGAAGCTTTCACAATCTGATCTAGAATAGGTAGTAAGTTTAAGTGGATGTCATTGTACATTCGAAGTTAAAATCTTTCTCATAATTTCTATACATCATAATGAAAGTGAAAATTAATAATATTAAGTTCTTTTTTATTATAGACTAGCAGGAAAAATGATAGTATGGATCTTAAAGATTAACAGGGATGTTAACTTCTAAATCAGTATTGCAAATTATGATAGCAGAACCAGCTCATTCTTCCTCAAAAAAAAATAAATCAGCAAACGAATAGCACCGTTAGATGCAACAAAGAATATCCAAGGTTTGTCTGGCTGGTTTATCTAAATTGTCACTTGTTTATCGGGAGATACACAAGTTCATCATAGGGTGAATCACCACCGCCTTTTAATAGAAAAACCCCAAAATATGAAACGGATATTACTAATGGAGACCTAGGGAGATGTCCAAGCCAAGAACATTTTAGACAATGTTTGAAGGTTGAAGAGTACGATAAGAGCACGTGCACAGAAGAAAAGCGGAAGACAATCCTAAGAGCATTCATTAAGTGTCTATAGGTCCCTGAAAAGGCACTCTGTCTGGGGAAGCGACAGCGGTATAAAAACTCAACATTTCAGAGTAGCCCCACGGATCTTTTAATCGCTTCAGCCTTCTGTGAAAACAGAACTAAACCAGAAAACAAAATCCTGATCTTTGACCCCCTGTGCTTCTCTCGGGGCTGTCCTGCCGGCGTTTGCTGATCAGCGACCCAAACTGCAGAGCTGAGAGCGGAGCCCCGGGGATGCCGGGAGGTTGCCTGTCCCCAGGAGCCCCGGAGTGGCGAGCCCCACTGGTCTGCGCTGGTGCTGCTCCAGCCCAGAAAAGCATCCTCCTCTCAGTTCACAGAAATATCTCCCAGCAGCTGACAAATTTGTGCCAGCAGACCAAAATAACTCTGCAGGGGAAGTTTACAAGCACCTGCTGGTATGTATAAATAAGAGTTGCTCTTTCTAAATTTACCCGGGTATGCACCTTTCACATATCCTCAGGCCCACCCATAACTGCAGTTTTCCAAAACACTGCAGTGTGGAGCAGAGATTAGATTTAGCCCTGTTAGGAAAAGGCCTGGAGTTGGCATAAGAAAAAAGTGGTGATTTTATGCATAAGACATGGGATACGGTCTGGGAAGGCCAACCTCTGGCTCAGCAGCAGACAGCTTCTGTGACCTCGTGCAAAGTGTTTGCACTTTGTGTCCTCACCTTTGTAAAACAGTGTTGTCAGGTCCATCTGTCTGTCTCTCCATCTTGCTGTTCAGATTGCAGCTTCATCAGACCAATTTCTTACGTGCCATATGTAAAATGACTGAATCTGCAGTTTATATGCGTAATCTGATGAAACTAGATATTTATTGTAGTGAGTTAAAGTGAGACTATGACTTTCTTCTGTATCAGCAGGATCACAAGAGTACCTCCTGATCTGGGTCTACCCAGCTAATTCCTGTGAACTAGACAGGAGCATGAGCATGCCTGCTCAGATGAACTTCAACTTTATTTGGAGGAATCTAAATCTTTATTTTACTTTTTCAAGAAAATATTCTGAGGTCGGACATAGCTTCCATTGGCTACAGAAACAAAGCACTGGGAAATCAGTATTTTGGATAACACAAAAACTTTCAGAGAGAATTGAGTATGATAAGGGAATGACAAAAGCAGGAAAACCATCAAATTTGTATCACGCTGGAAATGCAATTCAGGCAGCATATTGAGGGAAGTGAGGGCAAAAAGAGAGATATTAGAAAAGTTACACTTTTAAAGCCTCATAGGCTGAAACATAAAGTGCTTTCTTTCATTTGGGGTTAAAATTCACCTAATGTCTAAAGCAAACATGGGCAAAAATTGCCTTAATCCCTAGTCACCTAAGCTTTTTGTAGCACAGAATGATCCCTGAGTGGGTCTGCAGGGGCGAAGGGGGTGGGGAGGGGAAGAAAAGGGAAGGCAGGGGAGCAGCCAGGTCTGACCTTTCATTCCTTTGGCCTGAGAACCCTGGTAGTTCTTTCCTCTCTTGTTATCACTTTGCGTATCTGCTGCTGCAGTAAGGACTGCCATTGTTGCTCTCTGCAGTTAGTAAGCTATTTATGGAACACAACTTTTTTCCTAATTTACAGCAGTTTCTGAGAGAATGTCTTGCTAGCAACCTGCTTATTCTTGCTCATAGAATTTTATTTTTTATAATCTCTTGCAATAAACATAAACAGACAATGGTATAACTTTTTATACCAGTTTAGAGATTGAATTCCGAGAAAAGTAAAAGGTAAGGAAGGACAGCTTGGTGTTACTGAACACGGAAGCAAACCTGTGTTCTTTTTCAAGAAGTCCATACAACCTCCATCCCAAAGGATGAGATCAACTAGTCTGTGGGCATGTGGCTCACAAGACATTTAAGATAGGTCATGAAAGCACAATAAAAATGACTTTACTTGACTACCTCCAAGTGTTAATACAGTCCCACCTTGTGTCCTGCAGGTCCCTTCTGTCCTCCAGAAGCATAGTAGAAGCAGTTTCAGTTGCTTCTCTGTGAAATATAAAAATCTCTGAAGTCTGAGAAGGGGCTTTCCTTTTTGTTAGACTAGGTGGTGTTTCAGCACAGACCTGGCCATAAAACTCTTGAAGTTATAGGTAAAAGCTTGCTTGAGTAGGGCCATTCGTTTCTGTAGGGCCATTTATAAAACAAATTATTATGCATACAAGGTAATAAGGTAATATTAATGACAACTTCTCCCCGCAGATAAATAGTGCCTGAAGACTAAGAAATCCGGTGGAAGTATTGCTGACTTGAATAAGGAACAAAGTTTGTGTTTAGAGTATGAACATTTTTTTTTGTTTAGTCAAGTTGTATTTAATCCAACTATGACAACAATAAAACATTTTAATTATATTTTTCCATCACTCCGGAGCCACAGTTTGCAAAAAGAAAAATAACTTACTGCTTTAGCAGTCATCTCCATTTCCCTTTCCTTGGGATGTCTGGTTAGTACCCATGGATCACTGCTGAGTGAATCTTCTAAGAGGTCTAAGTAAATAATCCTTCATTCACTATCAATTTCTTGGAAAACATTTCCTTTAGCTGTTGCTTTTTTTAAAAAGTCAACAAAATTTTCATGGGGTGTTGGAGAATAATGACTTAGCACCAGCTAAGCATGTTCTATGTTAAAATACAATAAGCTGTTAGTATCCCTGCTTCAAATACAATTTTTTTAAAGAATCAAAACTTTGCATGCCACAGAATCAACAGGAAAATGGTAAGTGTTCAGTCATTAAAAATTCATTTGGTATTCATTGTAACTGCATTAATCATAATGTATTCATTTGGCATTCATGTGGCTGTCACATGTAAGAGTTCAATTATACTGCACACCAGCTAATGAGCATATAAAGCGTTACTGAATCAACATTACTGTGCAGCATTTTCTTATTTGCATTATTCATATGCTTCAGGTTTAAAAATCTATCCTCAACAAGCTGTTAAAAAGCAGCAGTGTATTATAAAAGACACATTTTGGAGGCCTTGCTTTTGAAATCTGTTCAAGTGTCTGTCTAAGCAAGTGCTTATGTAGCCTCTGTCACTGGAGTATCTGAGTACCTGGAGAGCTGCCCATGGTTTTCTCGCGTGCCTAAAACCATACTGTTAAAATGTGGTCCTATTATTTTCAACAGGGACAGTACAGCACAACATGCGAGCCCAGATGGATTAAGGCAATTAACTTCCCATCATTTCAGTGGGAACATCTAAACGCTTTTGAAGAGCTGAGCGCTGGTCTTCAGAGGAGGGAGTGCCTCCTTGTGATCAACACACTGGGTATGGGAGGCTTCAGGAGACTGTTACAATGGGTAGGGACCGTGTCAAGTTGTGAAGCATACTGGTAACTTCCACTTTTAGAAAAAGGTTTAGTCAAATCTTGGACCCTGAGGGATAAATGAGAAGAAAAGGCCAAGAAAGAGATCCTTGGGAACTCCTGTCTTCCTACCTATCTCAAGCTGGGGTTGTGTTGCAACACCTCCCATCACCACATGCAAGAAACGGACCCCCCCCCCAAAAATATAAAATTAATTGTGTTCTAGAAACTACAGAGTAAGCAGGGAATCAAGATCATTTAGAAAGATTGAGAAACTTGTTAGGGAACATCAAGGCATCATTTGTTTACCCAAGGCTGATCTTCATGTGAAGGGAGCCCGACCTGCTGGTGCTCGTGCTTGGGACCAGTGTTTGCATCCACACGGTACCAGGAGCTCAAACACCTGCCTCAAACTTTAAGTGAGGGACAGATTTTAACCTATGCAGATTATTTCAAGATATCTTTCAAGTTTGAGAGAAGTCTAGGCTGCACAGAAATCACTGTGATTTTGGAGATCTGCAACTACAACCCAGAGAAAGAATAAAAAAGCACCTTTGAAAGGAAAACAAAAATGAAATGCACATGTGCTTTTCCGCTACCATTTAAAATATCCCTGCTTTATAGGCACCTGCTGCTTTCCACCCACTTTATGTGCATCGCTTTGTACAGGATCTCCAACTCATCATTTTTTTACATTGTTTTCTTTTTTCAAGGTGCATTCAATTACCCTCATTCTTTTTACTTGTGTCCTACGTACCTTCTTCCTACAGTGTTCCTGTGTCATTTTTAATTCCTACATTTTGAAAAGAAGAAAAACAGAGTCACACTCATCTTTGTTTGGTGGGATGAGAAGGGGAGTAACCTTAGTTTACAGAATAATTCCTGTTTCATGTAACTTTCCAACTCTCTTGTTCACAGGGAGATTTTAATGTGGATGTACTGAAAGTCCCCATTTGAGAATCCATGCAGAAATTCTGAAAAGTCAGCAAATTCTCAGCAATGGTATCAAGTATTTCAAAGATTATTGTGCATTTTCTTAAATGCTTTTAATACACCCACCCTTTCCACTAACCTCTGCAGCACTAAACTGTTTGAAGTTGGCAGAACAAGATTTTGTTCCAGGTGTTTAGACAGTAGTCTAGAATTAGGTCTAGATAAGCAACTAATCTAAGTAATTAGATCATTTTCTTGATGCCTGAGCTGAAAATTGTTAAAACAATGTAAAATTAATAAAAGCTTGTCATGACTACAAGTGTGATTCTGTAACTGGCTCAAATGTAGTAACTTAAAATGGATGCAAGAAACATGACTTTATATCAGAGTTGTTTTTTCTCCATCACAGTTACCATGCTCCCAGCTGTGTTTGTTTAAGCAACTAAACTTATTTGGGCTTAGTAACTAGTTAAATGACAATATTTCTTGTTTGTTAGACTTTAGAAGAAGCATAATGAGAATAAGAAATCTTTATCAGACAGAATTTCCGAAGCCTTGCCTTCTTCAAGGTAACACAAATATTTCCATGCAATTGAAGAGAGTGAAAGCAGAGAAGAGAATGTAAATATAGATTTAAAAATGAGACTATAATTAAGATACAGTAGTAAGAGACAGAGATATAGAAATTTAGAGGGCTAAGACATTTTGTTATCAACATGAGAGTCCTACGTCAAGGGAGAGTCAAAACTGCATCTACAATATCTCTTTTCAATCTCTAGTATATAAAGCACATATATTACAATTTAAAAAAAAAAAAAAGATTGGATATAAAAATTTCCAATATAAGAGACTACTTCAAGTGTATTGAGGCTAGTTTTTTTATCGCTCAGCCTCCCCTGCAAAATTATCAGCATACAAAACCTGAGAGATCTCTGAATTCCTGCTGTCTGGTGAGTTGATAAGACTGGAGAGAGCTGCGACTGCCAAAGCAGAAGTACTGCTGCTTTTTCTTGAGGATCCCAAAGCTGTTTCCTTACAACAGCTGAAATATTGATCAAAAATTAGATATACCAGGTGAATATTACGCATAATGTGCAAATATGTGGTGGGTTTTAAATGAAAGAATCCTTACTGTGTCTACTAAATCTCTTCGTCTTTTCCTAACATATTGCTTTCTTGGAAAGCATTTCCACTTTTACGTCGGTGATTCTATTGCCAGGTTCTATCTGATAATTGTCCATAATTCAGTTTTGTGGGAAATGCTCAGCTTCTTAAATTCTCTGCTCAGCATATATGCATTTGGTTTTGTTTCTTTTCTAAAAATTAAAAAAGTGGTTTATGGTACTGAACAAAAATGCAAATATATCTGTTAACATTTTGAAGTGTTTTCTTCTAATCACATAACTGCAAGACCGTCCATATAACCAAATGCTACTCCCAAACCAGCAGTCACACCTGTGTTCTGCATGACTATTCTATTACTTACAGACTGTTATTTGCTCTAAACGCAACTCTATTTTATTACGATGTTATCAATTACTGCCTTTTCTTCCTTTAGTGCTTTTAGTACAGGATAAATTACTCACTTGGTAAGTGTTAAATACAGGAAGGTAGAGTTGGGTCATGATATCGTATTCTGCTAGTTCATGCTAGAAAAATGTATGCAGCATGTGATATAAACTTCAGTGCAGCAGGAGTTTAGGCTTTATTGACAAGCCTGAAAATACTATCTCATAAATTCTTTGCACAGAATTCCCCAGTAATCAAAGAGTTTGAGCATCTTATGTATTTCTAAAAATGAAATATGCATATTACTGATTGAAAATAATGGATGTTATGATTGGGAGAAATGTATCACTTATATGTACTTCAAGCCTTCAGCCAAACCCTTTCATTAAAGAAGATTAATTTCAGGCTAAATATAAAAGAAGTTGGAATCTCTTTTTGGTAGAATTCTCCATTTCGTGTTTTCTGATAGCAATAAAACCTACATTGCTATTTTCTTGAATATAAAATATGTTTAAACAGAACATAAATCACAGTGAAGTCCACCTGAGATCACAGCAACTCTATTTAAGGATGTACAACAGCAGAAGCAGGGTTTTAAAGCGTGATGGCCACATTCACTCTTCACTTTCATTATCTTACAGAATCTAAGTTCACAAAGAGTCAATGGCAGCATAGCATCTGGCCCAGCTCTCATCTGACTCCCCAGTGGATCCAAGGCAAGGTGACACTACTCTTAGAATAGCCCTGGCTAACCCACCTTGAGTCTCCCGAAATCCCATAGCGTATGCAACATCGGATCTTTTTAAAAGCAAATGCCTTTTCCCTGTCTGCCCATTACTGACATCACTGCAAGAACTTCCAGCTACACCCAGGACCTGTCCATCCACCCAGCAGATAATTGTAGTCTGAGGCCTTCGCTAAGCGGCAGCAGGAGCTCAGCTTTTCTCCTTCTCCGTCTCTTCGAGTTCTACCAAACCTCGTGATTGATCTTGGGTCTCTGTTCAATTAGTTTGGATTAAGGGAGAAAATTTCATCTGCCAAATATTGACTGGTGCAATATAGGCATGGAGGTTCAAGCTACTTGGCTGGATGCCCTTTACAGTCAATGGAAATAAGTAAGCTTAATTCATCTTACGCTAAATTAGGACAACTAAATCGCTGCCGACAAATCACCAAACAACTCAAAGGACAGTGAGGAAGAAACATATTTAATTTTCTAATAAACTTTGTTATTTACCTGTTCTCTACATAAATTGCTATGTCTTTGTCCTTGTAACATTATTATTTGTTCACTAATTCATTATCTTCTTATGTCTTTATTCTCTGTCCATTAGAGGAATGAGATTCTTTGGATGGCATTAGTAAAGAAAGAACACTGCCAGTGTCCGCTCTCATTTTCATTAAATGATTTATGCCTTTTTATGGATCCTATTCATCATATATCACTTGTGTAATGGTGAGCAACAGGTTTCATAATTTCTTATGCAATACAGCTTTCATTTGTATTTTACTCATTAAAATTCTCCTTGTCTGTAGCAAACATGCTACATGCCTATAATAGATTTCAGGGGTCTATTGTTTCTGCACAGAGAATCAGGATAAAGGACTGGAAAAGGTAGTTGTAATCCGGATAAAACTAGAAAATACAGTTATACTTGGAAAACTTACTGTATGTGTTCAGATAGTCCTTTGAGTCAGTTTTCCTCCACAGACAGGACTCACTCTTGGAGAGATCTGGATTCTGCTGACAGTTCTCTGACAATGCCGTCAGGCTGCAGCCCTACAGGACATAACACATGAACCCAGTTTATTCACCTCTTTCATTGATGACTGCTACCAAATGAACTCATCAAGACCGGATTTGGTAAGTACCATGCAGTGTCAGAATCATTTCATTCAACAAAAGCAGCCTTTTGGACCTTTTCTGCATTGATTTGTTATGTGGCACAGTATTCATGTTCTTCTGTACCAAACCTCCTACGTTTGGCTGGCTTTCTTTGTCTACTGCAGTAACATGCGATGACCCATATAATTCTGCAAAATATCATAGGTGTCAGTGGTTGAAATTCAATACTCAATACTTCAATTCGATACTTTAATACTTAAAATGTAATCTATAAAATATCAATTTTAATTAGTACATTTGACATATTAAAAAATCAATACTTAAGTAGTGAAAGATTCTGCTGTTTAGGCTGCACTCCACATGGATGATCATTTCTAAATTAAGAGATGCAAATTTAATCAATAGATTTAAAACTTTACATCACTTGAGGCACTTGAATTGCTTCTAATCAGCCTAGTAAAGTGAAAGCATCATTTAATTGTTGTTTTTCCCCCCTCTTTGAAAGACAAACCTACCTTCAGGCTGGATTTTGCTCAGAATAAGCTATATTAAATGCAGCTTTTCTCTTCTTTGTTATTCTTAGCAATTAAAAGTGTATTTAAAATGTCAAGAAAACAAACAGTTCAAAATCCCAGAGGCCACTTCATCATTTAAGAAACTTTAGCAAAATCAACATCTTAACTTGGGTTTTAAAAAATAAAATTGGTAAAATGTAGTTTTTGCATTGTCATACTTTTAGCAAAGCAGAAGATTTTGTTGCTTATGTGAAATCAGCCTTTATATAGTTTAATGTTCTTGCTTTACAAAGTTACTTTTTAAAATTATAATTTTTTAAAATAGGCTGTATAAAATTCTCATGCTTTGGTAACTGACACTGTGAACCAAAAATTATTGAAGTTAAAATTCCTTCTTTTCTTCCCCTATTTTTAAATTTAAGATCTATGCGTTGTGGTTGTCCCAGCCATCTGTCAAAATACATGCTCGTACTAAATTTTAGTCTTTAAATATATTTTATTTTTTCAGAATGTTCATCAACAACTTGTTGAATTTCCTTCTGCAAAATGGACAAGAAAGGCTAAAGACCTATTTTTATCTTTTTATGTGAAAGTTACACTGATAGGAATACTCATGTACTTGATGATTTTTTACACCTGGAATTAGTATTAATTTTTTCATTGAATTCTATAGGATTATATCTGCATGGTAATTATTACACATGCAGTTGAAAGTATCTTATAAACATTTCATATCAATATATCTTGAAGATTTTCAGGCTAGATCTTTTGATAGAATGCATGAGGCCCATGTTTCTGTTAAAATGGACTAGCGCTAATTATAATGGAGAGGAATGCAACTGGATTCTTCTTTTTTCTTCAAGCTATTTGTGGGTAGCACTGCATGGAATGCACCATATTTTCAAATGGAGCAGGGTAACTTCTTTATAAAATCTGGTATGCCACCACCTAGCTATTTGGCATGCAAAGCTATTGCAATTACATGAAGAAATTGGTTGAAGTCATACTTAAATTGTTATTCATCCAGTTTTGCCATAAGCCTACAAATTATACAAATAATTATAACCTGCAGTTACCGGTAGCATGTCTTCATTAAAAAGTGTTCTGGTGAATCACAGGCAACAGGATATTTAGACATTTGCATGATTTGAACTGGGTTAGCAATCTTTTCTTTCCACAAATTTCAAGGACAAAACCAGTATGACATATGCATATTAAAAAAAAAAAAAAAAAAACCTGGGCACTGCAACCGAACACTCATGTACTCTGTGATACAGAGGAGTCACCTCAGCAGGAGTTTCCGGGGCAAAATATTTTTGGACACAGGAGGGAAGCAGAGATGATATTTCATGTCTGAACTGTGGCTTCCTAGAGGATCTGAGCTACAAGGAGCCACTGATTTCTCAAGTTGAAATCTTCAAGAAGCAAAGAGCATTAGTTACTTTGTGGTATTGTGGAGACGTTCAGTAACATATTCCACATGTCTCAGTCTAAGATGAACCATGAGTATAAATTCACAGGCTGGTGTGAAAGTAATGTCCTTTCTATATATCCTTTCAGTTAGGATTCTGTCTGAGAAAGGGAGTTCTGTCCTATTTTTCTATTCAATACAGCACAATAAGGACAGTTAGGGTTTAGGGAGTCAAATGCTGTATTTTTCATTTAACATTCTATCCAGTTGAGTGCCTATAAGTCCCAGTAGGCTATGGAAATCTTGGAACAACTCATAGGTGTACTGGAATCTGGTAAATTTATTCCCTCAAACCCAGATCTATTGGCTGTCAGATGCTTGGTGAAAAAAAAAAAAAGTCCATATAAACATATTTCAGCTTTACTGTGCAAGCAATTGTACCCCCAAACCCTCATTTAATGAAGGTTGCTAGTATTACAAGAGATCTAGCAAGCAGCTTTTGAAGGAAATGCTGGGGCTGCAACTAGAAAGTGTGCAGCAGATATTTTCGTGTGCAGCAAGCTGTCAGACCTTTTCTTCTTGTGCTACCGAAGGAGAACTATTTCCTGTTCCATCTTTCAAAATCCTTTGACAAGGGTGATAAAACTGCCCAAGTGCTGGTGTGAAACCCACCCCCCTCCCCTTCTCTGCTTACAGGTGTTAATGTAGCATGCCTGCACGTACAGGTCTTATCATCCACATTCAGAGGGGGACACAGGAGAAAATCCAAACAAAACTGAAAAAGAAAGCACAGAAAGACCCAAACTTTCAATTTGATTCAATTACTTTCTTTCAGGATATGATTCTTCATCTATGTTCATCAAACGTACTTGTAAACCCTAAATCACAGCACAGCTCTTGCAATGTAGAGTGTGACTAGTGGCATGTTTAGGTTTTTCCATGCTGTCCAGAATGCTGCAGAGATTACTTTTAACATAATGGCTTTTAATGGTTTTCAAGGTCTGAAATGATCATATGGCTGACACACATTTCATTTTGTTATCCATTTGACTAGAGTGCCTCCCCATGAGGCATACTTTCTACTCTTTTTTGCCTGTTTCCTAGGCATTCTGTAAGAACTAGGAAATTTCCAAATTGTTACATAATTCCAAAGGATCATCATTCTTTCCAGAAAGTTAATGTTATTACTGTGTATAAAAAGCCATGATAGTTTTATTTTCTTATAATTTCCAACTGTATGCAATAGTAAAAATTAGGCAGTGTCCAATACCTTATTTGTTAATAGAAAGATCATTCAAGACTATCTCTAAAATCTTAACAGCTGCATTCAGGAGCCTATATATTATCCAGAACGGGCAACCCGTGTGCTTTTCACTGATTTTGTAAACACTAACATGTCAATTATTTATTTATTTTACTAGATAATGTGTGAGCAATCAGTTATCCCCTGACCTCAGATCCCCCAGGCACTTCCCATCTGTCAGACTACACATGTTCTTTCCCTACGTCGGTCTAACACCCTAGACTTGTACACATCCCTTACAACCCAAAAGCTGAAATAAAAACAAGAAGGATGCCTCATCCAAATAACTCACCTCTGCTCTCCCTGTTCCTCTCCAAAACTCTAGGGAGTCATTGGTTTGACTCTGCCTTTGAACTTCATAATATTATACATATTTGTGAGACCAACATATGTTGTTTCCTCAGCGTGAGTGAAAGCTTCAACTCTGTTCAACTAAGGCAAAAACATCTTTACAACGAGGCAGGACCTCAAGGCATCTCCCGTGACCTTCTGTGGCAGACACATCACAAAAGTGAGCCCTAAGGGTTGTTTATTTTCCTCTCCTTAATTCTTTGAATAGGTGATTTTAATGAAATACAGAGTAATTGGACCTCTTTAAAAGGCTAAATGAGGAGCTTCCTGGAAATGTTTTCCTTGTGTGTTTACACAGGATCATAAATAAATTTATATAAATTTAGTTCCTGGATATTTAGCTCACATTGTAATAAATTTAATACAGTGGTTCAGATTCACGGTTGACATAAATGTTTTGCAAATACAGGGCTATTAAAGTCAATGAAGCTAAGTTAATTTACACCAGTTAAGGGTATGACAGCGTGTACAGAAGATTTTGTTTGCTGGCAAGATCCCCCTGGCTTTGGCAGCTTCAGGAGGTAAAAGAACGTTTAATATGATAGCGGGCCTTGCCATAAGAAGGACATCTTCTCAGACACAGAGGAAATGCATGGGAGGAGGGAGAACTCATTAAAAAAAAAAAAAGTCTGATAATAATAGCATTAGTGTTGAAAACATCTGCATTATAATAAGTTGTTGGTGAATGCCTGCATTTTCTAGGTATGTGGGTGGCAGCCGTGGACTGCCTCAGCTGTTGGAGACGCACAGTGGTAGCCTTTACATGTTTCCTATTTCTATTTTGTCACAACTCATAGCCATTAAAATAATTGTGCAACTCATTCAAGCACACATGCCTTTTAAAACGTTCTCTCCCACATGGTGCAAAGCAATAGCACACCACCCCGGGAAGAAATCACCATCGAAGCTACCTGAGGGTAGGCTATGAAAAGAGAGGAGATTAGGGTCGCGTGTACAAGTGTGGCTTTGACTCACCCAAACCAAGAAAATCCTCCGGGAATTTGGTCTTTATTTGCTTTTTTTGGTTTGGGGGGTGGGGGGGGGTGGGGGTGGGGTGGTTGGGCTTTTTTGGTTTGTTGTTTTCCCCTAGATCACTTGCCTTTCATTTTTGTGGTTTATTGGTGAGGAGCTAACACTGTCCAAGAGATGGGCCTAAAAGGAGAAGTGACATTTTTTCCTTTGCTGGGCAGATAAAAATACTTATAAGTTCACTGCTCGTTTGTGCAATACATCCTTTCAATTTGTAAAGTTGTTCTCTGTAAGCATCAAGCACTAACAGGCAAGAAAAATTCACCTTTTCCAATTATTCTAAAGAGTTTAAAGTTTTCTTTATAATTTGTTTTTCACTACTGAACTCCCTCCTCCTATCCCCACCTATGCAGAACGTGTGCCCTAATAGCAAGGGTCTGACACCCAACAGACACTTCTTAAATATATACATTTTACATATACAGCCTCTTTTTCTGACTTATGTCCTCATGTCCCTCACTTCACCAAATTTGGTTGTTGTGGCCTGTACCTATTGCATAGATTCCAGGTGAGTTTTCAGAGCAGAAAATAACAAAAGTTACCTGACAAACTCCCTCCCCACCTTATTTTTAATATAAAAATTTTGAAATAATACAATAACTGAAAAAGTTGACTGCTTATTAAAAACATCTATAAAATAAAGAAAAACATTTTATTCATTAAAGGCTTTCCTGATACTTTAAAAATTAGAAAATAATGCTTTGGGAATTTAGGGTTGCTTTTTTTGTTGTTATTTATTATGAAAGTAAAAGGTCTAGAAACTACATGTTGTTTTAAACTTATTTGCTAGGACTGTGCTGGGAAAGGTGATGGCACAGATTTAGTAAAAATGATAGCAGTAAGCACTGGTTTCGTCAGAATAACTTTCATATCTTTTCCTGAATTTTATAGGAGCTAATAGGACTTCATGGAGGCATTTACATTTTCCTGTTGGGAGAACAGGAAAAATTTCTAGTGTTGAACATGAGGGGAATGAAAGCGAAGACCCACTCACAGCACTGATTGAAAAAGAGAACCCTCTAAGATTTGTTCACTTTCCTTAGAAGGTTCAAATTTTAAAAATAATAATAATAATAAAAAGTATTGCAAATAGATTTTAAAAGTGCTGGGGTTTTGACTGTAAAAAATAATCACACAACCTTATTTGATGTGAGGAAGAGATGCAAACCAAATCAGAGAGAGTACCGTAACGAGAGGAAAATACCAGAAAAAGAGTTCTGATGTGGTCAATACTGCAAGAAATAATGGATCTTCTTGCAGAGAGAATATTCCACTTAATATACATGCTTTTTAAGTTTACCAGTCAGAAAGTTATGTCATGCTAGAAGGCACATGCACCAGTTTCAGTAGGCATTTTTCAATTTGCCATTTAAAGCACAGATTGGTACATACCTACTCAGTTTTTACTCATTGCTCCAGGATGCAACTACATTTCCCCTGATATACTTGGATAATAAAACAGTTGGTGGTAATTATCTTAATGATTTCAGCATGAAGATTAGTAAACCTTGTAATTTTTATCCTTGCTAGTATAAATTAGTTTACAAGGGCTCAAAGTACCTGTTAAGCTGCCAAATCAACGTACACATTTTCAGCACTGATATTACCCTCTGACTTTAGAACAGGAATACTTTTGAATAAAAAGCGATGCCTCTCTACTTTTTGAATAGGAAGCATTAGTAATTGAAATAGTAGTTGGAAACAGGCTGCGGATTTAATGCCCTTGTTAGAAAAGGGCAGAAAGAATGAGGGGAAAGGAAAAGTTACACTTCAAAATGGAAATTGAGATACAAAAATCTGGGGGAAAAAAAATCCATTTCCTTTGTTTTTAAAGAATGTTCATACTTTGAAATTATCATAATTACAGTAATATTACATTATGTATATTTTATAACACAATACTATGTATATAATATGTAATGATTTATTAATCTGAGCCAATTAAGACCCTCAATTTAACAGAGTCCAAAGGCACTTACTAAATTTGTAATGCATGTTGCAGCCTCTCTTTATTCTGTAAATCACTTGGATAAATACTGCTGCAGTGCGAGGTTAAGCAACCCTCTCACCTGAACACACAAACACATTCTGCAGTGGCACCAAGAGTCACTTGCGTAGTCGTAATCCGTTTACAAAAAATTCCATTAAGGAATTACTCTTGCATGTATGAGCATTGAAATACAATGTATATCCATTTGCACAGATGAAGATTGCAAGGCTGTCAAACACTATTTTGAAAAGTATGGTAGATAAATATTTTTCCATTACTTCAATTTTCTATTCAACTTGTATACTTTCCAATCACATAGTTAATAATTAGTCTCTTATCTGGAAACTTCTTTGAAAAGACAGTTCCAACCTATGATTTTCCAGCACAAATCAAGAATCAGGATATAGACTGTCTCACAAGAAGTCTCCAAGTTGAAAGGAAACTTTGAGTTAACATTTAGATCTACATCCCCAATCAGATGTAAAACTGAAAGCAGCTTATCATCTGTTTTACAAGTTTACTTGACCTGTCCCTGCATGCAAGCAACACACTTGCTTTGTCAGTAACCAAAGAACAGCCTGAAGGACATTATTTTATTCTTCTCAAAATTAATTTTCCTTGTAATATCTCAAAGATGAGATTATCAAAGTATAAACATAATTTTTATTGTTTTCAGTGCTATCAAGTTATTGACTACTAAAGGTCTAAGAGTAATCACACAAATTTTCTAAAAATTACTTTTCAGCAACTTTGCATTTGTTCTTTTTCATTTTCTGCTTTACTTAGGTTTTACTATTTTTCATTTGTCCATAATGTAACTTGTATTCACTATTCATGACATAAAAACAAAATATGGGAAACTCTCATCTTATTTCTTTCCATATTCTCAGTTTCTGTGTGCAGATTTTGACAACCATCTGCTTAGATTAGACTTCACCTCCTTCTCCCCTTCATCCCTGTCATAATAAAATATTGACAGAAACAATTTCTTCCAGGAAAATAGAAAGTTAATAGATAAGTGAAAACTCTACTTGGTTTTTCATTAAAGTCCTGATGTACTCTCACAACCTGTGTTGTATTTATTTCTATGATCATCTGAAGCTGTGGAAAATTAAAAGGTAAAGCTCCAACCAACACTGGGTTTCACAATGGGATTCAGAATATATCTAATATTCACAAATTACTGTAGAGCTTTTGCAAATAGCAAGGAACATGTCTGATGAAAATCTCCAGGTGCAATAAATGTAGCGTAAGAGGAGGCTCTTTAGCAGCAGCTAAAGGGGACAAATGACAACATTGCCCACACACAGGTTTATGGAAATGAGAAAAGATTCATAAGGCGGCCGGGCTTTACTCGACTTCAGTATTTCTAAAATTGTGCTGGTTTTTTACCTGTTCAGGCTGCAGGCAGAGGAGCAGGCCAGTGACTGTCCCCAGCCCGAGGTCTGACAAATGGCACAGACATGCAGAACTGCAGGATGTGACACAAGAAGTCACTGCACGGGAGAGATGACAGAACAAGTCGCAAAACACTGATTGGGAAGGGGAGGGGGAGAGGGGGGGGATTTTACAGGTGGTGAAGGGGGAGGTAGGGCAGAAATGGCTGAACTTCACAGGTGCTCGGAGTGGGTTCTGGGGAGTCACGTTTTGCAAAGCCAACAGCTCAGTGGTACCAAAAGTTGCCAAGATTACCCAGGGAACTGTCAGAAACACCAAATTTGGGTATGCAAGCAGCAAGCAAGGACTAGTGGGGAAAAGAGATACCATGGAATGTAAGTTCTACGGCAGGTCCCTGACTGCCACAGACAAAGCAAGGCAAGACCCCAGCCTGTTGTCCCCCACAGACCACAGCTGGCCGATGGCTGGGACAACCGAGGCAGGAGCACCTTGCCTGGCACTAGGGTCCCCTGCCAGCGCCAGTCTTGGGCTGGACACCATCAGCAACTACCCATCACCAACAGCCTTCTCCCTCAGCATTCAGGGAAGGATGCCCACAAGAAGAAACACACAGCTGGAGAGACCTTGTTTTGTAAAAGTCTTCCCTTGCACTGCCAGTTCAAAATTCTGAGGGATCTGATTTGTGTCTGTTTTGCTGGATGGTTTTAGCAGCTGTATGCCATGATCCAACTTTTGATGTTCTAATGATTTCAGATCCTCAACGTTTTTGCAGTAGGTGTAGCAACCCTTATTTGTCATTCTCTACTCAAAGGATCACTTTGAGCAACAACTGAGCAACTGGGGCTCTGAGCAACCTACTCCAGTGGGAGGTGTCCCTGCCCATGGCAGGGGGGTTGGAACTTGATGGTCTTTAAGGTCCCTTCCAACCCAAACCATTCTGTGATTCTATGATCAAATATCTCCCCACAGCTATAACATGGCTCTGGCAACTCACACGCCCTTGACTGTTCTCTTGGCTGTGACTCCAGGTCTCTCTCCGAATGGTGTATTTCCAGGATTTCATCTCACGTTTTGCAAGTGTGCCCTACATTCTTTGTCCTCAACCTTGCAATCTTGCATTTGGCTGTTTAAAAAAAAACCACTAGCATTTTTCCCAAAAGAAACACCTTAGAGAGCAATTTAGACCACTCTCTATATATGAGCTAACTTCATAATTATTTACTGTTCAATCAGCTGTAGTGTCATTTGTACATTTTCTCAGTAATAAGTCCATATATTTTCTTCCAGATTTTTTGCTGATGTATCTAATAGCACTGGAACAAGTCGGTAAGGATTCTCATTAGAAACTTCCACAGCAGATAATGATATAATATTGCATAAAGTACTTTTTGCCACCTACTACTTTAGCAGTGTGACTGAGCACCTTAGTCTTTTAAGGTTGTTTCTATTAACCCCGTGTCCAACTTCTAAGAAGTGCTGAATTTAAGAGAAAAAACTCAGATTATGAATCTATCTAATAATTACAGTATTTAAATGGCTAATAGAAAATCCTAAGAGACTTTGCAAATAATTTTTATACTTGGAAGCTGATGTTAATCAGGTGAACTTAGTGAAAAAAAATTGATTAAGTTGATTAGCAAGAATCAGATGGGGATGATGCTAACAGAGTTAACTTGTAAGGAATATAGTTTCATACTGGTTTCAGAAAATGAGAGAGAGAATTAAATCAACTTCTCTTGCAGCCCTTGTTCCTGAGAAAGAGAAGAGGCAGCAGAGAAATAAAGGAAGTAACAAGAAAGACAAACAAATTTGCTGTAGCTATTTTACAAAATTTGATAAGAAAGCAGTATCAATTCTCAATTTCTCCTGTGTCCTTTGTCCTTGTTTAAAAAGGTACCACTGAATACTAAGCTTAAAGCACTGAGACAGCCTAAGTTGTAATTAATGGCTATTAGTGCGTAAAATAAATAGATACTTCCATTTTACTGGGCATTGCAGGGTAGAAATATAACCAAATATGGGTGCTACTAATTGACTAATTAAAATCTTAATTTCTGGAGTTCTGTGTAGTGTGAGTATGATTTTTAGTTGGATGACAGTTACTTTAAAAACCTTTCGGTTATGCTGCACCAATAATTTCACAATATAAATAGATGTTAAGGCCAAACATTATTATTTGATCACATCCTCAAGTATTCATATACAGGAAAACTGTTCTACTATTATTCTAGGAAAATAAAACATTGGTATAGTCTTCATAGAAACAACAAAGTTTTAAAATTTTCCCATGCAACAGAAGTAATGTATTTTTAGGAAAATGTTTAACAATTCTTGAGTCTCTTCCAAAGATTAACTCACAAGCTCTGAAACAGTAGTGTTCGAGAGCATAGATAAAAGTGTGTAATAAGATGCTTAATCACTGGATTGAGTGCAAACCTGAAGGCAACTTTTATTGTGGAAATCCTCTTGCCTTTCCATTAAATTTTCTCTCTTCTGAGCAGACGGGGAAAGGGAGGAGGAAAGATTATTACTGATTTAATTAAGCTACTAAGATTACTGGTCCCATCCATTGGGAAATGACAACTTTGAGATTGTGAATTGGATGTAATCATCTCACCTCATTACTATTTTTGTCATGAAAATAAATTAATTTTGTATATTTTCTGTTCTCATTACTATACTTGTCATAAGAGGAAACTATCAAAATTCTAATAATACCTGATGTACTTTGATAATTATGGGACTATGCTCTGCAACTTTGACATTTTCAACCCTGTGCTTGATTTGCTGGCTATTCCACTCCCCCCTGACAGGTTAATAAAGGCTGTAAATATGGAATCAGCCAGGTAATTTTCTACAAAATGCAATATCCCCATTTTATCCCTTTCCAATTTTCAGCTATAATTTGGGGGGAAAGCAAACAGAAAATCAAGCTGAACTGCACTGCTATTAGTGCACTTGAAGGTATCAGAATTTTTGTTGTGCACTGAAGTAAATTATATAATAAATGTGAAATATTATCTCTGGACATGGAGTTTACATTAAAATCCAAGGATTACGCTCTTTTTCTGGAAGTAAGCAGGTTCTGCTAATGAAACCTAACCACAGTTTCATGGATTACAATAAAAAAAAAAAAAAGGTTTTGTATGTTTACACATGGAAACATTGTTCCAGTTTACTAGAGAGAACATCTTGGACAGCAAAATTTACATCAAAACCAAAATATAAAATCAGAAGCTTCAAAACAGAAAGTTATATGCTGCTCTTAACATTACGCTCCAGTCTCCTGTGCCTAGACAAAATAATTAAAACTGGGAACATGGATTTTTCAGAAAGCGCTCTGAATGCCTGGGAGAACAGCCCAAAACAAAGAAACACAACAAGTTAGGTACACATAGAAAAAAAACCTTGTGTCCATGGTCAAGAGAAACCTACCTTCCTCACTGCTAGCCCAACAGATCTGCTCTACTTCTGTATGACTGCTGTGGTGCCGCTGCTGTGTCTGCTCCCTGCCCAGCTGCCTTCATTCTTCCTCTTCTTCCCCATCCTGATAGTTGGAAGCCAGCTGCTGCCAGCATAAGGGTGACAACAGGACTGGTCATCCCTTTGTTTCCCACAAGGAAGCCTCCAGCAAACTGCTAACGCTCACAGTTACGTGGCAGGGGCACAGGAACCAGTGACATGCATCTCACATTGCTTTCTCCAAAACCACCTGGAGAACAATGGTAGGTATCTCTTCCTCCTCTCCAAAGGCTTTTTGTTCCATGAGTCACATTATTCAGCCTCTTCTTTGTGGACCTGTGGCAGAGAAAATGACATGAGACAGGTTTAGGTGTCAGCAGCGTTCCAATAACATCACTCATTTTCAAATGAAGCAATTTTCAATTCTTGAAAGCAGAAGACCTCTTAGTTGTTTTTTCCTTCATTCACAAGCTAACACAGAACTGAGAAAGGACCAAAATGATGATAAATAGAAGAAATTCTTCAAAAAGATATCCATGTTTTCCTCCAACAATGGCAAAATCTGCCACTTATTAAAAGGATGCAAAGCTGTGCTTTGAGTGGTAGCATTTTCAAATCTACTTTTCATCATCCCTACCTTTTTCAAAATGTGTTTGTTGACCCTGGATGAAGGCTGATTTATGTACACTGATTCATGCATTTCTACCTCTAGCTCTAATTTTGTAATTTCAAAGTCAAAATTACTTACAGCTCCTGATGGTACTTATGCGACTGTCCTTCTCCTTCCAGGGCTCTGGGTTTAGTAGGAACATGAAGCTTATGCTGAAAACCTTCCACTGGCATCCAGTCACGTTATTATACCAGCTGAAAGCCTTGGTTCAAGTTTTCAAAGCAGTTAAGGGATCAAGCTCCAGCTACATCAGAGAATGCATTTTGATCTATAAATCACAGAAACAGTGATATTTTTCAGGGAACACAGAGAGTGTAGATCACAAAAGCCAGAACAAAGCATGCAAGAGCCAGGGAGAATGCATTTTCTCTCTAAAGAGACACAGCTCTGAAGGGATCCTCTGTCTTTCAGAGTACACTAGATAGAGCAGGTCTGATTGCCTTTCAGAAGCATCATATGGCCCCATTTTAAGTGTCAGAATGTATTTTTGATCTCTAGCTCGATAATCCTCCCAGAAGACCTCACCAGCTGCACTCACAAACTAAAAATTAAAATCCCTAGTCCTCATAAAGTTTTGGACTCAAAAAGGCAAAAGCATCAAAGCCTTCATAAATTTTATGAGTCATTATAATGTTATGAGGGTATATGAAGCAAGGTGCTATTTCTCTATCACCATCTTTTTGATCAACACCAATGAGAAGTTTCTTCCTAGAGCCTTGTAACAAAATGGGACATCTTAGAGGTCAGAAATAAGAAGTTACTCAGTAAAAATAACACTAGTGAGCAGAAGAATTGGACAATACTCATTAACTGATAAAAGACCCAGGTGCCAAGATATTATTTCTAAAATCTGCTTGGCACTTAAATGAAAATATTATTACAGAATTTGACATCACATTGCAAGCAACCACATGAAGCTGCCTAAGCATTAGGGCACTTGCCGTAGCACAGAGGTTTCGAATTATATGAGTTTGAAGCTCTTATATTCTTTAAGGATTAAATCTCTCCCATGTCCCAAAATTAATGTAGATGTCCCACCAGTCTAGAGTTTTCCAGCATGTATTCTCTAATTATGAAATTTACAGCTTTCAGCAAATGTCTGTAATGAAAGAGGAAATTCTGAAGAAGATAAGGGTTATAGAAACAGCATCACATAAAAATGATGAACATGATTACTTGTAACCACTGAAATAATTTCTATGGAAAGGACTCCAAGTGGCTAGAAAAATCTGATAGTAGAAATTAAAAAATATGGCTAACTATTTTTGGTAGATGTATTAGTCATTTAGAACTTTTAAATTAAATTAAACAAGCCTGTAGAGAAAAAAAAACTAGTTCCACTGAAATTTAAAGCACTATTGCTACTGACCTTAATAAAGTCACTGGGTGTCTAACATGGTTCTGCTGTGTTGGGCTTATTATTTTGTCTAGACAAAAGGCAAGATCATATCTGTAAGTCACATAACAGTTTTGTATCTGTTAGGGAACAATAGTACTAAGCAAAAAGATCAGAGATAGATTGCAGCAGAGATTTAGTTTCTTCTCCACGTGACCTGTGCAAGAGAGATATACATCTATCACTTCATAGAAGAGACTTCCTATGACTCCAATAACAGAAATAATTCTCATGAGTTATACTTTAGCTGTCTTTAATGAACAACAACGTTTCATTTTAAGCAGTTGGGAAATTCAGAATTTGCAGGGGGGATTGTGCTGCTCTCTTAAGCGTTCTGAACGATCAGAAATTCATTAGCAACCTCCTTTTTTCTCCGGTACCTAAAAGTTCTGAGGCAAGTATTAAATACTGCTATTTTAAAGCATTCAAAGAAAATTGACAATGTGTTCCATATTTACTAATTCACTAAATTTTCGTGGTCACTGGAAAGCAGATGTCAGGGCTTTCCTGGTAATGTAAACATCTGTGTTAGCTATAAATAAGTAGAACTTTTCTAATACAAAGAAAATTATGAAGGAACAAGTAAAAAAACCTTCAAAGAACTTAATAAAAATTAACCTGTTCTAAGCAATGTATTTCTACAGAGGTGATCTGAATACTAATTCTTTCCAGGAGATCTAAGGAAGCCTCGGGCTATATTTCCAGACAGTATATACCAGAAAAATAACAGTTACATAAATATGTGTAGATTATTAGTGGTTGCCAAATAGATTCATTTGATATTTTTACGATCCAACTGTTTTCCATTTAGCCAGCAGACACTGATATTTTTGTACTGCAGAGAAAACCATAACAGACCAAATAAAGTATTTTATACAGTAAAGCTGTTCTGCCCTTAAGGTACAGAGTTTTTCCATATTGTTTCCATTTGAAAGTTTATTCATATTATGAACCCCCTGCTGACACTGATGCCTCTACTCTCTCTCTCCCTTCCCAACTCTTAAGTCAAATAGTTGGGTCAGCACTTGTACTTTTACTTTGATTATGTGAAGTCCCTGTGGACAGAAACAGTACATCCTGAAACATCTTTATTTTACGGTCTGCTGTGAGCTTACATATTTGAATACTTAATTTACAGACATGCTCAGGGAAGTGTTGATGCAAAGAAACCAGCGATTCATACATAACCCAGATCAAAGCCGTACCTCTCGGTAACACGTGCTCTATAGCATCAGTTAAATAATTTAGAAAAAAAAAAATCCTCCCCCAAACATCTGTAAGTAATTTAAATTAAATTTTAAAAGTCATGGCTGACTTTCACATTATTTTGCCTTTCTGCAGTCTGCTTTTTGTTACCAAAATGACCCCATGCCCTACCGCTGTGCTCATCACCTGAGCGATGGCGTTGATGCAGCCAGGGTGCTGCAAGCACAGCCTGAGCTGGACAGACGAGGAGGAGTCATGGCCACGGACTTCGACTGACCAGAAGCCACATACAGCACCAAATTCCGGCCTCTGTGCCCTGTCTCTCAGCTGTGCTCATTAGCACGGGCTTGCCGTGCCGTTGGCTGAGCTCACACAACATCAATCAGCTCTTTAACAAAGGCAAATCAGCCTGCACCTGCCTGCGATGTGCTGTATGAAGTCTGTCCCATTACAGACACATCCATAACAGAAAATACATGTGGAGACTAGAGCTAGGTGCCTTTATGCAGGCAAGATTACCAACCGGAATGTTCTTATGGATTCGGGGGTCAACACAGTTGCAAAGAGGCACCAGCCTCCTCTTTGCAGGAGGAAGAACGAAGGTGATGGAGCTCAGCATGAGCAGCCTCGGTGCAGATAGAGCCACGGGGTTGCAGAAACAGACATCTCACGTCTATTTAGATTATCTGGGCATTAAAATGTTACACTGTACAGCTCTTGCTCCAGCATGTGAGAAACAGCCACCCCTGTGGGCGACCCTGAACTAGAACAGGGAACGGATACGGCTATCAAATAACACACTCACCATTTTTTACTTTAAGAGGGGAATATTTTACCTGGATCCCAGTTCAATGCACATCACAGTATTGCTTTGGGAAAGAACAAGCAGTGGGGATGAAATATTTAAATCAAATATTGCCGCCAAACAATTTTTAATGTTGAAAGACACCTTGAGTTATGCTTTTTGATTAAGTTAATATTCATATTTTGTTAAACGACGTGCTCAGCACTTTAGGATTGCACAGCATGCCAGATTAAGAAATTACCAGCAAAAACATAAAGATTTTAGTGAGGCCACTGTTTAGCAAGCCAACAGTAATCCCAGTAATGATACTTTAGGGGAGTGAACAACTTACTCTCTGTGAATCAGCACTGTAAGTCATTAGAGGACACAATACAGTCTGCTAAGCATGAGCAAGGGCCAGGTAGGAAATCACAGCAAATGCAGTAGAATTTATGAACGAATTTTGAAATGTCAAGACATTCTTTCACAAGCTTTCTGATGGACTGATAAAATAGTTGAAATTTGCTGTGGATTTAAATGTTCTAATAACTGCAGTATGTCAGGTGGATTTTCACATTTGCCTTGAAGTAGACTTCAGTTATATGACTTTCCTCAAAATAAGGAAGAGTAAAATAAAAGTAAAGAGACACAGTTGACATTCCAGTGATGGAAGCAGAGTATATCTGAAGCTAATATTGATTTAAGCAGTCCAGTTTCCAGATAATTTATTTCACTGTCCTTTTTAAAACAGGATAAATCCAAATTATCTTGAATATATATATTTAACCCATACTTTTAACTCTGTATATCTCAAATTTTGATTGAAGCTGAAAAGCAGAAATACAAGACGCCACAAAAAATATGAAACCATCTTGTATCTCCCTTCCTCATGAACTACTGCTGACTTC
This sequence comes from Gallinago undulata, assembly GCA_026546715.1. Classification (NCBI taxonomy): domain Eukaryota; kingdom Metazoa; phylum Chordata; class Aves; order Charadriiformes; family Scolopacidae; genus Gallinago; species Gallinago undulata. Next base: position 10,374,786 of record JAOTQQ010000032.1, read on the forward strand.
AGTGAAATTATTGCTATTGATTACTAGAAATTACTATTGCCATCTTCTGGTGCAATTGAAAATTGGAAGTTGTTCTCATTAAAACATGTGTTGAGATTACTGATGCTATCTAATGCTAAGAATGGTTGTATTCCTTTTGGAATTGAACATGCAGTGTATAATGGGTGTGTTTTTCCCATAAATAAATAGCTGTGTTTTTCCTATAAGTAAATAGCTGTGGTTTTCCCCAAAGTTTTTTTGTGAACTTGGTGTGTACAGAACTCAAGACAGGTCTTGGAAAACAGAAAGAGAGAAACAGTGATGGCAGATCAAGCTCACTAAACTTCCGCACTTTAATAAAATCCTTTGGGGATAATTTAATGGTTTGAAATAGTCTGTTTGGCTAAACTGATAAGAATAATCAAAGTTTCTGACTATCGTTGAGAAAAAATACCATCAACCTTGTCTAGGCTTTTCAAGGATTTGAACTCTGTACCGAAATAGACATATGCTAGCTTGCACCTTAGATCGGTAATAGTCAAATATCTGATGCTAAGAGCAAACGTTCATGTTTCTAGATTGAAAAATAAGAAGGAGATCTTCTGGCACATTCAAAATACCCTTGTGCAACTTTTACCCCAGTAGGGAAAAAAATAGGCCAACCCACTTAACAACAATCCACTTGTCAAAATAACTCATAAAGATAATAAAACCCACCAACTGAGGGGTTAAACCTTTTCATATAAAAAGCTGCTGGAGGTGTAATGCAAATTCCGGGGTAAAAGATATTGACACATTTTTAAGTATTTTATAAATATTGCAACACTTCAGGCTGCAAAGTAAAATGAACAAGTTTCAGCCTTGAAATAGGTCAATGAATATCTAGTCAGTAAGGATCAAGTCACCAGGGAATTTTACATTATTTGGTGGCTTTATATCACTACATATACACTTCCACTTAAGTACAGCTTTCATGCACCAATAACTTTGTGAAATTTTATGGCCTGCGTTATATACCCAAGGTGTTTTCAGGTTTTCAAATCTGCACATCTGTAAACTAATTATACAGAAGGGAAAGAAATGCACTTGCTTACCTGCTTAGGTTCAGTAGACTCATCTCAGAGTTTTCAGAGATTTAATTTCAGGACAAAAAATAAACACAGAACTTGTTCAAGAGCCCACTGGGAGCTTTTCCACTCACTGCAATGGCACTAAATGCATGATATATGCTCCTTCGTTAATAGGCAGTGCTACTTAAAGACAATTCTTAAATTATTGGAAAAGATTCAGCAATAAAAGAGGTTTCTATTGGCTCTAAGATTAAATACATAATACCCTCAAAGAAGTGTGAAGAGAAAATCACATAGCATGATAAACTGATCCCTTTTTCCTTTCCAGATCTAATACCAAACTAGAAGATAATAGAAGAAAAAGAAGAGTCATTATTATGCTTACCTAACTACAGTATATAATACCTTAATGTTGCAGATGCTCCATTGACCCAGAGCAAAGATACAATCGTTCTGAATTATAGGCAGGGATTGATCCAAAACAGTTTCTCAAAAGGAGGAAATCGCAAGATATGCAAGGACTTGGCCAACTGTGACTTGTTTGAATGAGATGTGCTCAGCCCAGGTCCTTCAGTTCTCCTTGCGACATCACCATGAGCTTTGAATGGAAACTGGCTTCCCGATGTCCCACCAGCAAACCTAAAGAAGTAACCAGAAGGGTTGGCTGAACCTAAAAGTCTTCCAGATCCCCAAAGGGTGGCTTTCTGACATCTCTTTTTTCTCCAGCTGAGGATATTGTATTACCAAAGATGGTGGGTCAAGTTAGCACATCAGGTTGTGTTCCAAAAAAACCCACCAACAACAAAACTGTCTTAGAAGCTCCTGATCCTATCTTTCACCTTCCTTAGTGTACCCCTGAGAAGTGCCTCTTTCCCTTCCTTTCCTGGCTTATGCACCCTGAAATGCAGAGGGGCTGACCTGTATGGCTGAAACAGTTGCCTCAGGGAAGTATTTATTTGAGCAGGAGTGGAAGCAGTAAATTTCTGGAGAAGAAAGCCGAAGTGGGTCTATGCAGAATTATCGGTTGTATGGCAAGAGCCTTGCAACCTGAATTCAATTAACTATAAGACAGATAGATCTTTTACCCTCCATAAATTATGCATTATCAGGCAGCCACTTAACTGATACTCTTGAGTTTTAACCAAACCCATTGGAACTGAAGAACAGAGCAAATTTTTTTCTGGCTTTCCGTTCTTGGACACTTTTGCTTTAAGGCTGCTTCCAAATTTTATCTGTTAGCTGGCTGCATAGCTGCAAATGCATGTGCATTTGCTATGAGGTCTCGTCAAACTAACGGTTAAATCTCATTCTGTCTTGCTTGTAATTTATAATTGTAGTTGAAAGAAAATACATACAATGACTTATAAGGCTATTTTAACATACTTTACATTTCTTTTCAGTTTCCAAAATAAATTTCATTGCCTGAAGTGACCAAAAAAAAATAGTAATTTTTTTGTTCCTGATGTATTAGTATTTATCTTTTCTTTCTTCTACAATTCACGTAGATTTGTTATGGCAGATACTGCACTGGTCCTGTGGATAGGAGAGTTCTCAAATGTCATCCCTCAATTCTCAGAGATCCGTCCTTTCCTCCTTTAAAACTCTAATTAGCCTGTCTACCCTGGTCACACACCCGGCATAAACACCTTTGGTCACACAATAGTTTGGGGAGCATTCATCCATCAGGAAACAGGGAATGTCCTGAGTACTTGAGAAATTTTTTTTAAAGGCATTCATTTTTTATTATTGTGGAAGCAAATCAATTACTCTAATTTCAAAGTTTCGCTGGATTTGAGTCAACAATTACTATTGACTATCATCTGCCAAAGACACATCAAACAAAAATTCAAAACTCTCATGGATGCCAAATATTTTGGCAGCCATCCACCAGTCTCTAATTTTTCATAGCAGTCAGGGTTTTCTGAAGTTAATCAATTAAATACACAATTACTTTCAAATAACAGTAAGCCAATGACTTGAACCCTTCAAAGCAGCACCATTGAAACTGAAGACAGCATTGCTGGAAGGGGTCTCCAAATAGTCCTATCACAGCAAAGGCTACTGTGAGTGGATCAAGACTCTACTGAGCTGGATACTTTGCAAGTTCAGAATGAAAAGGTACTTCCTGCCCAGGGTTCAGATCTTTAAAAAGTATATTATTTTCTGTATTGCGGACACTTCATTTTCCGTGAAAGAGGAAAAACTGGCTACCTTGCAATACATTTTCCCCATGGTTTTTCAGTAGAAATAGATGTTTCCCAGATTATGTGGTTTAACTGTCTTCTTGATTCCAGCACTGATACTGCAGGTCATTTTAGGAAAGTATTGTTACATACCTAATTCCCAGGTTGCCCACATATAGAAAGGAAAAGAATAATTGTCTAAGTACCTTGAGATCTATGGCTAGCAAGTGTTCCTTGTAAGCAGTTATTATTTAGAAACAATAGTGGAGAGTGTTTAAAAATAATAAACCAAAATTTGAACACTTCTGAGGAGGGGTTTTTGTTACTCTTCACTCCCACGCATAACCAGGTATTACAGCAGCAATGGGGAGGTTTGGAGTTTTTTCCCACACTTGGTACACCATCTCTCTCTTTCCTCACCTTACACTATCTTTTCTACTTAAATTTTAAGAGATTTGTTCTTCTTACATTTTATTTATCATTTTTATTTCTTCCATTTCAATGACCCTTCCTTTGCCATTAACCTTTTTGTTGATGTAAAAGGGCATAGACGAAAGTTCTGCATAAAATAGAATTAAATAAAAACCGTAAGTATTGTAGCAAAAATTGTCCTTGTTACTAACACACAGCATGCATTAACCAAATTTGCCAGAATCCCACTCCTTCATCAAAGTCTGGTCTAAAAATCATTTTCCTCTGCCCCTGACCAGCACACTCTCTTACCAAAAAACATGGGCAGAAACACAGTGTTCATAGCTGTGCCCCTAAGGTCTGTGAAGGAGATGGATGTTTTCCTCTCACCCCTTAGAAACCTCAGGTCTCATGTCCATTTATAAAATCAGTGATTGAAAGGAGGGAGAGGGGCTTACCAAGGCTTTAGTCATTTGTAGAGTCTAGGTGGGACTTACCATTTCATTTTACTTCACTGGTCTCTTGCATTAAACAGACAAAGACAACTAAAGTGAACAGAAGAGCAAAAAAAGTTAATGTTGTTTTGTTTTTCTGGTAAGAAAGGGCTTACGTAGCTTTCCAATACCCTTATGAAGAAAGGTCTTTAGGGTGCTTAGGGCATGAGACTGAAAAGAGAGAGTAAACTGATGGGGATTTGGTAGAAATTTGCTAGAACACAAGCACTGCCCCCTCAACATCTTCCTATTCTCCTCTGGTGTCCATGTGTTTGCATCTTGGCTTTTCTATTCATAAGAGTTGCTTGAGGAGACAACAAATGAAGGAAGGGAAGAAAAGAAGTCATAGTACCATTTGTACTCAAACAAAAGCAGATTTCCATGTGGGAAAATGGGAAAAACAAAGGCATTTGGGACCTGAAAGACAAGAAATTATTTATATACCTGTTGCCACATGTTCCTCCTTTCTGTGACTGTGTTGTAGAGGTTTCTTATGCTACTGAATAGATATCAGCTACCTCTTAAATTGCCCATTCAAAGCCTTTTCTCATTAGTGCTCAAAACTCCTGAAAAATAAGTTTTGTGAAGGCATGAAAATATCTTGCTAAATCAGCTTGCTCTAGAGTTTGAAATTTGATTGGAGAATATTTCACCATTCTTATCACTACAAGCACTATTTTGTACATGATAATAATAAATGAAAACAAATCCTCTGAAGTATCTTACATTACAAAACAAATAGTAGCCAAGTATTGTATGAATACAGCCTGCGTGGTCTCTACTTCATAAAGAAAATTCACGATAGTAAATTCAGACTAAGATTAGCTTGTAAAACATCTGGAAGAGCATGGATTTTTGCTGTGCATTCAATAGTTGTTTCTATCTGTAAAAATAACTTTTTTTTTTTGCAAGCTTTTCCAGCTTTATTTTTCCTGAAAATCCTATAATCTTTATCATAAGTAATGTTGCATTCAAACAAATTCTTAGCAAGAGAATGATAAATATTTTCTGTATTATTATATTGCTAAAAAAAAAATACAATGTTTATTGAAAAAAACATGACACACAGAAAGGCAGCTACACTTCCAATAATCCCAGATTCCATTTTGTGCATAGAAATTCCATTTTGTGTAAAACCTTGTGAGTTTGGCTTGTTGGGGAGGGGTGGGGGCGGGTGGGCATGTAGACTTTTTTTTCTATGAACAAATGTAATATGGATACACGAGAAGTCTCACATTAAATTTTGTGAAACAAAGGTTGTTTTCTTTGTTTTTTTGGTGGTACAGTTATACGTGTATTTGCAATGTTATCCAGCTTGTGGTACTGGAAAATGATATTATTATGTAAAGCAGGCTTATAAACAGACATGAATCCTTTTTATAAGAAGGCTTTGTAGAACAGAAAAATATATAGTGTTTGGTGCAGAAAAAAAAATAAAGGAAAATTTCTTGCCATGTTGTCACTGTTGATGCTACCTCCCATAAAGAAATATTTTTATTGGGCAATATTTATTCAGTAAGGTAAAACTTGTAAGTAAAATACATCAACAGTTTCACTTTAGATATAAATATTAACAACTAGTAAGTACCTGGCATCATGGGAAGCAAAACTGAAGCAGCAATAATCAAATGAAGTTGCAGAGAAAATAAACTACAAGAGAAGACAATGAACAGAAAGTTAACATTCACTATAATAATTAAAAAAAAAAAAAAAAAAAAAAAACAAGTCAAAAAGAGGGAGGAAAAGAGCTCATTTCAATATGAAACAAGCACACATGGTTCAAGACTGACAATATCAAGTGCATCTTTAGTGGGAATAAGATCTATGCGTGGCAAATTTCTCATCACTTTCGGTCCAAATTTTTCTCTTGCGGGGCCATTTCCACAACCATAGGCTTATAAAGAGTTTGAGGTATTTTTCATTGAAAAAAAAAAATGATTTCTCATAATATGACATGATTCATGATCAAAGAAATTCGTGTTCATGGTTGTGCTGCTATGCCTTTCCACCACAGCCTCAGAAATAGGGACAATCTGTTTGCTAGATGGGGATGGGAAAAAAACTCCACACATTAGAAAGTAAGAAAAAACTCCAAACTTTTTGTTCCTGTAACAGTTTCCTCATCCTCTATTTTTTAATGTCTTTCTATACTCACTGAACTTTCACAGATCTGGATTCTCCTTGGCTGGTTGCCCAAAATGCCAGTAATGCTACGAGCTCATTGCTGTTCACTGCAGAAGGGTTTTTGCCTCTTCTACAAGTAATGCAAGCTCTATTTTACCCTTCCCTTCCTTCCTCTGTCTGAATCCTTATTCCCTCCAAAAACTTTCATTTTGGAAGTACAGTGGCTGTGCATTTGGGATGTTACCACGTACATCGCATCAATCAAAGAGGGGACCAGGGATGGAATTTTTGGCTGAGATTTATTTTCTCCTATTGACTGTTCAGGAAAGTTGGCTGGTTTGGGAGTGGTTTTCGCTTTGTCCTCACCAGGAATCCAAAAGATCAGCTTGGACAAAATTTTTCTGCTACAATGTGGGACCACTGAAGGCACCAATTCTGTGGTAAGCTGAGGTCCTTGATATTGCTAAGATTGAGAGACAGAAAGAGAAGTCTTTCATATTCAAGTCTTACAGGCAAAGGAAACAGAGTAATAAGGAACAATGTAAGTGAAATATAAAGGTAGGAGAGCAGGAGTTGCCCTCTGTTAAGGAACTAATATTGTACAAGTTACCTGCTTGTTGCTAGATGTGGCATTAGATAAAGCTCTGGGGGTTTTGGTTTCAGTTTTTTTAAATTTATTTTTTATCCTCATGTGCCCAAAATGACAGCATATTGCAGGTAAAACTACACACATACTTTTTTTTTTTTTACACAAATCAGTATTTTTTTCCCTTGCAGAACAAACACTTCTGCATTGAGTGAACTAGTTCCTTTCCTTTCTTATGCATAATATTCTCTGAGCTGCATGCAAATCTCCGTTAACTGTGATTACTATCAGCAAAGGATAAACCCACAACTACCAGATCCCAGGCTTTGTAGCCTACCATCACCTTCTACTTCTACAGTATTTAAAACCTACCACCCCTAAAGCACAATTGGAAGTCTAGTTTAATTAATCCTTTTCAAAAAGAAGCCATTGGTTTGTTCCAACTTGTTTCATACACTACAAAGAATAAACCCGAGGCCATTCTCTCCTGTTACCACAACATGATAGCATGCACTTACACCAAGCCATCTGGCTATCTAATTGTATCTTGTAAGCATGAATCTAAATGAAATGTTTCTGTTTGTGGATAGCACACTTTGAACAATGAAAATAGCAGATGATCATTCACCAAACTGATATTACATTAAAACTTTATAATAACAAGCAAACTCATGCTGACAAGCGCAGTCTAATAACATTCTGTCATTCATCATAATTAGGAGCTTGTGATAAATTTGATGTTCTTCTCTTGGTATATATATCCCTTTTAAATGTACTTGCTTTTCTTTTAAGATTTAGTTTTCTTTAGAGCTCATTAGTCATTGTGCTCAGACAAGGAAAACGGGGACCATAAACAGCAAAAGCTATTAACTATTTCATGCAGTTTTCAAACACAACAGAGCACACTAAAAGAACATATCAAAGAAAACACACAACAATTAAAGGTACATATTTCCCAGAGAAAAAGAAAGACTACATACTTAAGGTTATAAAGGGTTGATGTCCTCTTCTTAGTATAGAAACTGAATAATTTGATAGAGTATTCAAATATTTTGTAGAACTAGTTGTAGATTATAAGAGAGATTCCACCCCACTAGGAGGCATCAGATGTTTTCTTCTACATTGTCCCATACCAACCCACCTGGGACACATCCCTTGGAACCACCAGTGTTAGTTATCTATGAGTTTAGGTAGTCCTATTAAGCATAACCCAGAAAGAGTATCCTCAGCAAGTCTTAGGATGGCTTTTAGGAAGTACTGTTAATTATAAGTGGTAAGAATAATGTTGTTGGAAATATTTTGAAGATATATTCTCAAGCTATGAAATTAAATAAAAAAAAAAAAAAGTAAGAAGGAGGAGAGAAAAAGAGAGAAAAGAGAGAACAATAGAACAATATTATACCCAATCTACAAAAGCTGAAGAATCTGGCTTGTGAGGGAGACACAAATCCCTAGTCTGTTGGGATCCAATCTTCATAGACTCAATTTTCATGCTGGATTAACTCCTGATGATGACTTCAAAAGGACCAGGTTTTCACCTCAAGTGTTCAAAGTGAAACTGAAGAGAAAAAAGCCCCCACAAGACTCCCCAACCTGGTTTTGATGTGGAATGTGCTGCACAGGATGACTGGGACTCACTGAGCAGCCCTGATCCTCTAATCTACCTTGTTCAAAAAAAGGACTTTGAAATGCATTTTGTGGTGTAGAATTATTTGGTGGTGCAGATGATTATGTAACCTCATATAAACTTTTATGTAATTTAACATGTAACCATCAGATTTTGTACAAGGGAAATATAGCCAAAATGTGTGGGATGTCTTATTTACAGCATCATATACATTTGCAAAGATGTGATCTGATGTGTACTCTGTGCACTATTCAAATGTATGCAGTTTTAGGGATAACTTAGCTATATGTTATACACATATATTATATTTTTATTCTTAAATATCTCATTCTACAGCTTTTGTGTACCTCAAGATTTCTGTATTTTAATTTCCTTGTCATGTTTAAAGCAATATATCAAGCTGAGCTTCATATTTAAGTCCAAACATAGAACAGGTGCATCTTTATGTTTTGACTAGGAAACATTAGGCTCTGTATCAAAAGCTGACTAAAATCTTTTCAAAATAGAGTACTTGTTACAGGGGAGCAAATTGCAACAACAACAAAGAATCACATTTCCTATTTTTCAGCAATGCGGAGGCGGTAATGATTCTTCTAATGGTAAGATGATAATTGTCATGTAATGTTATAATATCTTTGTCTGGAGGTGCTTTTTATTTTCATTTTTTATCACCCTTTCTGAAAGGCTACACAACCTATAAATTAGGTATTATACAAAGTTTGGGTGAGCAGAGTGTGAATGCTGCCCAAACTCAGCGCTGAGCCAGGCAACAGAAAGTTCATTTCATGTCAGGAACACATCATTGAAAATTCCAGCCAGCAATCAAATGGATGCCTAGGGATGAAACGTGATGATAACCTTGAAGATTAAATGAAGAAATGTTTCAGAACACAGTTCCACATTTTCTAATGAAATGACAAAGTTGTTTCCACTTTGGAAAGTGTTTTTGACAAGGCTCTGCCTTTGAGGTTAATGTCTGTGTCTAAAGGGCAAGCGTTATGGAATAAGAGAAAAGTTAGCTCAGAAAATTACAGACCAAATGAGGGAAAACAAATGAGTAGTTTTAAATGGGTCCATAGAACAGTAAATAATAATGAATCATAAAAACAAATATTTTTTTCATTTAAATGCTAATATCACCTTTGTCTTCTAGAAACAAGGAAAATTAATAGGAGTGACATTAATGTACTTAGATCAAACTCAACAACCAGAAGCTACCAGCGCGGTTTTTACCACCTTGTAACCAAACGGGACATTTCATGGCTTTATAATTTTGCAGTTCTTTGTGCTGAACCAAACTGCATCCCACAGCTCTCCCTGTTACTGGTTTATTCTACTCCATTACCCTCGGGTGAAGCTGAAACAACCAGGAGTACAACTAGGGAAAGAACAGCGTAAGGGGGTCCTTCAGCTCAAGCAGGTGTGGTTTGTACAGAGTCAAACGGGCAGAGCTCCAAGCCCAGCTGCGTGTCCTCTCCCATTCAACAGCCTCTGCTGGGGCTATTCAGGTGCATCTTCACCAAAATGTTGCTGTGGATGGAAAATACAACCCCGTTCAGAACAAACACAATAAAATATGGTGTTCTGAGCTGACATTCAGCTTGATGTTTCTGAAACCTCTCCCAATTCTTTGCACCCAAGTTGTTGGCATCTGCACTCAGCATAAACACTGGCAGCTACAGGTAGAGCAATGTGCCTCCCATCCTCTGTGACTCTGGTCAACAGCATGCACAGATGTCACAAAAAGTTTCCTTTTTAGTTTAGTTTTTTTTTTTTTTTAGTTCAGTTGAGTTTCTGTTCAGGTGGGAGAGAGACGATTATTTTACTGCTGGGAGGGAACTGTAGGAAAGGGAAGAGCAGAACACAAGAAATGAGGTTTGGGGTATCACCATATTGCTGAAGAACCAAACTAAAATATTTGTAAAATTATTGCTATGATAACATCAGTTTTCACATATTTATCCCTGTCTTTTCAAGCCAATATAAAGTTTACCAGCCACATGCCCTACAAAAGCAGCAATTTTCTTGTCTTAGGATTTAGAGGAATATACTCTTTACCCACAGGCCCTGACAGAACTAAATACACAGACTCGTTGCTCCCTTGTGAGGCAGGTCACCCCACAGACAATTAACCACAGCAACACGCAGTTTCTCACTTCTTGGGTCTGAGCCCCTCCACAGACACACAGAAGCAAAGGCAGGGACTCACTCAGCCCTCTCACGTTTGTGGGGGTGGCTGGGGCACCAGTGGGGCTGATGGCGACCCCCAGGCTCTTCCCAGGCACGGTGAGGAGGCGGCGCTCAGGGATAGGTGACCATCCTCACCTGGAAGCTGCTTAGGGTGGTCACTGCCATGACACACGGGAAAAGATCACTTCTTACATGCCCTCTTTTATTTTTTCCTCAATTGTTTGAGTCTGTCCACTGGTAAACATGACAATTAGGCTACATAGGTCTTTCTTCTGACCTGGTATGGGAGACCTTTATGTGTTTCACCGTAAAAGTATGATGCTATACCACAAAACACTCTCTCTGTTGTCAGGGAGATATTAAACTGCAACCCAGAAGCACATTTCACACACACTAAAGTTTGAGTATTCTCATCTAGTATGTTTGACTAAAATAATTTTAAGTAACCATTTATCCAAGCAAACCCATCTATCAATTCAACTAGCATTCCACCTTGTTGATAAAAATGCACCGACAGGAAATTAAAGTTATGGCCTTAAAAACATAAAAAATATATGTTAACAGTGGTCCCAAGTTCATTATAACGCTGTTTAGTGAATCTTCCATGTGGATATAGGAGCACTCAGAGTAGCAGCACCACATTTCCAGCACAAAAGAAATTGCGTCCTAAATTCTTGCTGTGTCTTCTCACTGTGATGCCTCGGTTTACAGTTTGCATGAGAAAGAGCTCATTATGCCCCACATGATCCCAAATGCCCAGCAGAGATAACAGTCTAAATCATTTGTTCTCTTTAAAATAATTTATTCATAGGTAGGAATATGAAAATGTGCCCTTTATGAAGTTTATCTGTATCTATAGCAAACACAACTTAAATTAATTCTTCATCTTCAGGACTGGGAAAGTTTGACTAAGGCATTAGGGATTTTTTATTAACCTCCATTAATTCAGTAGTCCTACCACTTTGATAACAAATAAAAATGGATGGCTAAGAAGTTTCTTCTTATTAAAAGGTGTGAGTGAGTGCAATTAAACATGCCCTACATATCTCAAGATATATTACATATTCTAATATAACTCCAGGGTTAATAAGGAAGTATGTGAAGTTTATTAGTCTGTTGACTAGTCATCACACACAGTACATCATTTCTGTGGTAGAAGGAACACACAATGACTGTTCTTAATTTCCCTCACAGTTTTGATTTTATTTTTGGCATTTCTACCAAATCCTGAGATATCTCACTGCAATTTAATTTTAATTAGATCAGTAAATAGGATAATCAGTCTTTCTTTTTTTCTCATAGTATTCAATGAATTGCCTAACGATCTACAAATGTTACATACTACCACATGAAAAAATATTGAAATCTGCAGGTTTTACAAACCTCTGAAAAGCCTTTGTACTTCTGTTTAATTTCAATTCAGACAAATATAGTTTTTCTTTAACTATTTTACGTTAGCATCTCAAGTGCTTAGAATCAGTCCTTACCTGCTTGAATTTAAAACAAAAATTCTAGTCTAAACATTTAGCAGCCTTAAGTTCACATGCTTTCAGGACCAATTCATATTTTGCCCGTGAGAAATAAATTAAAATTGCCTAGAATTTGACCATATAAACTTCTAAAAGTGAGAAATGATGCATAAAAGAACTGGGGAGAAAATGCCAGCCCACACTATTTAACATAACACAATGAATTAGGGAGAGAGGGGGAAAAAAATCCATGAAAATACATCAGATGATGCAAAGAAAATGGGTACAGTATGCTACTAATATTATGACATTGAAGAAAGCATGCACATAATGTTATACTATTTAAAAGCTAAGTCAAGATAAGCCTGCTTTATGTGTCATTTAGAATGAATAGACTATATTAATATACAGTCCATATTTTAAAATTACCTCTAAAATAAAATGAATAATGCTTTTTCTCCCTGCACAAACCAAACTCCTTTATCTGCACAGTAAAACCAGAGTACTGAGTCAGTTAAAAAATAAAGCTCCTTAACTTAGATAAAAATTCAATGAAGAAAAATCTCTCTTGATGAAATTGTGAAAATGAATTATTTTAGTTGCTTTTGCTCCTTGCTAGAATGCTAATTATAAAAGCATAATTTAATTTTGTGAAGAGATTTGTTAAATTTCAAAACCTAATGTGAGTTCATCAAACACAAAGGCTCCCAAATGCTAGGTGCTAAATCTGAAGTTCAACCCCTTCTTCAGAACTAGGATTCTGCAGACATCCAGTTCATGACAGCTTCTTACCTTCTTACACATCTATACGTTTGTGCATATATTTTAACACAGTATTGGGGGGAGGGTATTTCTGTGATGAAATACACAATATTACAGCTATCATTAAACAGGAGCCAGCTGAATTTGTATACAATATTCAGATAATCTGCATTTTCTGAAAACCTGCTCTCATTCTCCATGTGAGCTGCCCTGGGTTTGCTGGTCCGGCTGCCTATTCAAAGGAGGCAGATGGAGCAGGAACCATGGTGCTTGGTGCTGGGCAATGCCTTCCTGGTAGTGGACGTTTGCCTTTGTCTGCAAGTCCAAAGTTCTTGGCAAAAGCTAGCACGGACTCAAAGAGCTACGGCAGAGGTAAATAACCCCATTACTTTTAACAAGCAAAAATACTGTGATATAAATTGCTGCAATGACCCATTCGTTCCATTTATCCGTGTTTATGCTGGAGCTTGGACTGGTCAGAAAGGTCTACTGATGTACTCAGCCCCTCCAAGGCAGGAACAACCAATGGACTTGGCTCCTTTTACAGTAACACCCAACTTACTAGTTTTTTTTATACAGAATTTAAACTTATTAACACATGTTTTCTGAAGTGAGTATTCAAGAAGTTCTCAAAACTAAAATTCTCTGTTTTAAGGAACTGAGGTTTTTTCCTCTGGTCCTTTTTTTTTTTTTCCCCTTGGCGGCCTTTTTCTGCCCTTTTTGACATTGGAAAAAGGAAAGAAAAGAAAATACCTCAAACCCAAATATAGTAATACTGCATTTTCTTTAAAGAAGAGGTAACATTTTCCCTGCAAATCTCTTTCTTAAAAAAGAATAAGAAAGGTCTCTCATTTAAGAAACCTGATCCACTGAGTGGTCCATCCATGAAATCCTTGTCTCTCCAGTTTAGAGACTGAGACATCATGCGGGACACAGTCAAACACTTTTCATAAGTCCAGATAGATGACATGTGTTGCTCTCAAAATAAAAGACAATCCATGAAATAACATAGTAATTTCTTCTATTAACAAGAATATAGAACTAGATCTACAAGATTACTTCTGATTTACTGAGAGGCATTAAGATACTACAGTGATCAGAGAACTGAGTCTAATGGGTCAGCAGAAAATACTACAGCTAACGGTACGTATGACCTATCAAATTGGTATTCATGGCCCTCTGGAAAAGTGAAAACAGCCTAGTTATGTATTTATATTAATATCTATACATTTATCCACCAGAAAGCTTCATAGAAAGTGCTCAACTTTAAGACATCGCAATTAACTCCTTGGACCCTACATGTTTTCGTGATCTGGCCATCAAGGACTGCTGTTGTAAACTGAGACTGCGCTTATATTTTCCTTTTATTTTGTGGTGATTGGGAGGCCTAAAAACTTATTTGAAACTATAGCATCTTGGAGTCTCAATTTAATCTTATTGCTACACTAATCAATTTTTAATTACTTACTTTCAAGAAATACAATTTTTAAGAAGTTCATTGTTTTCTGTTTGTTTCATGGAAAGAGCTCAAATACATTGATTACCAAATCAGTTACACCTCAAATGTATCATAGTAAAACCTTTGCTCTGATTTTTCTTGACACTATGAGGAACAGCTTGAAACTAAAGATTGTGAAAAAAAATTGTGGTTTATTTTTGTTTTTGATGGAACAAGTGACAGGCCTGATCCGTTGCATTTGACAGTTTATATCCCCATAGCCTGAGCTGAAAATCTGGTTAGGATTGAACAGATTTATCTGGATTCCCCAGACTCGTCTTTACCTTGGCGATATCAGTCTGTGACAATAAGTTGAGTTTCTCTTTCAAAACAGAGAGCAACCCTAGCAGACGCCTTTCCCTTCACTGCTGCTGGCAGAAAAGCTCTTAATTTTACAGCATAAATCTTTCATCACCAGTGAATGGGGCAAAAATATGGCAAGAAGCAGAAGGGTGTCTCTTTTGAAGGCAGTTGTCAACCACCCAAAACACCAACAGTCCACAACAGCAGAGGGGCAGCCCAAAGGGGTCTGTTTGAGTTAGGAGGGCTCGCCCAAATATAAATTATTTCTGCACCAAGGCTCTACGCCCTTGTAACACCACAGACCACCATTTTGGACCTCTGCCCTGCTGCTGTTACAATCAGCGGACAGTGCTGTACATCACATTACTATAGGTATTACTCAATCTCCACAGTTAGGCTCTTACAAGAAGAAGAGGCAGCAGTGGGTAGGAGGCAACACAATGTCCTGAGAGCTTTGCCAACTATTGAAACGCTCTACCCCTCCAGTGAAACCTTGCCATGAAGCGCACGTGTCCATACTTACATGCACATTTAATTTCCAGTTTAAGAAGTATCTGGGCAATGTTATATTTTTATTTTTAATTTTGCTTCCTTAGGACTCAAAATAGCAAGGTTCAATGCTGGAAGATAAATACATAAATGATGAAAAAAAAGTTATCGTTCATTAAGTCACCCTGGTCAAAATCTGACCTAAGGGATTATGACAGGGTTTGTGCACTCAACTTGGAGTCTATTTAGATGATAAATTCACAAGAAACAGAGTATATATAGAATCAAGCGATCAATGGTCCCTGAGAAAAGCAAGTATAGACAGATGTCCAAATTCAGATGTAAAAAAATGGTACATCAAGTCCAAGAATTATGTTTTGGATTGCTTCAGAGAACACGGGCAGCGGCATTTACTTTTTTTTTCCTCTTAATTTTTGTCATAGAATTTGTGGATAAATGTGCCTGCCTGGGTATGGTATTACTTATAATAAATATTAGAAATTGCATATCTCTAATGTATGATGTTTTACCTTGAACATGAGTAACAGTGTGCACTCAACTATTGCATATTTCCAGATTAGTGAAAATAACACGTTTCTTAAGGCCACCTTTAAGACCTCTGAAAATAAAACTGAAGACAGCTGAGCAATCAAACCTGTTGGGCAACTTGGAAAATTGTGCCTGAGCACTTCTCATCCCCCACTCTTCCTTACTGTCAGTGCAAGGATAGTGCTGTTGCAGAAAAAAGAGGAAAATAAAAAAGCAGTATACTGTTGTAATAAACATCACAGTACATTATTTTGAGAGAACAGTGAAATGCAAAGTAGCAAAATGTTATTACTCAGTTTAGAACTTTATTTTGTCATTTTAATGACTACTATTCTTGTTTAAAGATCCATGGAATCTTAAATAACTCTGAACTGCCAGAACCTCAAATTTAAGTCCCATTTTAGGAGATTCTCAGCACTGCAGTGCTCTCTAGAGTTACACTGATGAACTAGTTCATCTCTTGCCTGACACTTGACCATCGCCCAAGGAAGTCCCAGGGCAAACCTCAAACCAGTCAGCCTTGCTGGATGCTCGGGCATCCAATGTTAAGGTGAGTATCCAAGGTAAGGCTCTCCGTAGCTCAGATTTGGTGCAGTGAGTTCACTTGTTTATTTAGTGTTTGCATGTTTCCAGTTCCCCACCTACTGTGAAAACATTGGTAAACTTCCTACACAGCCTATTCTCTATTTACTTCTTTCTGGCTCTTTGATGTCTGTCACCTTCTCCTTAGAAACAAAGATATTGATGTTTCCCTGCCTTTTCTAAAGTTACTTCGGTTTCCAGCCTATTTCCAGAGAGAAACACTATCAAGTGATTCTTTTGTGCTGCACATGGAGTATTCAAGACTGATGATAGAGGTTACAATTAAATTTCCTGGGTGATGGTAGAAGACTTTTCTTTTTGTGTGTTTTTTACTAATTTTGTATATGTTAATACAAAACAGAGAAACTTTATTTTTGGCAGCAAACCCACAATTTTTGTTTTATTTTAGTATTTACATTATTTTTATGTAAAACAATGGCATATATAAATTAAATGTAATATATATAAAGTTATTTCTTAGATCTATACCTATATATAGGTATATAAATTATTTCTTAGATCTATACCTAATATCTCAAATAATCTTTTATACTGATTTATTCAAGATATTATAAAATGGATATCTCTCTCCATTCATGAAATTAAAGGACAAATAAAATAATTAAAATTAATAGCAACAAATTGATGAAGTGTGTAACAAACATAGGGCACCACTGCTAGAATAAAATTTCAGGAAGACAATTTATTATGAAACCTCATAGTTAATAAGGATCTTGTTTAACAGCAATTATTTTCTTCAAGTTGCAGCATAGCCTTTTTTGCACATCAATGCAATGTAAGAGAAAGGAGAGTTTCATGGTTTTCAAAGAAGCCTAAGGATATTTCACGTGGAAAGATAATCCAAATTGGGCCTAAACCTCTTAACTATCTTTCAAAGTCTCACCTTTAATGTGGAATATTTCTGGAGACTTTGCATTTCAAATTTCTAAACCCATTTTATGATCTTTTTCCATTTAAAAAAATGTTCATTTTTCCTTTAAAAGAAAGAAGGTTTTTCTAACAACAGTTATTTGAAACAAACAATAAAATCTTATGAGTAATTGTTTTTTGAGTCAGCTCTTTGCCCAGGTACTCTTTATTGGAAGCAGCCCTGACTAAACAATCCATAGGGAAATTCACATTTTCCTATAGACTGTATCCATTTATCCTGACGTTCTAGTCCTGAGAGTTTTCTACCCTTTTCTCTTCTTCAGCCCCTCTAAAACAATTATGGCGAGCACCTTCAGTGCCTCTACCTTCCCAAGATAAACTGAACTGCCTTGATAACAGACTCTGATAAGACATTTGAGATACCAGATCCCGAGTGCACACCGCAAACCTCTTCAGATCAGTTCTCAGCCCTCTTTGTTCATCTTTCATGTTAAACTTTCCCTTTCTGCCCTTTAGATGTGCTAAGCAAAGACCAGCAGTGTCACATTCATTCTCTAAAGTGTTGATTTTTGTCTCCAAAGCTTTCTTTTAATAACCTTCATTATCTCTTGCAGCAGACACTGAGGGCAAGCAGGTAGCAGACTGACTAGAAGTATCTGAGATCAGGTACAGCTGCTGTTTTTTTAAGACTCAGCTCAAAGCGCTTAATCAGATGTTTAAATCCTATTAAAGTCAAGTGTTTACTTCAGTTTAAGCAGGACCTGAGCAAAGCGGTTTGTTCTGAGGAAAAATAAGGGCAGGCTTTGTGTGTATAGAACACACTTTGATGGGCATCTCCTCCCTGCCATTTGCAGCAGACCCAAGCCATGAGATTTGTATTCAAACAAGGAGCAAAAGAGAGTCATGCTCTTTCTCCCAGGTTTACTTCAATAATTGTATCTATGGAAGTACCTTGGGCTACTGAAGCTGATATTCACAAAGCACAGCAGGATTCATTAGGCAAGTCAACAACTAGAGGACCACACAAGTCAACAAGCACCAGGACTTTGTTACCGAAGCAGAAACTTTCTTTTACAGTGTTGAACCTTGCAGCAAAATTAAGAAAAATACTTAAGAAAAATTACACTTACTTAAGAAAAATACTTCTTTAGTGTACACCTTGCATTTGAGGTATAAACTTCAGCAATACAGAAAGGGCACCAGACCAACACCACAATTCTCTTAGGATTGTTGGTAAATTGTAATAGTAAAAGCCACACTCACTTAAGTTGTATTATTAACTCAATTGTACTGTTTGAATACAAAAATTACCATTGTCAAATACTCCATGACTCACTTTGTAACTGACTTAGAAAGACTTCCATGAAGTCTGCCTTGTTGAATGCACGCTTTTCAGTTGTTCAGCAGATAGTTGTTCAAATGCTTCAGCAAGTGGTAATGCAAGTAGGCCAAATGATGCTTAATTTGGCTGGCTATGTATATCACAGGGTATTTTTTTGCCCTCAGTGCCATCAACCATATAGACATATCAAGTACACATAATTAATTAGTGGTTTACAAAAGACAATTAGATATAGAAAACTAGATATAGCTCCAATATTTAAACAAACTGAACTTGAAAAGGGCACTAGGACAGTAAGAATAAACTCAAACAAAAAATAAAAATAAGTAATTGCAGATAATTTTTTAATAGTTGTTAAGGTCTTGGGGTTTGGGTTTTTTCCTGAATGTGGATTCTGTTAATATGTATTTCCCTTCACTTATACGACAGGCACTGCTCATTTTAATGACTATTACAATTATTTATTAATTTCTCTCAAAGGCTCAAGGCACTTCCAGTGCTCGAGTTGAAAAAAAATATAGGTTTGCATGCTATGGAAGACATAAGTAGATATACTGTCACACAAAAAAAAATCCAATTTCATTTGCTTTGACAATTATTAATCCTCCCTCCCTTCCCTGTGTTCTGAGTAGCCATCTTTACACTACCTCATTTTGGTAAATAAGTGTTCAGAATCATGCTTAGTCAAAATGTTCTAATAAATATATATCCATGGACAGGGCCTTCATGACATATCAGTTTCTCCTGCTCTTTCCTTTCACTTTTTTTTAATCCCCAGTCTCTGCTTTACATCCTCTCTTTAGTAAAAATTATGCTGCTGCCATCCATTGGGAGTTTGGTCAATTTTTATACTTCCTTACAACACTAAATGTTTCATAACGGTTAAGTTTTCCCTATGATACATTGATTGGTTATTCTCACTAGTCCCCTGTATAAAACCAAAATCAATATCCCTTTCTGACTGTTCTTTAACACATTCATAAATAAAGGGTTATGCCTTCCTCTGACATGCATGAACTTCCTTGATTTATAGCAGCTTAAGCATCTGGGAAAAATCATATACCATTAACCTAGGCGAGTTCAGAAATTTTGTACTGAGATTCTACAGGAGAAAATGGGGGGGGGGGGGGAGGAAATTCCATTTTTCAGTGCTCCCTGCACTCTCAATGCAGTGCAATTGCAGAGATTTGGTAGCCTCCATAAGGCCTTCAAGCTAATATATTGGATTAAAAGAAGAAAAAAGAAAACAAAAAAAGCCCAGCCTTTTGATGCAAGCAACTAGGGATGCACATTCAGGTCCCTTCCACATTACTGTGAAAAGCATTTGAGAGTAACACAGGGCAAAAGAGGATAGGCCTGAGTTGATTCCTCAAGTTCTGCCTTTTTACACACACACACCCCCCCCAAAAAAAACCCTGTCTTGCTCACTCTTTTCTTCACCCTGTGAAGCCCTACGTAGTGCCAGTGAACACCCTATGCCAAGTGTGGTAATAAACCAAGACCATCTCCAAATGACAAAAATCACCTGGCTTTCCAGTTCAGTGAACTGTCACCCAATAAGCACAATAATTTGCATGATGACTAATAGAAATTTAAAAATAAAAATTTCATACATATTTAATGGCCACCCTTTCCATCCACACCACAGAGTTTTGTTTCTCTGTAGAGTGGGAAGAAATTGCACCAAAAAAAAAACAAACCAAACCCACAAAACAAACAAGACCATGCCTCAACATAATAATGATCAACTGCTTTTCAAGAAGCAGTTTTAAGAGAAGATGTAGAAGAACATGAGAGCTGGGAAGTATTTACTACAGAATATAAATCTTCCTTAAGCAACTCCATCAACAGATTCCCTTTGCCATTAAGTTTCTGAGTTAAACTGTTTCTGTGCAATACCACAGAATAAGCATTAGGTAAATGCTGCCATAAACAGGACTTAAAACTCACTTCCACAAAAGAGTTGAACTAGAAAAATTACTGTGTAAATTGTTCAGTTTGTCCCAATTCTGTATTCCAAACAGCATCTTGAAACTTAAAAAAAAAAAAAAAAAGAAATTACATGGAGTTTTTTTGAACACGTCTGTCCCTTCCTTTTCCCCACTCATTCACCAAAGCAATCATCTTACACACACTCATTTCTGAAGCTGAGACTTCTACAAGAAAGCAGCAATGAGTCACACAGAAGACACTTTACTGGCAATATGATGGAATCATTATTACCGTCTCAGTGACACTCCAGTAAGGCCATTGCTATTGAAAGTCTAGAGATGATCTCACTGGTCATCAATTTATTTAAAGTTGGAGCATTTTAAAGTACTTGAAACATTGCTATTCACAGTAAAAGATTTTATTCAAGTGTAGTTAACTGTAAAATCCCAATATAACTTCCTCAAGAAGTCATTTTGGTAATATTTTAATTTTAATTTTAATTAAGAACTTTATCTCAAATACCAGCACAGGATTTTACAGCTTCGAAAAGTTGTGTTTATATGTATGCATCAGGTTTTATTTTCATATATCTGTCAGTCTAAGAACACCAAAAACCATTTTATTATCAGTATTAATGGAGATGATTAATTTAATAATATTTAAAGAAAATGACCGTGACATTTAAAACAAAATTATCTATAGGTGGTCAAGAATTATATTTTTGCACTGGATGATAAGTCCTCACTAGTTAATGTCATTCGTATAAATAAATGTAGTTGGGTTATTTAAGGAAAGGAGGTGCAGAGCAAGAGGCTTCAGCTTATTTTATGGTGGATTATTATACAATGTGAAAAAAATGCAGTTCTTTTACAAAGACTAGCTGAATTTAGTTGATTAGACTACCTGAAGAACTCTTTTTTAAAAGGCCTTAGCCAATTGTTTCATACTAACAAAATGCAACAGACTCCATTAATCCAGTCAAGAATGAACTGTGGTCCAGCTGGATATTAAAAAAATGACTCTGCATATTTGACATAATAAATAAGGACAGAGTACAAATTAAAAGTGCTTGACTACTAATAAAACAATCTAAACCTCAAATATTGTGTTTAATAAAACTGGAAGTTCCAGTAAGAACCACTGTCTTCCAGAAGCTGGTCATAGACCGAAATTGAAAAGGCTCTGTACAGCGTGGGAACTTTGCTGATCTCTGCTGATAAAAGATATTATTTAAAATTATCCTAAAACTCTATTAAATTAATAAGAGTTAGTGGTCAGGGGGACCCTTTTATTCATTATTTACCACATGAACCGGGGGCTTGGTGCTGTACAAGTCACAAAGGAACAGTACTGATGCATATAGCAACGGAATAGATTTTGGGCACAAAAACAGGTCTCCAAGTTTGGAAATATATATCTCTCAACCAGCAGGTTTGCTTAAAAATAACTCCCTATCGCATCCGTCAACTCCTCTTTATGTAACTTGCACATGAACACAGGTAACTTGCAAAACAGAAAGTGCTTTTTTAAATTATTTTTTTTTCCCTAAATCTTGTTGAAGCCGGTGAAGTCAAAAGCTGATGCTGAAACTTTGGCAATCTCCTGACACTAAGTAAAACCGCAAATAAGAACAAAGAAATGTAAATGGGCATGTTATTTTCAGTTCATTTATTATAACATTTTAGAAGTGTTGCATAGGGTTGGGTATGTGTGTTTTTTTTTTCCCCACCTGCTTTGAAGTTTCAGCTTTTGTTCTGAAGGTGGTTCCCACCCAGGGATTGTCCTCCCCTCACCACTTCCCTTCAGACCGATCCGCCCCTGCTGTGTCAGCAGCACATGAGCAGTAGCTTCTGAAGCTTCCTGTAATTAAGTTCACCTTGTTGTATTAGAGGTAAACATGTTCAGACTTATTTGGTATACATTTGGGAAATAATAGCTTTTTAGAGTCAACGGTGAGAAGCAACTTGTGCTACTAAAATAAACCGTGGCGGGGACGGAGTCTTGCAGTGCTTTTACAAGCAACAAATTCCCTCGGTGTTTTGGTATTTTTTATCAGAAAATAACAAACATTAATTTCTGTTGTTTTGCATCAGAGCTAACATAAGTTTACAATGTTTGCATTTACAGTGTATTGTTTGTGTGTGCACAGGAGAGGATGCAGTTGACAAAAGCCAAGTACATCATTTCATTTCAGACTTCCTTGGGCACCTTGTCTGGACTCTGCTGCCTTTCCGCAAGGTTTCTGGTCCCTCCTCAGGTCCCCTGTCATATTTCCCACCCCCATGAAAGAATTTAAGGCCCCCTAGAGGGCCTTAAATTTGCAATAGGCACATATGTTTTGGTCACTGGTTCCTACTGGGACTATGTAAACTATTACAGAGTAATTTTCTGGCATAATTTCATGCATGGAAAAAATACTAGCCCATGATCCTTCAAGGGACAGAAACCCTGATGTTTCACACCATGACAGAATAATTGACTAAGGAAAAACTATGCGTGTGTTTCAGTCATTGGTGTTTTCTTCACCCCTAATAGGATGCTAATACATAATTCATAGCCAGGTAATAACAGCCTGATGTTGCCTCTTGCCAGCCAGGACACAGAGTTCAGCAGCCAGACATTTTTGGCATCATTTCAGCCTCAATAAAGAAACGACGAAACACCCGTAAACAAAACACGGAGCCACCCAGCCTGACAATCTGGTGACCCTATGGCTCTGCCAGTCCAGCACGCTCACAGAGACAGCAATGGGGTCCTGCAATGACGTGCCACATCCTGCCCTGTCCCCTGTGATGCCAAGCAGTGGCATGTCACCTCCACACAGGCAGCTCTGGGTCGGTCCCATCTTTCCCAAAAGTCGCGATTTATCCCCCTTAGATGGCAAACACTGCATTGGCTGTGCTGCCCAGGTGGCAAATAGAGCAGAGAGCCACCCCCAGCTTTCATATTTTCTGTGGAACTTTCTTTTTAAAACTTCTGTGAAAGGAACAACTTCATCTTCATTAAAGCTAGCCTTGAAACAGCGACTAATGGGAATGCTCAATATTAAGATCCTCCTTTGGGGACAGATTTACACTCCAAGGCAAACCACACAGGCATTTAAAAGATTTTCAAAACCAGGGCACAGAAGGCTGAGGAATCTCAGCATCTGTGAAAATCTGACTCCAATTTGTAATGCAGAGATCACTTAAAACCACAGCCTCTATTCAGGAAATTAAACGAATTCTGACTCTTTGGTGTTCAGCTGGCTTTAAAGGAGGCTGGAAATGACACAACAGGACTGAAGAAGAGGAAGGAGAGAGAGATACAAAGAAAATATGCAAGAGGAGAGTAATAGGTTTAAAGAAAAAAAAAGACAGGTTTAAATACAAATGTACTATGAAATGTTACTCCTGCTTCTTCTGTTACTTTGTTGGTCTTGTTCTGGTACGTGTTTTTGTAGACAAGGAATGCGTTGAACCTTTTTGATCCATTCACTTTTAATAGTAAAAGTAATTTTCTCAGGTGGGCATTGAACAGTTGCAATTACAGTTTATTCTGCCAGAGAAATTCTCCTAAGACACTAATGGTAAGAGACAGAGTAAGGAATAACAGCACAGCACGTCTCCTAAGCTTGATACCAGCAGCTTTGTGGAAGACCCAGAGACACCAAATGGTATTTTTCTGTGGAAATCTCAGGGTGTTTTATTTCAAATGCTCTTTAGCTGAGGGTGATGAAGAATAATGAAAATATTCTAACTGTGGTCATGCAGCTACTGCCATTCTCATTCACAAGATCCATTTAAGTTCTAGCACAGTTGTCTTTGAGCTAGCAAAAATCTAAGAATTATTTCTGTCAAACTTTTCACAGTCTAGTTTTCATTCTTAACAAAAAACACAACAAACAAGCAAACACACAAAAAAAACCCTAATCAAAACCCATCATACCTAGTAATTAGACTATTTCTTGTAAAACAGAACTCTAGAAGTCCCTGTCTCTCTTATTTAACAACAGACATCATATAATACATGACAGGTGACTCCTACAGACAGGAACTAGTAGCAAAAAATTAACTTTTTTTTTTAAACAGTTGTTTTCTTTGAGCTCACTGATGGCAATATACCTCTTCAGAAAGTTCTGGTAGGCTGGATTTTCTTTTTTGGTGGTAATGTTTGTTTTTTTTACTTTATCAACATATTTCAAGAAGCAAAATTAATCTTTAAAACTCCTGTCAGGTGTTTTTTTCACTGCTGAAGCAGTTGTTCATAAGTTTCTACACCTACTTAGAAGTGGATTTGTATTTTTTTTTTAATAATTTCTTACCACACATCTGCTAAAAGGTTCAGAATATAAGCAAACTACATGGAAGACAGGAAAAAGTACTTTCTTTTTTTTTTTTGAGAGGAGACTTGAACAAAGGGAAAAATATAATTCCTGCTATTTGGACAGTTCATAGGAGGTCACCTTATCTCTGCAATATTATTTGGCTTTGGTTTGGTTGAACTTTCCAAGCATCTTTATGATAAAGAAAATAATTTTGCCATTACTAAAGGTCACTGACCTGACAGCTCAGGGTCTCAGGAATTGTCCGAGTTGTCTCAGCTTGAGCCGGTTTTAGCCTTTAAAAGAAAAAAAAAATTGTAATAGCAACTGTCTGGTGGCCAGGTAACTCTTGTCTAAATTTGTTTTGGATTTCCTCTGGTTTATAGGTATAATGAGGAGTTATTCAGGGTGGATTGAGTCAATGTTACTAGAATAAAATGAGGTGGTGAAGAGAGCATGCGCGCAGGATGGTACCGAAGTTGCAGGGGTACTGACAGAAAACTCAGCTCACTACAGGACACGCAGCCTCTCATTGTTCAGGTAAAACCAGCTTTAGAACAAAAAGGGAACGTTTTGGAATCAATGATACAAGCAAGGAAATAAGCTGTATTAAGAAAACTTATAGAAATAAAGCCCAAGCAGACCCAAGCCCACTGAGGAAGGAACTACCAGCATCTTTCTTCTCCCAGAAAAGGGAAGGAAGAAATTCCCTGTAACAGGGTCACACGCGCCTCCCAGTGCCGACCTCAGGATTCCGATGGCTCAACCTGAGCCACTCTCCCTTTCTCTTTCAACAATGTTGAAGCCACCAGCCTTTGGACCCAGGGGGGCTGAACACACAATCAGAGAAAAAAGGGTTCATAGGAAGGAATTTTTTATTTCACCTGAAAAACAATTTAGCTGGACTATTAAAGGTTTTCTATGTTAACTTGAATTGTGAATGTATATTATCATAACTAATAAATCAGACCATTAAATATATTATATTGTTAAATCACGAACTGGAGTAACAATAATTTGCTAGTTCTGCTTATGACTGTGCTCCTCTTTTGCTCATACAAGATTTTGAGTATAATAAACACGATGACTCTATGCACACACACAAAAACCAAACATCAAACTAAACAGAGCTCAGAACCATATATTTAAAAAAAAAAAAAAAAAACAAAAAACGTACATCATCCTAATTGACAGAAAATATTAGAAAATTTAAAAAAAATAAATAGGTGATCACCTAGAGTTCCTAAATCACAAGTGTATTTACCCTGTCAAAACTTTGCAGAAATATTTTTGCTCATTTCATTTGCAATGTAGAGGTTGTTTTATCTGTATGGAAAAAGTGACATAAAGCACTAGCAGCATCATAAAGTCACTGCAATATGCCCTAGAAGTATTGAATGTGTTTTCATCATCAAATATTTTCAACCAGAAAGGAATTTGTGTTTTGTACAACGTATTTAATTGAATACTGTGAAACTGATGAATTTTCAAAGATATAAAATACTAATTCATAGAAGTGCACATTAATACCTAATTTTGTGTGAACAAATATATTCCATCTGTGCTTCAGAGAAAGATCAGTGAGGACTTTTTTTTTTTCCTTTTTTAGTGGATTTACTGAGTGATAGTTCTGCAAGGAGACTGTAGATAAGATTCTTGGGCATACAAGTCCTTCTATAGATCTAAAATAAAAGCAGTAAACTCAAGGTTGAGATAACTATGTTAATTATTTCACCAATTTGAAAGAAAATGATGGTTGTTACCAGCAGAGCAGAGGGTAATGTCAGCAAGCGACGCAGTAATAAGTTCAGTAGCTCTGGTGGGACAGAGAGGTCAGGCAGAGGTGCCACCTGGAGGAAAAGACTAGATACCAGGAAGCCAGTATCTCCATGATTTTTAATGTCAAGTACAGCTGTGAATGTTAGTTATGAATGTACGTATTTTTTGTAGTTATTCCTCAAGGATCAGGGCTGAAAGATCAGAAATGCGATCTTCCTTTCAAGATACTGTTCTTCTGCTGGTAAGTGGACACATTTTACCTTCATAAATTATTTATAGAAGTTCATGCTAGTGGCTGTCTGATTTTGTCCATGGAGTCTCCACAGGGACTTTTGGTGCAGTATAGGAAACTGCATTTCTGATAGCTTTGTTAGACATCTAATGCTTGGAAATGTATGCTATAAGTCTTGCATATTTTCAGCTAGCTCAGGCTGGTAACACTTGGTGCACACTCACCTCTGAAGGTGGCTCAAACAGGGTTAGTAAGTGGCTTCAAGGCCAGGACAAGGGCTCCTGGCAGTCGCTACAACGTGATCTGCCACAAAGTGTGCAACAGTTTCATGTTTTTTCTGTAAAGGTGAGACACATGAGATGTACAGCGTTTCCTTAGTGTATAGCTATCTTGTCAAATCAAGTGATCTATATGCCAATCGGGGGATCCTTGTTTTGGAATGTAAGGCAGGTGTCACAAGTACTTTCAAGCAAAAGAAAAATTTAAAAAAAAAAAGCACTTTTAATAATTATTTGGCTCCATGCCAAGGATTCTCCGTACACTTCAAATAACTGCCTGGTTTTGTTAAGGTAAATATATTGGCCTTACATGAAGTAGACCTTCTTTCTGCTTTGTCAGACACACCGATACCAGTTTGGAAACTTTCCAGAGGCGGTTGAAGGTGGTATAGTTACCAAATTGATGTGCTTAAGATAATTGTTTTAAAATGAGAATCAGAAATCTATTTCAGAATCTGATGACTTGGTAAATGATTTTAAAATAAAATAGATCAAAAAAAACCCACTCTACCTTACAGAAATTCAAAGTGTAAAGCACTTTGAACAGAGGAGATTTTCCTTTTGAAAATTGTTTAGAAAAACCCTGTGTTTACAGTGGTTTTCTTTTTTAAATCAGAAGATTCCAAGTTTACACTTTTTCATTAACTTCTCTAGCAAAAGCTTTGTAAGAAATTCTCCTAACAGTCATATGAGTAACATGTATGCAATCATCATCACACTATTTAATTGGGACAGATACAAGAATCATAGCTGTTTCCGTGAGAGTTTCAAGCTAAATTACATTTTTGATTGACTCACTTCAGTAGCAAATCTCCATTAGTCAGTTCTATATTACGTGCTGTGTTATCACTTTCAGAAAAGCAAGAACTGCACTAGTTATTATTATAGCTCTCTATGAAACAAGTTTTTGTATGAATTTACCACATAGTTTCTATCTGAATATTCCCTTACCTTAAAAAAAAACCAAACAAACAAAAAGCACACACCACAACTCAGTAGAGTCCACTATTTAAAGTATTAACTGTTATTTAAAGTATGGTAACTGTTAATCTTTTTAATAAATAGTGTGCTCAAGTATACTTGTCTAAGTACTGCACAAATAATTTATTTTTTTGATCCTTAAAACTGGACTACTGTGTTAGTTTAGAAGTAAGAATTCTGCTGAAATTAAAAGAAAGAAGATTGGATTCCAAGTCCCTTTCCAAAAGAGCCAAATATGTATATATGGGAAAAATGTTAAAAAGCTGAACTTAATATTAAAGTAAGCAGTATCAGTGAGTTTACCATATAAATATACTTCTAAATCCATTCTTTGGTGAATGGTTACAGACTGAAAAAGATCCATATCAAGTTAATGAACTCTACTCTGCTGACTTCCAGAAAAGAATATAAAATAGAAGGATCTACATATATTATTTCAAACTGCTTATTAGATAGACTTATCTATTATATACGTATATTAGGTGCAAATTACATTATTACATTAAAATAACATTTACAAAATTGCAAAGAAAAAGTTTCACAAGTTGGAAAATTGGGGGGTGGGAGGAGAATCCAGGTTGACTCCACAACCTCAACTCACCCTTTCTTAAACAGTATTTTGTGATCTTTAGTTAAATCATCTTATGACACAGCAGATATGGGAAGTGAATACAGAAGAACAATGCTAGAAAGAGGAGAAACAGAGACTGGTAGCACTCACCCATAAGCTGGTACAAGCAAGTACAGTCCTGAAGCAAGCAGAAAATACTGCTGCTTCATTAATTCCCAGACCTAGAAATCCGCAAGAGAAGTTTGTGGTTTGTAATTCCCAAAGTACAACGTAATTAGGTACAATCTAACTTGCTTAATGTCATATATGATTCATTGCCACAGTCTAGGTTGAATAAAAACCAAAAAGTCTCAGAACTGTAGTGATAAATCAGTGCCTAGAAGGTAGGGGACTTAGAAACACAAAAGCAGAGGCTTCAAAGAGTTTATAGATTCTTTTTGAGGGGCATGGCCACCAATTTGCTGAGAGGGAAAGCTAATGGGACTGGGCAAAAAGGGCTTTAAATTAGAAAGAAAGAATAAGGTGTTCAGCAAGGAGACAGAAAAAAAAGAAACAGAAAGAAAAGCAGCTAGTACACAAGAAAATCAGCAGGAAAGATGTATCAATAGAAAGGAGAATAGAGGGCACCAAACTGGGATTTAGCAGGCAGGTAATTTAGGGTGTTACTAGAGAACAGCAAGGGAGATAAAAGCAAAACTGAGCAAAATGAAATAATAAAAAAAAAAGCACACACAAGGCCATACAATATCTCTGTTCCAGTGAATTGAGATGTTCTGTTTGCAAAGGTAACACAAAACCCCAGAAAATCTTACTGTGGGATAAAAATAAGGAATAGAAACGTCAGTGAAGGAAACCATGGCCCATGGCACAGATGAAGAGGAGTGTCTGGTACATGTGTATGCTCACGAAGCATTCCCTACTCCAAGGTAACCATGGAAGTAGGAAAGACAATTACTTTTTTAATCCCTGGGTGAAAGTAAAAGCAGACAGAGAAAGAAAGACAGTTTTCTATGAAGTTTACCAGAAAAACATACATGAGCTGGAGTTCTGAAGTAGGCAGCACATACTGAAATTAATTGAAGAATCATTAAAAGCCATCCTAAACTTAATAGATAAATTATCTTAGAAATAGAAATACACAGAGCAGAACCAATTATTCCCACTTTCGTTCAGTGGGCATGAATTCCTGTAGACAGGGCAGGAAAAGTCAGGATCCTAGACTGGAAGTGGAAAATACACTCATAAAACAAATAGTGTTAGACAAGTGTCTAATCAGAAAATCTGATAAGACCCAAGGAAAAATGCTTTTAAACACTCTCTCTCTCCATTTACAGACACCTCTCACCAATAAGCAGGACTAGTCATTTCTAGTCATGCTTCATAGCAAGATCTAAAAACTAAAATGCTTTTCTTTATTGTTTTTAAGCACTATAATTACAAATAAAGGAGGAAGCCTCTAATCACCGGTATCACTCTTACCTCACATTTGCTGAGGAGGAAGCTAGTGCCCATCTCCCACGAGTCCCCTGTAGAGAAAGAGATAAAACTCATCAGAGAATCAACAGAAATCTTAAATCACTTTCACGTGGGGGAGTTTCCCCTCTGTGATACAGGCAAAACAGTGTTTCTGACTAATTTAACAATGAATGTTAATCTGTAGAAGACAAAACTGCTATAAAAGAAAGCTTTCTGAGGATACAACAGTGATTAAAAAATAAAGGCAAAAGCCCTGATCTGAGGGAATCTTAAGTTCTTTTCTTCACCTGGAGGTGTAAGCAATTCAAACGAGGCAGCATCTCCAATTAACTCAATCATGTGCCATCCTGGGATTTGATTTGCCACACTAACTGCCTTTGCCATAAAAGAAATATAGATATGTAGCTCCAAAGCCTGAACTCCTTTCTGGAGGCCAGATTCCTGAAAACCAGCCATTCCAGTGCTTACTTCTTAAATATCAACATTCTTCAGTTTGTTAAGTCTATCCCAGCTGCATCTTCAGCTGCAAGTGATTTCAAGGAGACAGGTGTGCATTCAATGAGGTACTGAAGAAACTTCAGAGGGAAAGAATCAAAAAATTAATATCTTTCTTAAAAGACATAGATCGTGCAAATC
>JAOTQQ010000032.1:10405622-10446515 GCA_026546715.1 Gallinago undulata
TGAGGTACTGAAGAAACTTCAGAGGGAAAGAATCAAAAAATTAATATCTTTCTTAAAAGACATAGATCGTGCAAATCCACCAAAGTTCCCAGTGTAGTTATTAGAATTTAGTGAGGCACCGTCTACACAGCTGTTGCACAGCACCATCAATAAGGAGCTGTTGGGGTGATCAGCACAGAAGCACATCTACAACACGCGTTGCTGAGAAGCAGCAAGTAATTTGATGACATTTTTTGGATGTCTTTTAATGTGTTCCTCAACCAACAAATTCTTCATCTTAAATATAACTACAGAGATTTCATTAAGAGCATCTTATGAAAAATATATTCTAAGAAGAAGAATCTTTAAATAGAGGGTGTTTATATCAAAAATACCCACGATGTCATATCAAAACACTGCTAACATGATCAAATAGCATCTACTGCTACAGCAATCTGAATGCCTCCTTCCAAACCACAAAGGCTCTTTGACCAATGTGATACACTGAGTTACCAGACGTTTCCAGGAATATTTTTATTTCAAGAAAAAGAATTGCAAGGAAAAGGGATAAGCACATCAGAGACTATTTTTGGAAACACATGTTGTCTTAAAGGCTAAATTTTTATAGTGCTTCTGTAAGATCTCAGAGTTAATCAGCTTAAAAACCCAGGCATTTGATATTTCCAAGTTCCAAACAGTTTCTATGTCATTGCAACATTTTCATGTTTGAATAAAGAGATATCCAGACAGAACAGTCTTTTGCTGAAATAAGAAGTGAATTTTGATTATTTTTTTTCCGCTCACTGCCTAAAATTTTGAAGGTTTACTTCGTTTAGAAGCTGAGGGCCACATACACTGAATCCACAACATATTTTTTATGATGCTTTAATGTAGGGGTAGATAATCATTTGCTCACATCCATAATTGGTATAAGCAGATCTTTTTCACAGAATTTATGGTTCAAATATATTCTGGAGTAGAAAGAAATTTTTCAGATTGATTTCTACAGTCCTGCTGCCACCTCCAAGATCTGTAGGTGAAATTCTAGTTGCATAGGCCCACAAATACCTCCTGATAACATAAAATCTGCCAATCCTAAAGGCAAGATTGTCTTGAAGGATCAAATTTTAATTTTGTTTTGTACCCAAATCTATACAACTTCTTCACATATCGAGAATATTTGACATCTAAAAGCATCTCCCCACAGAAGTTCATCTTTATTCCTATGAAAATATATATTTATTCCAGGCTATGAATCCTTTCTAAAAACATCTTGCAGTCTGAGATTTCCTTGGCTCTGTTTGCAATGTGCTCACATTTCTCTCTTCTCTGCAATCAGACGTAATCTTCAAGTTAATGGTATTGATTAGTAGTTTTGAATTACATCTCATTTTTGTGACAGAATTCCCCTTTAAAATGCCCCTGCACAGTGACCTGGTCACAGCTGTATGTGAATTCAAGAAAGGTCATGACCTCTTGCAGATCCTCCTTATTGTCACCTCCTTAATTGCACATATTAGGAGACACCAGTGAGTCAATAGCTATCAATCTCTTCATTCTGTTCAACTTTTAAGGTTTTATTTCAGAGTGGACAAGACACCGGTTCAGACAGTTCATTTTTACTCCTATATCAATGACACTTAAGCATATTAAATATTTCCAGAAACACGCAACAGTCTGACATCCCATCAAACTGATTATGAAAAATATTATTGCATTACCTCTTGCATGTAATGTCTGTGTAGAACAACTGACAGAATATATATATATTTCTGATATATGAACCTCAGTAAACCCAGCCTATTAATAAAAGAAGATCAATAATGTTCTTATTGTTTGGGGGTCACATTCTAATAATGTTTCTGATAAAGAAAAAAGACAAAAATATGAGCTGCAGGTTGTTCTACTAGATGCTGCTGGTATCTCAACTAGCATTTTGACCAAAATCCAAGCTGCATTTCATCTGTTTCTACTGTCCCATCAGTTCCCCTTACTGCTATCTATTTCCTTGTGTATTTATTAGGCTGAGTTTTCTCAAGAACAGACTGTAGTAGAGCAGAATATTTACCAAGTGAACTGTTTTGCAGAATGCCTCCTACGTGAAGAATCACACACCAGAAGAATAAAAATTGGTGAAAATGACCTCGCACAAATCAATCTAAGTTTTAGCTAATGGTTCCAGAGCAGCAATGCTTGCTGAAGTTCAGTAAGTGGCCTGGCTAGCTCTAACTATTTTTTTTATTTTTTTTTTAAATAGGAAAGGGAAGTGATGTATCTATAGAGAGATTCAGTAATTATTTCTTCTTATCAGGCCTGAAGTTCTGCTACTTAGAATGTCATGTCTTCTTGAAATTTTTTATCTAACTGCAGAATTCACACTGGTTCTTCAGTTGCAAAACTGATTTAAAAAAAAAAAAAAAGGAAAAAGGAAAAAAAAACTTATAGGATGTTTTGTTTTGGTAGGGTTTCTTTGCACAGGACTTGCCTCTCTAAATTGGGATCAATTTCCTGGCTTGTGGAGCTTCCGGTGTTGATGTGTGGCTTTATAAAAATGGTAGTGTCACAGTTCCCAGATCCATTGACTGTGAGTATGATGTCACATACATTTTCTTAAGCTACTAATAACTTATCACCATTTCTTATATGCATAAATCTACTGAAAGTGTGTATAAACATTGAACTTAATGAGATTTTCATGTTATGTTTTTTTTCAACAAGATTTCTTATCTAATCTGTTCCATTTTCTTGATCTGGACTGAGGTCTAGTTACAATGAGGCATATTTTGCTTTACTCTGATTTTTTTTATTAGGAAGGTGTACAAGAAACAAGATTTCTAACCTTTTCAGGCACTTTTATTTAACATTGTTGAGTTTTTCTACTCCTTTTTGACCACACCACTATTAATGTAAAAGCTAAGTATACTTGTTAGCATTAATTAAAGTCCAAATCTATGCTTCAGATTTTTAAATGGGTAGTAATAAGACCTATTATGTGTTGCTTACCACAGACTCTAACAGAAGCTGACAATTATAAAAACAAACATTACCATAAAGAGCCCAGCTCGTATCCTTTAGTTTCTGTGAACTCCAGCTACAGCACAGACTCAAGGAATCCAGTGAAACCCTAATAACACTGAAAACCTAATGGAAGTTCCCTTTACACGTTATGCTCAAAGTCACAGTAAGGACACAATTAGTTCAGTCCCCATTTTGAAGCAAAAGGCTCATCAATTTTACCAGGACTTCAGTCCTGATATCCCATTTGTTATTAGCAAAAGAGGGCTCAACGGTTTCAGAAGAGACATGTACCCTAAAACGGCATGTCTGATTATAATGATTTCGCTGCAGCTTACAGGCAAAATAATCTCAAATTTAATGGTAAAGAAATAATTGCTAGAAAAGCAAAATTAATGACCAAGATGAAGCTGAGCTCACTGGTGACTGTGGCCCTGCAAAATACTGTGTTTATCTTCTGGAGTAAAAGCATTTACTTTGCAAGTAAAAGAAGAGGAGACTTTGGCTGGTTTGATAAAATTCATTCATGCATATGTGAACTCTTTAGTAACTTTTATGTTTTTAATGAGCATCATTTCAAGGATTTCAACAATAACAGCTTTAAAAGTTAGGAAAACTCTTAGAATCCTGGAATGCTACAAATCATGAAATACTAGTTTTTAAGTAACATCCTTTTCAAGGAAAACCTTAGAGTCTGAAGGAGTCTGACTAGGCTTTTTTGTGTTTTTGACAGTGCCAAGGGTGCAAAGAGAAATTTTAATGCCAAATAATAGAAAACAAAGATATAAAGCTTTTTCTACTCACATACTTCACGTTGGCCTTTATTTTCAAGACTAGATTCCTTATTTAGCTCTAAATCTTATAGTAAATTTTTAATCTACCAGGCAGTATGGCTTAGGAAATTCCTTTGCATGAACAATGTCAGTTACAGCTTAACAATATTTGAGTGAAAATCATAGAAAATGTATTATCAAAGCAAGACCAAGCTGGTGTAAGAATCCCAAAAAACATCAGCTCTTACAAGATTCAAAGCAGAGATGAGCCATGAGCAAAACTCAAAAAAAAAGTCTTAATCTTGCAGAGCCAATATTAATTTCTCTAACATAGAGATGGATAACTTCATATTAATAATAACCACAATTCTCTGCCATACATAGCTTCACGTGTCACTATAAATAATAAACAATTGCTTGACACTTGTTAAGAGAAATATATATTAGTTGCAGTAAGAAAAGGACTTCCTTCGGGGACACAAGATTTATTCACTCTATTTCTACCTGCAGATTTAGTTTCAATCTCTTCTTCTAGGAAACGAGAAAAATTTGGATTTTTGATCTCTGATTAGCAGTATCGAGCTCAATATGTATGGTTTTTTGCATATATTTTTAACCTTCCAAGGAATGGTCTCAGAGACGACTGTGAAACAAAACTGTCCTGCACTTCACATTGATTGGATACCCTTAGCTTTCACACCTCTCTTCTCTTTTCCAAATGTGTGTTGGGAGTTGCATGGTATATTACTCCCTAAATTATTTCATGACATAATAATAGTAATTTAATTTTTAAAAAAATATAAAAATATTCCCCTTTCTTAAATTCTTACTTTTTTTCAAAATGGTTCTGAAAACTACATATTTTATTTCAATTTCCTCTGCAGGGAAATCTCATAAGAAGCTGTTGGATGATATTTTTGGCACTAAACAATTATTATAGTCTTTTTTAAGATGCAGTTCACTTATGTATTGAGTCCACCACAACTTATTTTATCCTTAAACACTTTGAGTCTCTGCATTTTATAAATTGGAAAGAGGCAATAAAGTGGCTTGATGCAACAATTCAGACCAAACACAGACTGAATCAAATTATTCTCTACCCCAGAGTGGAGAGCTAGTAAGTTTTCCTCCTATATTATCCTAAACACACTCTCTATGAAGATAGCAGAGGACCATGGAGGCCCTATCTCACCAGGCAAAACCATGGTATTTTTGCCCAAAACCAAATTTAAGACATAACGTCTATCTATCTACCTGTACAACTACTTCACAGGCTTAAGTTCCATTTTCAGGTGCACCAAGAGGCCTGTGATGTCAAAATATTGACATAGGTTGAAAAATATTTCAGTGCTAATGAACAAGAGACACACAAACTCAATTCATTGTGAACACAAGTGTTTGCAAAAGTGGTAACAAAGGGGCTGTTGTAACTCAGCTCTTCATCCTTGCCCCATGGTTCTGCCATTGACCCCTGAGATGAAACTTGGTGACTGATGGTGGTCCTAGTAAGTCCCCATGCAAAGCAAACAAGCTTTGACAAATTATCATCTTGCATCATCTGGCTATTTCTGGCTATTGTTCAGCTGCTCTGGACACAGCTTTGGTACACTGCAATAACAGAAGTAGAAGACTTGTGGATCTATAGTGGAGAAAGCTTTCTTATTATTGTGTAATAGGTGGCAACAAGAGCCATGGGATAGATGACTCACTACTCTCTTAAAAGAAGATTTATGTCTCAGCCACAACCATGAGCAATGTATTTCGAGTGATTTGTTAGAAGTGTGAAAAATGACTGTAATTGATTAATAAGAAGGACAACCCTGAAAGTGTTCTAATAGTTTCCATTAACATATATCACACATACAATTGCAGGTAGCCATAGGATACATACATGGCCAGTAGAACGAGCACATAAAGACAAAACCATATATAGAAAAAGGAA
The DNA here is from genome assembly GCA_026546715.1 of Gallinago undulata. Lineage (NCBI taxonomy): Eukaryota > Metazoa > Chordata > Aves > Charadriiformes > Scolopacidae > Gallinago > Gallinago undulata. The sequence continues at coordinate 10,411,332 of JAOTQQ010000032.1, forward strand.
AGCATTTTTCACGTCTGCACAGACATTGGAGTAGAAGTACCTTCGTGAGTAAAGAGTAAAATAAGCCTCTGACCAAGGGGTATAATACTGAATATCTCCCCAAATGGCACTGTTAGTGTCTTGTCGCTCAATTATCTCCCAACAGAGGACAGAGTAACATGAGATGATGATGGCTTGTACTGTTTATGGACAAGTTTGCTTTCACTGTGTAACAAACTTGTTCATAAATTACATTATTATAATGTATCAATACAATGTATTACTGCAAAGATATTATCTCAGTGATATGACTCAGAGCACTTTAAGTAGATAATAATTTCTTCATGACAGAACCGCACCTACCCTAATCAAGAGGTTAACTCCACAGGTTAACTCCTGTTGTTAAATGTATTTTTAAGTACAAGATACAAATCAAGCTACACTCTGAAAGGAACTGCAAGGACCTTTATAACCAGTTATGGTCCAGTCCAATGGTGAAGAAACAGTATCTCCCAGATGAAAACACGTGGAAGAGTTACGTCAATCTGTACATTGCAAAGTCCAAATACACAGAACAATTACTGTTTTACCAAGATTACCAAACTGCTTTACATTCTGTCACCAAGAATTTGCTTTATCACAGGTTAACTGCATATGAAATTAGTGGTTACAGGATGTTCCTTGAGTTGCATGAACCTGCAACCCACCTTTAAATATTCAGCACAGGTATATCAATAGAGGTTCATAAACCTCAGGACTAAAATAACAATGCTGATAAGTCTTTAAAAAAATTATAATTTTTTAAATCATGTTTACCTTTCCAAACAAAGTCTGTGAAGGCATAAGTTTGTTCTTTATAAATAATTTAGTAGACTGAAGCACCAGAAGGAAGAAATACTTTTGAAATCAGAAAAATCACCTTGGGGGAAAAGAAAATGATGGGGACAATTGACTGCCCCCAATAGAAAGGTCTCTAACTTCTGAATCAGTGAAGGTCCTAGGCAGGACTGAATAATATTCAGAGGATCTTTGGTCTATTTATGAAAAGGGTAGGGTGATATTGCTATCTGAGATAGCAGAATAGAGAGCTTGATGATCGCTTGCAGTTCTGTGCAGCTGGTGTTAAAATAAACCAATATAGAAAACAAGTACCACAAGTAAAATATCATGGAAAGCAAATTGTTAATGAGTTTACACCATGAAACACTGTGCAGAGATGTAGTTTAAGTACTGTATAATTCAGGATCAGCTGGCACTTTCATTATGAAATCTCTGTGCTCAGCTTCAAAACGAAAACCTTCAGCACATTTTGTGTCAGACAGGCAAAGCTCCTTTTTTTTTTCCACTGCCTGAAACACTGGCCTTTGCTCTTTTGGGGATATGGAGGCACCATATTTTCCACAGTTTGGCTTGCTTTAAGTTCTCATCATCAAATAACTGTCCTTCAGACAAAATTTTGTCAGTGGTTACGTCACTTGTGAAGAAGCGTTGTCTTCACAGAATCACCTAGGTTGGAAGGGACCTTTTAAGATCATCTAGTCCAACCAACAGAGAAAAACAACAACAAAAAAAAACACAAAAAAAAAACCCTACACCACCAACGCAACACTAATCCATATCCGCGAGCACCATGTCAACTGGTCTCTTGAATACCTCCAGGGATGGTGCCTCAACCACCTCCCTGGGAGCCCATTCCAATGCCTGACAATCCTTTCAGTAAAGAAATATTTCCTAATATCTAACCTGAACCTCCCCTGGTACAACTTGAGGCCATTTCTCCTTGTCCTATTGTCTGTGACCTGGGAGAAGAGACCTACCCCCGCCTCTCTACAGCCTCCTTTCAGGTAGTTGTAGAGAGAGATAAGGTCTCCCCTCAGTTTCCTCTTCCTCAGACTGAACAACCCCAGCTCCCTCAGCCTCTCCTCATAAGACTTGTGCTCCAGACCCCTCATCAGCTTCATTGCCCTTCTCTGGACCCGCTCCAGGACCTCAATGTCTTTTTTGTGGTAAGGGGCCCAAAACTGGACACAATACTCGAGGTGGGGTCTTCTGCTAGAAAACACTGAATTTGTACACCTGATACCCAGTAAGGTTGCTTGATGTGGCTGCCATGTCAATACCTCTCTTTACACTGATTAAATTATTTCAGTGTTCTACGTAATAGTCGCAAGCAGCAGGTCCCTTGGAAACTAACTGAAAGAAATGTTAATTTATTTAGTTGGGTCTTTTCACAGTGCATTACTCACGGGTGTTGTAGAGGGTGTGATGTTTAAAAATATAAGTATCTATACATATATATCAAATGCTGACTAATCTTTTAACACGTTTTCAGCCCAAAGTTTATGCCTACAGTTAACTAGGATCACAATCGTGTGCCCAAACACGTCTTCATAAGTATATTACATTTGTCACCAGACCCTAAGGAAGTAATAAAGTACCTAAAAGTGATCATGTTCCCACTGTTTACTATTGAATTTTCTGCAATGTGCTTCCTTCCCTCCTTCTTCTTATTTTCCAGAAAAAAAAAATAAGGAAAAGTTAGTTTCTAGACTGAAAATTCCTTTCTTTTTTGAAGTTCTCCAATTTGTCCATGAGCTCCAACTGGATGATAAATATCACCCTACATATAAGGAACTCTTCACGTTAAATAAAAGGTCGCTTAATGTCCACAAGGTGTGATTCAGATAACTTGCAGTATAACAGAGGTTCAGCCTATTTAAGTGAAAAGTGGACTTTCTTGGGTAGTTAAAAATGGTGACCAGCATCACAGCATTAGTCACTGATGCCTAGTCTGAAAAGTGCAGTTCTTGTTCTGTGAGAGGATTCTTGTGAACTTCTTGTGAATGAAAGTCTAAGTATCATTGAAGAGTGGTCTTATTTTTTAGGTGTTTTTGAAAACAGTGCTCACAATATTCGCATTATTCTCCAGAAAAGTTCCTACTTAATTGAGTTGTCTCATTTGGACCCCCAGCCCTCATAATATTTTAAAGCAAATACGTATTGAAGAAAAGGTTCACTAAGTCATTTCCTTGGTAACATAATTCCTAATGAATCCTTTCATATAATCATGCATATCTTTATAAATATATCCTGAGCAATAAACCATGATTGAAATTAAGTAAAATACACTCTTAAGGTTGATTTAATCTCTTTTACTGAATAACCATTAAAATGAAAATTCTCTCACAGGATGCTCAAGTCAAAATGAGGAACATGATAATAAACATTGGGTAATAAAAATAAATTAAAAATCAAAGCTTTATGATATATTTTCCTATCAAAATGAAAGTGGCAAATTGAAAACAATAATGGTGTTCTGTAGGAACTGTAACTGTGGATGAGCACCTCAGAATTTGATTTACAATTAGTGGCATCTTGAAAATGACCCATCATTTTACATTTAAAACCGCTAGCACTCAATCCATCAAGTATTAAAATCTTGATGTTGATTAATGGCATTCTCTCATGTTGTTTCTCTCAATGAGGCTTCACAGAAGCCAAAGCAATATTATTCAGTACGAAACTGGAGTGTTACAAGGTTGCATATCTCCTTCATGGCCAGTTCAGTCACTGCCTCTGTGTTCATAAGCGGCATGTATTTGGTGGTTAGAGAAATGTTAGTGTCTTCACTGGGATATGAGTACAGGATGTACACTTTGGTGGCCTTCAATGTTATATCAGCCCAGGCTTCGAGCACCCGGAGCAAGTAGGCTGAATGCACACACTGACTGTGAGAAGGGTTTCCAGCTGAGATGCTCTTGCCCAACAAGTTTCATTGACTGAGCAGTACCATGCTGCTTTCCCACGGAAGCATTGCTATCAAAACCAGGGCTCAGGAACTACTAATATTCCTTGGAGCTTGTCTAAGCAATGCTCCTAGAGGCATTTCAGCTTTATTCCCGCTGCTCAGTTTGTCTTAGGTCCTGAGCTATGAGGCTTCACATCCCATCCAAACTCCTATTAAAATGGCTGATACTAATCCTGCATATTTTTTATTCACATTGATGTTCAGTCCCACTTGCTGTTAGTATCATCCCTATTAATGGACAAACTAAAAGGAATAGAAGAGCCCCAGTTAATTTTTCTTCCTCTTTCACTTATTCTATTGCAGAGCCTCCGAATGGATTTAGAGAACAGAAAGGAGAAAATAGAAAATAGAGAGAACAGGATATGGGTATCCTGAAAATTGTACCTGTTTACATCAGTTCAGACTATAACTGTTGCAGTTTGCTTTCATTTGCAGATAAATAGTTCACAGTAAACACCCTTTTATAATGCTATTTCTTTTAAATGTGGATATGACTCTGAACATTTGCAGGTTGCCCATTTAAAAAAAAATCCAGTGTAGTTAATAAGTTTTCTGACTTGTGTGATGACTGAGACTAAAAACTTTCTTCTATCAAAATCTTCAGGAATCTTTAGCACATAAGAGCAACTAGGCACAGACACTCCAATTTAAATAGTAAAAATTACCCCCAAAAAAAAGTATTTCATAAATACCACCATAGTTGAAGGCTACTTCCTACCTTTATTCCTTAATGATTAACAACATTTAGGTACCAAGTATCTCCTTAGAAATACGCTTGGACAAAATGCATTATTTTTGCCATATTATGCAAAAATAAGCTTGAAATAGAATATTTAGATGCCAAGATTTAAAATATTTTTTTTAATACGTTTAACAATAGGTAAAAATACCATTTCATCCTAAGTGTTATTTATTAATTTGAACTGGCTTTCCAGGAATGTAAAAAATAAAGGATAAAATCATTTATTATACTAAATAATACCCAAACTCTTACACAATCTGACAAATTGATTTTGTGCATTACATTGTGACTGGATGAATTAGTGTAAAATAAACAATGAAACAGTCTATTAATGGCTTGGGAAAGAAGCTCTGGGTTGGTTGGTTTTTTGGGGTGGGGTGGCGGGAGCCCGATCCAAATCATCAAGGAGCTTGGACACAGACTTCAGCGGACAGATGATGAGATATTTAGTGCTTTGAAAATGGCTCTTGAAAAAACTTTTTCAAAAGAATGATCTGTTTTTTAAAATGGTAATATGGAATAGTTGTGACTAAACAAACAAGAAAACATCTTCAGAGTTTAAATCAGCTACACCCTTTTGTTTGAAGTGACAAGGCCTATGATTAAACAGAAAAATTTTGCTTCTCTAACATAACAGACACACCAGCAATGTATTCTCACATTTTCTTTCTTATTACCTTTTCATATATAATTGCTTTCACACATTTTTGAGGAGCCTAAGCTGAAAGCCACTTCTTTTCTCCCTAACATGCCCAACCCTGCACCATCACAAAAACTTTTAAAACATTCCAATATTTCAGTGTTCATCTTATTCCACATCTCTAACTACTGTCACACTGCTTTATCTCTGTAGCAAGTTTTTCCTTCAATATTACACCTCCTAATAAAAACCTTCCTTTATACTGTTTCAGTGTACCAGACCAGCCTCCAACGTAGTCATATTGTTTCACTCCTTCAATTTAATCCCTATTTCTTAATCTTTTTGAAAGAATCAAAAATGAAAATGACTGGTAATTGCTGAGAGAAAATATAATTTGCAATATGCACACAAATTACACAGAGCACACATTAGTCCTCGGGATAAATCTTTTCAAAAAAAAACAAGAAAATTCAGAGTAAGAGTGGTGGAGGGAGAAAAGGGATAAGAGGAAAAAAAGAGGAGGAATCAGAGAGAAAAATCACTCTTTAATTTTTATTTCTAATAATTCATAAAGTGTAGTACAACAATTCAATACAAAAAAAAAAAAGAAAGAGGAGGAATAAATTACAAAGTAGCTTCAGAAGTTAAATAAAAATTGAAAGAAAACATAGGAAACTAAGAAATCCTCCGAAGAGAACAAATACACGATCAGAGCTGCACGTGAGAAGACATGATCCACTGGAAGACCATGGCAGTGGCAGGGAGGATGGTATAGCATGAGGCAGCGTATTCTCCTGAGTAAGGAAACGGAAGGCCCTGATGAGCTGCTGATCATGGTCTCAAACCCAAGTGACAATGTTCCAACAGTACCTAATACTAAACTTGACCTTTATTCATAACATATATGGTGGACAGTTGGGGTTAAATCCATAAATAGGGTAATATCTGATATAGGCAGTAACCCATGCATGCAGTGTCAGATATCATGCATGTTTAGAATATACATAATGCGTATGACAAAAATTTCTAACATTCATGATATAGCATACACTCATTACTTATATATATTATAACATATATACATTCCTCAGGTAATCAATTGGCATCAGATTTGTAATGCTTGTTTGGTGCCTTATTTAGAGTCTAATTAAACAGGAAAATCATCAATGTCATTTAGTAAACTTCAAATGGGCATAAGTACTACCCACTGGTACTTAATAGTAGGTAGAAATGCCAAGTGCTCCCCTGAAGGTGGAGGACACAAACTCTACTAAAGACCGAGGCCAATAGAGCTGGGAGACACACAAAGCAGGCTGGGACCAATGAAAACAGATACATTCCTGCAATTCTTCCTCCCTGCAACGACCACAAGTCTCCTCCACTCTAAATACAAGAACCAAATGGATTTTGGTCTCCCCTAAACACCTAAATTCATGCCTCCACCCGCATATAGAAAGTCACTGCTCTGGGCTGTTGCACTGCAAGTCCCAGACTAGGACAGCCAGATAGCTGCCAGCCACGAAACAAGGGAGGAAAGGCAACTCTGACATGAAGAACGCAGGAACCTTGTTCAGTCTCACTCACTATCAACAGAAACAAAAGTGGGGCAGCTGGATAGTCCCCAAGGGACCAGAAAGAATGAGCAAGAAATACTACAAAACTACAAGATGTGAGAAAGAAAAGCCAAGGCTCTCAAGGATATGACAGAGCCTGCGACCGGACAGAGGAAGCTCCACAGCAATTATAAGCCTAAATAAAAAATCTGAAAGATAGCAATGGGAAAGCACTGAAGAAAATAGAGGGAAGGTACTGGCCAAAGAACACCAAGAGACAACACAAGTATCCAGAAACATGTAAAATTTAGTCAATCTTGCTTAACTATGTTTTATTTATTAACTTGCTTATTCAATAAGTTACCTGTTCGTGATAAGAAGCATTTGGACAGTACTCTTAACAACATACTTTAACTTTTGTCAACCCTGAAGTGGTCAGGAAGTTGGACTAGATGAATGCTGTAGGCCCCTTCCACCTAAAATATTCTATTCTACCTTAGAATCTTAGACTTTGTTATCAAAGTCACATTACAGGTGACTAATTACACTGTATCACTCCATTTCTGTTTTAGTGCCTGACAAACAGCTTTTTTGCCCTTGAGAGGATGAGTTCCTTTTTCATCCTCTTTTATGGGAAACAGTAAATTAAAGTCAGCTGGAGGGGGGGCAAACAGTGGTGGTGCTCCCCTGGTGTGCAGCTCCCCCAGCCCCTGCCCTTATGCAATGCTGGTGAGAAAATTCTCCTGGACAAGCCAGTGGAAAAGCACCTCTGTCATGTCCCCTAGTTGCCAGATGGCACACCAGCTTGAAGAGACAAGGGTTGTCATTGGAATACCCTCACTGGAGGACAAAATCTGGACAGAAGCAAGGCAGAAGATATAGAATTGAATTACCTGCCTGCAAAAGGTGTAGATCTTGGGATTTGCACTTGCAGGTGCATATGCCATCATATACAAGTGCTTAGTGAATAATTTTCCGAGAAGTCCAAATTCATAGCATGGGTTATTAACTCAGCCACAGCATCTTGTTCATGTGGTAACATGGTTTCTGAGAACCCTCATATGTGCAGAGATACTCTAAAATTATATGGCAAACAGAGCAAAGAAGGGGTTGTCTAATGCTTCCAAAATGTAAATGAGACCAAAGAAACCCCAAATGGCAACCAGTGCTTTTACATATCAGCATTTAAAAAACAAAAACAAAACCCCGCTTTTTTTTCTGAATGAATACACTCAGTATAGTTAATGACAGAAAAATAGAGCATTGATGTGAAGCATTATGACTTTACATTTGTGAAACTAGCAGTCCTTCCCCACCCACACATCCCTCTAAGTCAAAAAAATATTCTCTAAATTGTATACTGATGACACTGGGAACCAAAGACACCTAATCATCCTTATGTTTCCCTGTCATGAAATGAAAGAGTTTCTATATGGCATATACAGCCATATATTCAAACTATCTATCAAAAACTTTAATAAAGGAGAAAATTAAAAATAAATTAAACACCATTTTGTAATCAAGAAATTAGTGTTTCTGCTTTTCTACCCATTTCTCAATATGCAGTTTCAATTACTCTCTCTTTTTCTCTCTAGCATCTGTTTTGTTTCATTACTAGCTGCTTGATTTCACTGAAAATAAGGATTTTTTTTCCCTTCTTAAAAAACATGGGGAAAAAAAGGCAAGCAACCATTTACCAGTCATTACATTTCCTTAAACCTCATCATTCTTTTCCCTGCATCAACCGTTTTGTCACCAAAATTACTTCCTCTTATACTCTTCCTTTACAAGTAATAGTCCAAATCTGATGATCTTTAGAAAACATTACCTCTCATAATGGCATGTATGAGTTCATTACTTTATGTCTCTCAGTTATATTATCCCATCATAAGAAACACAGTGGCTTTTGAACTTCAAAACTTTTTCAGCCCTACAGGAGCTGATGAGCAGAGGAGATTTCCTTTGTCTTTCCTTGCACTGAATCAGAATAGATTTAGCATCAGCTTGACCTGGAGATTGAATTGAATCATTAGGTAAAATTGAACGCTTGTAGAAAATATGTAAAGTAGTGTAGTGATATATAATGTAATGGACTCCTTCAAAAGCTCTTCTGCACAACTCTGCAGATGTTAAGAAGGTTATTTATTTTGCCTCAGACTTTCATTCTGTTTGTTCTTTATAAAAGCTTCCAGACAAATTCATATAAATTCTAAACAGATTTTTTTAACAGAATTCTTTGTAGCATTGCCAATGATGCTTCAGCATCCTTAAGAAACAAAAAGGCCCATTTTCTTTCTTTCTGAAATCCATTGATTTCCAAGAATTATTCTTTACTTCAATTAATACCTATAAAAGTCTACCTTCACCATAAATATACTTTTATAGATTTCTGAAATAGACATTTAAAATACTACTAAGAAAAAGCAAAAAGTAGTTGAATTCTGTATAAGATTTACCTGTCTGACCTTTGATTAAGTATTTCATTAGTCTCTCACTCCTATCAGGCAACATTTTTTAGATATAGCATGTACAATTTATTTCAGGATAAAACATCCAAGATAAAACAATTTTCACATCTTCTAATGACTTGGCACCTTTCATAGATCACCTGGTGGTCGACATAGTTCTTTGATTATTCAGTGGTGGGATTTAGTTGTTACTCATTGGAGCTTATTTATTTATTTATAATTTGTGCTGGCAGTCATGGTAGGGTGATGTACTTTCCACAATTTTCTAATCAGTCTGAGTTCTGTAGAAGTGGGTGTGATGTCTTATGCAGCTTTATTTCCCACCATAGTCTCTAGGTCTGATTTCGGATGTTATCAATGTCTTCTTGGAATTGAGAGGAAACCACACATTTGCTGCTGCTGTGTTCAGTTTTTCCTCAGTTTAGCTTTCAGGGAAGATTTAGGATTCTTCAAGCAGAAAAACAGCCATAAAAAGTATCTCTGCATATTTTAGAATAAGGGTAAGACTGCGTTAAATCTATTAAACGCTATTGCCATAGATCTGGGTTTATTTTTTATGAGAATCCTTTCCACCCAGGTTTTACTTTCAATCTTGCTTTATTATTACATTATAGTTTGGTTTCTGATGTCTTCTTCGTAAAGTGTTACCGTATCGTATTCAACAGAAATCTTTTAAAAGCTTTCCTATCTGAGAAATTCTTTTCTTTCCCAGATTTCCTCTCTGGGTGCTACTTGGATGAGCTGTCGGCCTACCTTCAGCAAACAAGTTGTGTTTAGGTTCTTCCAAGCAAGTACCATCTTATTTTTTGTGGCCCTTGTTACATACTGTGGGAAGGCTAACCTCCTCCAGACTTTGGCTGAGCGCTGTAGACTAATATCAGTAATGTAACATGAAGAAGGTCCATAACATTAACTTCCGAACTCCAAAGAAGACTATACTGTCTTCTAGAAGAATATTAATTTATCCAACTGTCAGCAGTTGTCCTAAACATAAAGGAAGATTGCTTACTTAGGTAGCTTCATTACATTAGTCTACCAGAAGTTATTAATCCTTCTTTAAAGAAGAGTTTCTGTCAGGCTCTTTCCTTGGTAACACTTCACACAGTCTTCTCAAACAAGGAGGACCAGAAACCAGTGGTAAAAAGCTTCTTATATGAATCACAAGCATCACCAACCTAAACTGCCAGTTCTTGGGAACATTTGTACAAAGCTGGTTTCTGTTCAATTTTATCAATGAAACAAACATAAGGAACTGGACTACCTGTTCCTAGTTACAAGGACACATCATTTTAGCTAAAGTCTCTTGGGTTTAGTTACATTACTTTCACATGTGACTGTTTTCGTCAAAGCCCATTGGGCTTTCTGGGAGAAACGGAGTTTTTTCATTCTAAAGTGACTTACAGGTAACAAAAACATTGGACAATTCCTTTGGTTAGAAAAATGGATCATTAAGCTCTCATGTCCTGACACAAGTAGGAGTAAAACCATTAAATTAATGCATTTTTTGAACTAGAGAAATTAACCAAATAGACTACTAAAGTCCTTCTAGGGGAGTTTGTCTATTACATCCCATTGCCCATCTTCTCCTCTCGATGCAGAACTTGGGTCTTTGCCTTAGCCTATCTGATCCCCTTTCCAGCAGGGTCTCTTTTCCCACATCTCCCAATATGAAAAGCTCGGTGAATACAAAAAGGCAAGCAAATATATCTGAAAGAGACTAAAATAATGACTGTAATAAAGACAAGTAAATTTGGTATAACAAAGCAAGCCTATTGTACTCACCAGATGCTCAATAACTGCAAACACCTACAAAACAGCCACCTTCCAAGTTATGATTTTTGTACCCTATAGGAAATTGCTTAACTGAAGCTAGTATTTTTACAAAGCTTTCTGCCATTTTTAATGGCAAACACTTTTTCATATCTATTTGCATGTTCTAAATCAAACTGACCTGAAGGTGTATTTGAGAAATCTTTTTCCAGCTGTTTAAAATTACTACTTAGAGCTAAAAATCGATGTTCTATCCACAACCTGTTTTAGAAAAGTAATTTTAAAATACAATTTCAACTGTTAACTTGAGGCTGCCCTTACATTTTTTTTTCTCTGTGCCCTCTTCTCTCCTTAAATCTGCCACCCATTCTGTCTCAAAAACTGAAAATTAACTGAGATATTATTGCTTAAATGCACTGATAATTATATTGTTTAGATTTAGCCTTCTTACAGTCAAATAGGACTGGAGTTTGTTTCTTGTCAATGCTTGCTGTCTCTCCTAAAACCTGCATTTCCAGCTGTGAAATCACAAATAACTAATCTTCACCCTTTCTCTACCTCCTGAATTTCCCAGAACTTTCATATGTGAAAATTAAATATCTTAAGTGTGTCTGCAGGCTCTCATCTTATTAAATTTTTTTATTTTTCTAGTGAATAATTGTGAAGAGCTGTAATGTCAGATGTAAGTATGGAGGGGAAAGAAAGGCAACAGGACAAAGTGGAGAAAGATATCAGCAGAAAAGGACTCTAATACACAATAACCTTCTGTCTTCTCAGGTAAAATTCGAGTCTTCAATACCTATATTAACACAAAACAACTCCACCTAGCTTGAAAAATATATTGATCTCATTTTTCCCACATCCTTACCCTGTTTCTAATATTGGTTCAGATTTGCCAGTCAAAGATGTCCTCAGCAATTGCTGGAGAAATTTCACTGCATCATCTGTAAGGACTCCAGATACTCCATATCTCCCCATGCATTGTCCTAATACCTGTCTCTCCCAAAAGCTGCAGGTCCTCTTACATCTGAGAGTGGAAAAATCAACTGCTTTTTCTGCATGTCCTGCATAAGATCTCTGCATATGTGTTGTCTACCCCTACAGACCTAGTTGTAGAACTGAAATTGTTGAGTATAAAGATGCTTTTCAAATCTTTAAGACCGCAGTGTCTAAGTACTTTAAAAAAAAAAAAAAAATCCACACTAGACTATTTAGCTGTAAAAGCCACTTCATTTTAACCTGTGAAAATCAGAGTGAGATACCATATCTAGAGCCATACATTGATGTATCAGCACCCAGCTTGGAAATTTAATAAGATTTGTGATACTTCTGCTTTAAAACTGCCCGATGATTTTCTAGGTTTTTTTCTGTATTTTCTAAGTGTAAAACTTGAATGAGGAAAGTGCTTCCATGAGACGATCCTTAAATAATGAAAATCCTTAGGTAAAGGCCTCGTACTCTCCCTACATTTATAAAAGGAAGATGCCCACTTACTATTTTAGCTGCATTTAGATACTTTGATTAGCAAGTAAAATTGCCTACTAAGTCAGCAAGTTCCCTGTAAATTTTTGTCATCCCTCATTTTACCTGTTAGTTAAATCATCTTTGAAGAATTAACAGAAACCGCTGTCAGTGAAAGAAACCAGTGGATTGCATAAATAAACTTCAATTTTACTTCCAGGGGTGAAAATGAGAATAAAACCTGTTTCTTTCAAACAAATGATTTTTTTACTCACCTAAGATGTGACCTCTGGCTGAGTCACCACGGTGAGTCCTGTGAAATCCAAAAAGGAGTTAATCAGCTTTCAGTGGTGCTAGAAGCATCATGTCGCAGCCCTGACACCATCAGCAAGTGACAGTACAGTCTGATGATGTAATCCCTCTGACTTTGTCTTACATCATTCCACCAGGGCGCCCTGCCTACACAGCTACAGGGGCAGACAAACTGCAGTTTCAACTTTGCTATCAGTTATCGGTACAAAAACATCCTCCGATGCATCATTAATTTTGCAACATTAATTACAGCTGATAAATACCCTGGGAGAAAAACGCAATAGTTATTAGCACATGTTATCTGAAATCAGTACATATTCTCATATTTCTCATATTTCTAAATATCAAGACACAATATTTAAACTTATTTTTAATGGGGTTTTGGAGATAAAATGGGTAATTTTTCTTTACCATTGCACTTATTTTGCATCTTATTTCATACAAATTTAATTTATAATGAAGTCTCAAGAAACACTGGCTTAAAAATTCCAAACATGCAAAAAAAAAAAATCTTTTATAGAGAAGAAATTCAGAATTGTGACTTGAGCATGACTTTGGGGGGCCAGGAGTGGGGGGGAGCTGTTGTTTTGATAACTACAGAACATCCGTAAGGCCCTAAAGAAGATACTAAAGATTACAACAATTCTCACTTTTTCTTCACACCACTTCAAAAATCTGCAAATGAAAGTGAGGATATTTGCTGTTAGGAACCCAGAATTCAAAGAGACCAGAAGGGGCACCAGTCCTACGTCATTTCCATTTTTACTTGTACAGGAGCTACAATCTTGGGTTTTAAAGGGGAGAAGCCTCCAGGCAGATATTACAAAGAATTCTGAAACCACAAGTACAATTAGGCCCAGGGCCAACAGCCTGAAGCATGACTCAGACAAGGGACATCAGATCATTGATCAATATCTCTGACAAAAAGAACAAAAGCAGAATTAAACAGGCTGTGTACAGGCAAAGAAATAACGAGCAGCAATATTTTCCTAGCTGGAGTTTGAAGAGGAAAATAAATTACAACAGTCATATGTTGATATCATTGCTATATTCTTCTGGGGAAAAAATTTAGAAATCAAGCTAGGACTGTGCTGTTTAATGCCTCTCTATTAACTGTGAACCTTAATGATTTAAGGCCATCTTCAGATCCTGTAGCTACACATCCATATACATAACTTTACTCATGTGAACAGTCTCAAAGATTTAAAGAGGAAAATACATGTACTGAATGCATGGCCAGTATTTATCTGGAAGAAGTAAGTAGACTGTAGCATGAATAAATAATGCTCAATGAAAGGTTGGTTTTGAGGCAACCTTATTTAAAAAAAAAAAAAAAAAAGAGTTAATGGGTCATTTGTAAGACAAGTGTGTTCAAATGCAAACAGGAGTGATCTGCTGGGGTTATATCTTTTTGCCTCCATTGCCTCAGCCACTGCCTGGGAGGGAAGGGAAACTGCTGAACCTCTCCTCCTGGGGACACAGCTATTGAATAGAAAGGACCATCTGCCATAGAGACGGCATGTTTCACCTGGTGCAAATCCTCGCCCAGGCTAAGAGGAGCAGTAGGCACTGCGAAGCCAAGAGAGGTTTTGAAGAAAGCAAGTTTCTATTTTACTTCATAGAAGCATGAGAATATTCCACATTAAATAACTGTTGTGGTTACAAATCTCCTTTGTTTTAGAACTTGCCTTAAGCTGCTATTAGAGTATTACTTCCTTTTTTGACAATTTGCTGGCGTCCTGCTAGCACGGGTGAAGTTATGACTAAATTCCCTCCTGAGGACTCACTCTAAACCCGATGGGAAAGTAAACACCTTTGCACAATGTTTTTTTGCTTGTGAGTTGCTCTAGTTGCTTTTGCAACACAAGCAGCTTTGCTCAGCAGCAAATCCTATTCAAGCAGTTATTGTGATTGCCTGCACTAACATGAGACACTCATTTAAGAAGATTACAAAATAATGATGAAATTGCAGCATTATAGCATCATAAATCTCATCGGTGAGGACAGAGAGGAGCTCTCAGAAAGTAACACATTGCTATTTCAAGTTTCTCCGTTTCTATTATCTGACTGCTCTGAACACAAGAAAACTGAAAAATTTGATATTTTAAATTTAATTAAATACTTCAGAGATAGCTGTGTATATTGCCTATATTATAGTTTAGAAGTTTAGTTTCACCCCAGAGTTAACAAATGAATAGCAGGTGATTAAAATGCTATTTATTGTACCAGTAACTTGTTTCATAAACAGGCACGTTGGCACTTCAAATTACCCTGCAATAGCTAGGTGCTATCAGCTTGCGCATCAGGCATTTTTGTACTATACCAGGTATTTGGATTGGAAGTGTTTAAAACTATGAAGTGTCAACCTGTTGAAAGATCCAGTAAGATAGCCAGCACTTTAAAATTATATATTTTTAGCAAATATTCAGCAAAACAAAGCCATGAACTTAGATTTATTACTATAATCAGACTGGGGAAGCACAAAATCATGGGATTTAAATGTCAGATTGCTCACAATGCTCAGCTGAGAGGCTCAGGTTCAGACAAAACTGAAGACAAATCAAATTATCTAAAACGTCAGCCCTGTCATGAAAGCAAACCTGCTGATCTCGGTGCATGACACCTCCCTCCCTACAGATACACTCAGCAAAATGTTTCCCTTTTCCTCCCCCTCGTTCCCCATCCTTGAGGGATTTGTGCCTTTCTGTGTTGTACTGCAGTTGCGTGCTCTGCTAGGAAAATGGGTAAGCTGGCTTCCTGAAGTACAGTGTAGTAAATGATTTTTAAAAAAAAAAAAAAAAAAAAAAGAAGAGTAGCTGACACTATTTACGTTTCTAGCATCCTAACAGTGTCGTGAGTTACTGAGAGTATTCAGTGCTCTCACTTGCCCCAGATACCTTTTCTGAAGCAGTTTATATAATCAGCTGAGCAGTTTATGCCCATATTCACAAGCGGTTCATCCACCCAGGCTCTTAGAGTATTATAAAACACATTACCATAGGTATAAGGTTTTATGTACAGGTATTACATATACATTCATACATAGATATGTTTTAATTTAACATACTTTCTAAAAAGGACAAATTTGAACAAGTGAAATCCTTCTCTTATTGAAGTAAACAGCCTCAAAGGTAAGCCAAGATTGGAACATAATGAGAAAGATTTCTGGACTTCTTTCACGATTAAACCTAGGTGAGGAGTTTTTCAGGGTGACATTTCTGCTGAAACTAGTGGAAATCCCCATCCCTGGAAGTGTTCAATGCCAGGTTGGATAGGGCTTTGGTCTATTGGAAGATGTCCCTGCCCATGGCAGGGAAGTTGGAACTACATAATCTTTAAGGACTCTTATAGCTCTAACCAACCATGATTCTATGAAATAAATGGTAGTTGATGACAGAAATCCACTATCTTTGCCTCTGCATTAGCCCCTGGAGCAAGACAGGTACTCCAAGGACCGGAATCTGCTAGAGAAAATGCATACCTTACATGGAGACAGGAAAAAAATTTCTTAAAAAAGTAAATGTAGTTATCCTTTCTCATTTATCAGGAGTACTCTAGCCATGAATACAGCTTCATCTGAGTTATCTATTTAGTTAAATTATCTTGAAAGGATTTTTTATATTACACAGTTAGCTGAGAGCTGGGTTGCGTCTCTCTCATGAGAAGGCAGCCAGCAGGAGCACATCATCTCTGCACTTCCAGTGGGCTGCAGGTCTCTGCTGCCCCAAGACCCTCTCTTCTGGGCCTGAAAAATATGCAACTATTATTAGCAAACTATTGGCTCAGTTTCTTAAACGTTTCATGAAAGTGGTGGCAGAGTGTGAATTTCCACAGCCCTCACAGCAGCTCTTGTGGACAGCGCTTGCCCACTTAGAATTTTATCTTATTTCCATCCAGAAAGGGGAGCGTGTTTTTTTATGCAATGAGCTACTTGCAGGGATTAGGTGATAAGGAAACCACCCTAAGCACTCATTTTTATTGTAAGACACAAACACTTTTAGAATTCTTAGCCGGGTGTTCCTATTCTAGTCAGTTTAGTTTTCAAGAAATTTGAGAAAAAGCATCTTTTTAGCTTAGAAATATGCTTTGAAAATTGCCTTTGTAGCCAAATTTTAAAACACCCAAACTTCTTTGGAAAAAAATTATTTGCAGTTACGGTATCCTGTAGTTACAAGGAGCATTTCAACGTAAATGTAAATGTTTTACATTTGGAAAACAAAGTTAAACATGTTATTCTGCTTTCAGATTTCAAATGAGCTTTGGCAGACAACATATGTTCCCCAAAGCGTACTTTGGGGATTTGGGCCTTGACAGAAGGAAAGCACTAAAAGGATGAGCAACCAAGTGGTATATTCCATCTCTGTTTTCAGTAGTGCTATTGTTTGTAGCATTCACAACAACAACAAAAGATTATTCATAAAGTAACAGCTGTCCTTCTCTTCAGACTACTCTTAAAACTCACGTCTGTCATGATGTTTACAAAAATTTGACAACGGTTAGGCGGGTGATATTCTGCAATTGCCACTTATTCCAAAGATGAGAATCAGTTCATCCCTAACTAGTGTTTCTTCTATCTCCTTTTTTATTTGCCTTTGTGAATAGGGGCTGTATTTTGCTATACATTCCAAACATATAGAGACTTTAGCTATTAGAAATATTAAAGAAACAGGAAAAAAAATCATGTTTATTTTTACACTAAAGCACAATTTCTCAGTTAGAGAACTAGGCAGATTACAACAAATGGGTCCCATATTTACACAAGATAATAATTCACTCCAATAAGGTATGCAATTACATCCAATTGTTTCTCTTAAGTAACTATACCATATTAAATAATCTGATGTGTGAAATCAGATTTAAGCGTCATGTTGAAAGAGATCCACGGAACAGGTCTCTCCAGGTATCATAGGGATGCTAACATTAAACTGCAGATAGGAATATATTTAACGAAAAATAAATAAATAAAAAGGCATTTTCAGCATAATCCCAGCAATCATTCTTGGGATAGAGCACAAGAGAACTGCAGGCAAATAAAGAGGTACTGCTGAGATTCAACAATATCAAAGCAGCTAGTTTTCATCAGCTACCTTAAAACCCCTTAGCTATTGCTGTTTCCACCACAAGTCATTTAAAAACACACTTCATTTCAAGACTAGTATGTTTACAGCTCCAGGGGTAGAAGCAGCAAGATTCATCTGTCACCTTGTCTCCACCTAGTACAGATCTATCTGATAGGTGTTCTCAAAATATCTTATCACACTGGATTTCTTAACACACAAACCGTGAGGAAATGTGGAGGTGAAAAAAAGCTGTCCTAAAATGCCAGTGCTTCAAGGTTTTTTCCGAATACTGTAGAGTCAGGTTCAAAATTCACTGAAATTTGAAGTGCCTCTCTCTGGGACAGGGGTTTCTAACTACCAAGAAAACAGCCCAATCCTCAGGCCATGGACATGCTCTGACAAAACTAGATTTCTCCAATTCTGAACATCGGGGACAGGGAAGGAAGGAAAAGAAATGGAAATACATTCTCCAACCATCTACAACAGCCCAGTGATCAGATTTTTTATTCATATCAGTGAAGTGTTAGAGAGCTATATAGAATATTCTAAAGATAAAAATTTCCTCTGAATATGTATATAAAAGCTTGAATGATTTTTTGAGTACTTCAACAACTTCAGTAGTAACCCATGAAGCGCTGGGCTGAAATTGTTCAAACAGTAGCTAATATTCAAATAACCCATCGAAACTGTATCTGCAACAGACTGGCATCATGAAAAGAATTTTGGATAAAGGGGAACAGATGAAGAGAAATGGCAAAGAGAACTCAGAGGAGCTGTCAAAGTCCCCCAGGACAGTTTTAGACAGAATTAGGACACCATTTGCAGGGAAAGTTGTTGTTATGGACACTGAAGGCTCAGCCCCAGCTCCGTGTGATGGAAGCAGTCAGAGAGGAACCCGGCTGTTCAGCTCTGATAGGAATTAAATTTACATTTAATTTTCCTCTAACCTGTTGCCTTCAAATTTTAAAGCAGAGGTCCAGCCTCAGACCAGACTTTAATCTCGGATACACAACCAGGTAAAAGAGAAAAACCTTGGGGAGTGCTCTCCCTTGCAACTCCAAACAAAACCAGGATACAGAGGTGAGCACAGGACGCAGCTCTATGGTTCAGTGAAGTAAGAGTTAAAGAACGAGACTCTAAGTTAAATACTGACAGATAGTGTTGGGCAGGTGCCAGGACAGGTAGAAAAGACACCATCTGGGAGGTGTAAAGTGATACTTCAGCAAAGTACATCCTCCCTCTGCAAAAAGACGATTGCACATGGCAGCTTCACGGCCTCAGCGTGGTGTTACAGAGCTTATCTCGGCATCCCCGCTGCTGAACCCCAACTATACATCGCAGCACTGACTTGTGTACCTGATTTTCCCATGTTTTTAGTGAGTGCTGAAGGGACTTTCTCTTCCTTTTCTCTCCTCTACAGTCTCCATGGCCCAAAGCTTAGCATAATTTCTTTGATTGGAGATTAAAAATAGTTTTAGAAGAAATAATTGAGGCAGATGGTTCCCAGACTACCACAGACTGCAGTGTTAGGATATTAATGGTGTGGTAGTAAAATCTTTTGAATTCTCCACCAAATAAGATTTTTTATTTTTTTTAAATTCCAGTGGGACATTAGACAACAGATGTAGATGAGTCTTTTTTCTAATTAAAAGGAGCGTAATCTGGCATGAGGTCCAAGGGGCACTATGTTGTTAGGAAGCTCCAGCACGGCTGGGCACAGTACACTGAGAAGTTGGACCCTGCCTTTTCAACTCCAGCACTTCCTAATGGTCACCTTCAGACAGGTTCCCACCCAACCTGTGAGCACCTCTGTATCACACTCTTAGGGACCTTCCAGGGCACAGTGTGAGGTTACTCATCAACATGGGGATCCAAATTTCAATAGATGATGCAGTATCCAAGACTTTGGGGACACAGCGACTTTTGTAGCTTGAGCTCTGCCAGTACGTAGTTACTGGTTTATTCTGCAGTGATAAAACAAGTGTTTTGAACCACCTGCAGAACAGGTATTATTATTGGCTAAACAGTTGGTTTATCAAATTACTGTATTTCAAGATTGTGGAGTCAATATACTCTGGCTTTCTGACAGAGAGGGGGAGTGGGAGGAGCAGAGTGAGTATTCCCCTTCGTAAGTACTAAGAGACATCATTATAAATACAGACAGAAATTCAGAACACTAGAAACTAGCAACCAATTAAAGCCCTTATATCTCTCCATTTCTTATCTGTATCTCAATTCTTATCTTATAAAACCTTTGAATAGGAAAGGAAAGACCATTCTAAAGGCAGTAAGTGGAGTTTGAGGTAGGTAACCGATTATAAAGTCTCCAAAGGCTCCAGGGCTCTCAGAACTAAGGATATAATTTAGAAGTTGATAATCTATCTCTGAGTGCCTCAGCCACAAAACTCTCCATGTTGCTCTAGGTGATCTAGAGATACTGACAGCAAGATAGTCACCTCGGTTCAGACCTCCACAAAATTGCCTTCTTCCTTCTAGAGAATTGAATCTTGCAACAGCAACATGCTGCGCGGTATGAAGCCCTACAAAGACACTTGGCCTTTCAGTAGTAACCAACACATTAGGCCAGTCAGTCTAGAGCACTCAAATCAATTTGATAAAAATGAAGTAATGGTGCAGATCCTACTTTCAAAAAAAAAAAAAAAAAAGAATTTCAGTAATTGTGGCCAGTGCTTACTATATTAATTTTTAACAGAGGCTCACTTGCTACAGGGCAGTTAGATACCAAAAGCAACCACAGGAGCAAAGCTTATTTGCAGCAAAAGGCTTCACTGCTTCACTTCTTTAAATCTGGCTCTAAAATTACAGTACAATACAACAAGGCACAGTGACCTGTCAAGCTATGACAACAATTTCCTTAAAACCAGAGCTGGCAACACATTCTACATCACTGGCTTGCACAAACACCTCTTCTTCAGATCCTTTAATGCACTATTCAATAAGTCATCGCAGGCCACTATGAATTTGTGTGTGTTTCAGGGAGCTGCTGCTAAGAAGCCACACAGGTCTACACGTAAACATCCTGGGAGAAATTAACACAGATCAGACCAAGGTACTCCTTGTGCAAAAAGGAAGGAGAAGAGATTTAAAGCTAGGAACTACACTTTGTTAAAGTAATGCCTAGACTTAGGGCATTTTCTTTAACTGAGCCACAGCTTCAATTAAAGAAACTGTCTGGAAATAGTAGTGCCTCAGTTTATACTTTTTTTTTAAAAAAAAAATGCAGCCTCAAGGTCAAAAGTGCTGCATCAAAAACTACATTTTAAACAAAACAAGACAAAGGGGGAAGAGAGCTTTATGTGTAAATAAAAACGTTAAAGACTGCAACACACCTGTCTGATCCACATTCCAATTAGATTGGGTTCAGCTTGAATTTAAGAACTGAATTTGGGTTAAAGTGCAAAGGTTTAAAAAACTCTTTCAAACTCATGCAAATTTAGGCACCTCAAGGAACAAGTTTTACCTGTTCCCTGAAGCCTTCTGGCTTTCTGAATGAAAATCTGAACTTGGCCACTCTGAAGAAAAGAAGTGTGTTATGGAATTGAGACAAAAGACTTAATGTTAAGTTCAGGCATTTAAACTTTTAAAAGCTGAAATGCTATTCAAAGCTAGTCATTAAATTCTAGCAAACTTTGACTATCTGCTAGTTTGCGGCAATAAAAAAAAAAATATAAAAAAACCCCAACCAACGGTTTAAATATTAAGAAAATTAAAGAGCCAGAATGAAGTCTTGAAAGAGAAGGATGTGTTTCAGAGAATTTGTGTATGCAAAAACTTCTAAATTGGCATTTATGAACTTCGAACACATTTTTATGAAAAAAATTTATGGAGAGATATGTAAAATCTCTACTGTCCTGTTGCTTCCCTCCCCGTAATATTGCCTTTATCATCTGACCATAACACCTAGATTTTGTCTTAGTTTAGCTTTAACGAGCATTAAAATAAACCAATTCTTCTGTGTAGAGACAAAATACAGTGTTTCAGATCGAAACTACGACTCACTGAAACTGCTTGATTCAGTTGCACTCATCCACCTTTAATTAAGATTGCTGCAAGTATAGGTATTCCCAAACTGTCCAAAACACGACCTGCTGAGAAAATCATGTAACTGGGGTCAGAGAGTCAAAATGGAAATTATTTTGTTCATGAGGAAGCTAGGAGAGAAGATAAACGTGGCAGAGAGATGGCTCAGATAGAGAAAAGCATTACTGAGGCAAATTCTGGTGGGACAGCGCTACAGGGGACCCCTTGGGAGAAGTGGAGACAGTGAGAACGGGAGCTGTGAGCAAGCGCCTCCTTCCCTCCCACGTTCAGGGAGGCACCACTTTGAACATTTCTGAGGATGAACGGGAGAGCAGCAAAGGTTAATCTGGTGTCACAACACAATATACAGTGCCTTGACTGCTGTCCACCTCTTTAGGTCGAGGAGCTAACAAGGAAGAGACTGTCAAATGCCTGGGCACTTTCAGTTATTCATATCCCCTTCTCTCAAGTATATAAATGTACTGAAAAAAAATGCAAATACATTTTTAGTCATCTTCACACTGCATGCACGTACGTATATAAAAATACACACACTGACACACACACACACACGATGTCTCTTTGGAAGCCATAAAAATGGATAAGCCATTCTTAGCACCGCTCCAGAGCCTTCTGGAATTACACTGATCCTACACACGTGCTCGGAGAGGATGCTGTCATGGCAGAGACCACTCAACCCACAGCACACCACCAGCCAAGAAAGGGGCAGGAAGGAAATAAACCCGGGTCCTCGCTCCAGAATGCCTGTAACTAAAACACAGGATGCAAAGGAAAAGTAAAGCCTCATAGATACTGGAAAAAAACCAAATGTCCTGTTCCAAAACTTGTGCTTTTAACATATAAAATGGAAACTTTTGATGGACATCAGGTTGTGTGTCCCTGGAATGAAATATGGATCTATAGCTTTTATGAAAGTAAAGTATTTCAAAGAGGGCATAAAGGAGAAAAGACATTTTAAATGTAATATGCCTCTCAGGAGGAATCTCTCTCATTGTCAGCTCATGACACTGCAAACTTTGATACTGCTTTGACAAATATTTTTTCTAAGGTGAACTATAAGTTGCTTTAGTTTTACCCTTTTTTCCCCTTATAGTTTATGTAGGAATTGCACTGAAATGACTACCTCTACTCCCTCCAATCATTCAGAGATCTGAGAATAAAAACAATGTATTTTTATTGAACTGCTACCATTTCTTATTAAGGTTATTCAGGCCATTAACTCATAACAAAATAACTTGTTCAGTGTAATTTTAATTTTGACCTGCAAGAAAGAGAAGTAAATAAGATACACTTGAAAGAGCAGTGTTAAGTTGCAGTTCTTAATTTCCTTTTAAAAAAGAGAAGAAAGAAAAAACAGTTATTTGTCATTCTGACAACCTAATGAAAGATGCCCTGATATTTTCTCTTTATTTTTCCAATTTTGGAGTGGCCTGCGATTTTCAAGATGTTGTTTTAAAACTTTGTCTCAAGTTCTTGGCTTAAAATTTTTTGCAAAAGGCAAGCTATCTCTTCATTCCACATTGCTTTGCAGTCTCAAAATAGTCATCTAACATGAAAACACAGTGAGAGCTGTAACAAGCAGAGCTGCCAAGATAACAGCAAGAAAATCCATACTCTACTTTTACCTTGGTGCTAAGATATATAGCACACCATTTTTAATATTTTGTTCTAAACTGGATATTTAAAAATCTAGATTGAGAAAAGGATAAAACAGGTGATAGTAGCTGCGCTTCTTGAAATGTCTCATGGCCCACAGCCAAAGTTCAGATATGTTTTCTCCTTTAATGCATTAGGTTAGGAGGAGAAATTATTTCCCTGTTCAGCCAACTCAGTCACTCAATTTTCACTTCATGCACAATTCTTATGGTCTGCCATCTCTATCTTCTCCAATTTTCTCATTCCATTCAACTGCTGTCATTCCTTGAAGCATAATGTAATGGCAACTTACACAGTGGTAACAGAGAATTCTTTATTTCTTTGCTCTTGTTCTGTGTAAAAAGGAGTACTTTTTTTTTTTTCTATGCATACATTGGGCTTTTTCTGTAAAAGGATTGCAACCCTTCAAGGCTCTATTTGACCTATGAAATTTTCTCCAAAAGCCCCCTAAAATCCTGTATGTGTAATTGTACCTTCCACTATTTTAATACTTTCAAGTTTTAATGAAAACCTAAAATCTTTTTTTCCTAATTATATAAGATTATGGTGCATATATTTCAGCAATTTATAACCATGATGTTTTATCTACAGCAAAAGTGGTCAAGGCTGAAATTTATTCATTTACACCTCAAATAGCAGCTGATATGTAAAAAGGAAAGATCCCCCAGTTCTGGACTCAAATTGTTTTTAGCATTCTTAGGGGACTGGCACAGAGCAGAAACAAGATGAAACAGTTCCAGTAAAAAAAAAAAAAAAATTAAAAAACCTTTGAGACATTTCTCCAAACTAGTTTATTAGATATGTTCCAATTTATCATAACCTGGTAATAAATGCAGATTAGTATCTTTTTCTATAAGTTGACAAAGAATGCAAGCACAGCTAAGAAGGTCAAAAAGTGAAAGCAAACTAAACTACACCACTTTCAGCACCATAAAAGAAAGTATTTGATTCAGAACTATTTCACAAAAAGGCTTTTGTAGATTAATTTCTTTGCCAAACCTCTATTTGGCACAGGAATACAAGGAAGCATTTTCAGCTCCAGCCTCCTTTTCTCAGACTTGCAATTTTTGTGTTCAATTTGAGGGCCAAGATTTTGGTATTCACCAATTTTTCAGTACTGTTAAGCAAGAAGAAACATATATGCTAACAAAAATGTCTAAAGCAAACCTTACCTCTGTCCTACCCAGTGCAGCACCAGTCTTCACAGAAGAATGCTGAAGAGCTGTTGAAATAAAGACCACTAAACCAGGGACAGTTTCTCAAAGTGTTATTCTTTCTGTAGTGTTGTCAGAGACCATTACACAGCTCTGTATCCCATACACATACAAAAAATTTGATTGCACAGATATCACTGTGTATCAAACCAGGTAGTATTAATGAGACAGTAACTGACAATAATCTGCGTTGTGATGCTTAAATAGTAAGAACCAATTAGACAGCCATATAATTAAGGATGCTAAGAACACTTGCAAAGCAGATTATCACAGTAGTGGCTTAAAATAAATGATGAAGTTACAGTTTTAGATCTTTTTTTGATGTTATAAAAGATGGATGGAGATTGACACAGTTACAAAGAACAGATCTTCTTAAACATGATTAGTAAACAAGTAAAACTAGATTTTTCATGAAATGGCACATTTTGATGCAATCATGATAAAATTGTATGTAGAGCTTACCAGTTACTTCATTTGAAGAAAGAAAGACAGAGATCAACAGTGGAGTCGGTTGGTAAATCTTAGACTTCTTTCTCAGGAAAATATCTATTAGTTGAAAACATCCTAAAATAAGAGAACAATAAAGTGGATTCAATGCTATTGTCAGTGTAACTGGGGCAGGGAGGAGAAAGGAAACTTAAAAGTTAACAAGAACTTCGGAGTATTTTCAAAATAAAACCCAAAATCCTGTATTTCAGACAAGGAAGGACTTCTTTGCTGACATTAAGATGGTCAAAATTAAAGACTTTAAGGAAAAAAAACCACTTCTCTCATTTCAGGGTGGATTTTTTCTTACTTCTCTTTCACTAAATAAGGAAAAATACTGTTCTAGAAGAGTAATGATTATCCTTCATGGGTCTGTTGAAGTGAGCAGTATTGTATTCATATAATAAACAGCCTTGACAAAATGAGAGCCAAGACTTATTCTCTCGGCAGTTGGGTTGGGAGATAGATTTCCTAGCAGAACTTGTTTAGACTGCCTATCTCCACATGATTAAGCAGGAGGTTGCCAGTGGTATATTTAAATAAGTAAGTGTATTTAAGGGAAGGAGAGAGACAGCATCCACCAGAAGACAGCAGTTCATAGTGTTAAATGATACTCTAATTCTAATAGCTAGACATACCCAGAGATTCTGATTAGCTGCAATACATGTTGTTAAGCATAGACCGTAACTCCAATCTTATCCCTTGGTTGCGAGCTCTTCTTATCCAGTTTCCTGCCCTCCTCACACACTCCAGTTCAGTAAATAGCATTGTATGTCATGCTACAGATTTCCCCGTCCCTTGTCCAAGTAAAAGCAAGGAACAAGGGATCAGTCATTCATATTTTAGGAGGAGATATCAAGAGGTGTGGCAAGAGTTGATCTTTCATAACTCTGTAAAGTACTGGGTTTTTTTAATGAATATCTAAATGGCCATTGTCATTAACTGATATATTAATGATATTATTTCAAGTATTTCTGATACCTTTCCTATTCTACTTCAAAGAGTTGGTTTTAAACAGGAAATAATGCAGAATAAACCTTAGACTTTACTCTAGTCACTGCTTTTGGACTCTGCTCAGTTTGAGCCAGCAAGAAACTTCCACGCAAGTTAGTCCTGTGCACTATACACTGTACATCAATACAAAAATAAAAGCTAACTTTTAACCCTACTACATTAAGGCTTCTACACGAGCCACATTAAAACAGAAAAATCTTTTTTAGAAATATTACTCAAGTGAATAATGCTCTCATTTTCAAACCTAACTCCTACTCACCCTTTCTTGAATTCCGAATGCCTTTAGGACGACTTCTGACCTCAACTTACTGTCTGTGTTCCTCTTGAACCACAAGTTTTAAGTATTGTATTCCCCAAACCTTACCCTTTCTGTTATGGGCAATATTCTATCATTGGCTTTATTTAAACTCAAATTCATAACATTTATGAAATAGGAAAGCAGTTTAAAATATATTGAAACAGAAAAATATTTTTTAATTAAATAAAATAACTATTTTTAAAAATTCAACTAATTGTAGCATGATTTCCTTATCTGTCTCTTAAAAGCAATTTTATTCAGGATGGGTAAGCATTCAGATCATCAAAACCTAGAATGAATTATTTACTTTTGTAAAGTAAACTCTCACATATAGTTATGAACTTCTATGTGCAACAACTTGTATCTAGGGTGAAACGAGGTCCAAATCACTATCTTAAGTAATACCCTACTCAGGAAGAATGGATGATAGGCTTAGTTACATCAAAAACATGCCACACCTTATGTACAGTCGTACACAGTTTTAACATGAGCAGGATTTGAAAGGCTAAACCCTAAGTCTGCTTTGAAACAATTATAACAATAGTAATGTAATCATAAGTTAGCTGGTAATCAAAACATATCCCAGAATGCTAGCAGAGCATTTTCTCATTCTAATGGACAGCTAGAGGATTTTTCTTTAAAATCCTCAAGACTTCAGGCAAACACAAAAGACGCTTTCACCTCAAGAAGATTAGTTAAGGGCATATCAAGCCTTTATACACTGTTAAAGATAAAAATAATTGCTACCAGAGAACAACTGCTGTTAGTCATCGGTATAAAAAATGCTGGCCTGACATCTTTGAAAACTGAAACTATCAGCTTATCCATAAGAAACTCACTACAGGGGCAGGAGCAATGTAAAAATTCAGATCTCCTCACAATCACTATGACTAATTCTGATGAAGAAGAATTATCTTGTGCTTACATTTGTAGAAATCTGTGATATGCAGATTTTCACCAAAATATCCTTAAATATAAATATTGCACTTACAGCTGTTCATGTTAAATATGTCTAACTATCAATTTAGTTAGGAATAGGAACATGATATAGATACACCCACTTCCGTGCACATAAGCAATGATACATAATGACTAACACCATCTTCATTTGTTCTTTGAAGAACTCATTGAACCCTTACAGATCAGTTTCTTCATTTGCAATTGCATGTTTTTGCAGCTACCGGCATACAGAAAAGTCTATTACTCTTTCAAGTGCATAAATTCTTAAAGAATTTGAGTGCATACGATATAGCCATTTGGGAGAGGAGGGGTAGAAGAGAAGGAAAAAGAGGGTTACGATGGTGCTTCTCCCTGAGGACTTCTGCAGTTTAAATTTTTTATTATGCATTTTTTCTATGTAAATTTAACTTTTTAGTAATTTTATCTTAATTTAAATCAAATTAAATTTAATAAGATTTCACTAATGTTATAATTTAAATTTTAAATTACATTTATTTTTGATAAGGAGAGCAAGACAGTAAAGAGGGTCACTTAGAAACATGAATATGCAGCTTCCTCTCTCTCTAGACCCAAGATCGTAACCAGTTACACACTCATGAAAGGAGGGATGTGTTCAGATTTACTCAGGAAGACTCTGGAAATAAACAGTTGTTCATGTGCCTTCTGTCAATGTACAAGTCAAATCACTGCCAAGTCCTCCTCTTTCCTGTCATGGATTAATGACCTCTGGGCAGCTGCCTGGGGAAGAACAAAGGAGATGCCCATGTCACTGTTTGAAGCATTTTGTAGTAATTCCACATCACTGCACCAGTATCTGCTGGTGACAACGGAGGAAGCCAACAGCCGCTGGCTCTGTTGCTGAAGCAGACCCAGCATTGCAGCCAAAGAACCAATATTGTCAAGATCTGAGATGAGTATATTAAGTAGATCCATTAGCTTACCTTCTGGATTGTTTTTGCTCAGCCTGAAAAACATCCCCTTTTAAAGGCTGCAGTGACCCTTTGATACTAAAGCTTCATTGCATATGAACAGAAACTTTACATATAGATAATGAATTTCAAGTATCAAAACATCTATATTAAACAAATCTTGTTTTGTTGTTGAAAGGGACACCAGGGGACCTCCTCTAACTCCCATATACAGATCCTCCACCTGAAGATTTTACAAGGTTCTGTAGAAACCATATTCAATTACAGGGACCAAAAATATATATTTTTTTTTTAATTATTGCAGCCGTGTCAAACTGGAAGTTCTTTAAAGCACAAGACTCGCCTTCTGACACATCAAGTAGCTTCAAGAAAATCCTGTCTCAGACCTCATTTAATGCATTTTACATTACTTTCACCACCTTAGTGCTGTGCACGCAGGTCACTCAACTACTTCTAATTTCTTTCCTGTTCTGCCTCATTTCATAGCATGTCCTCAGCAGCGTGGGCTTTCGTGGCACATAACTGAAACACATCTCTTGAGCTGGTCAGTAGGCCTTTATGTTGAAATCAGCAAGGAAGTGGCAGGGTTTATTATTTTTATGTTACTGCTATACAAACAGGTTTCTGCAGCATGGGCTATTGAATTGCATTTGTGTTGATCCAAGCAGCATCATGCCATCGAAGTTAATACGACAGTGTATGGAAGCAGAAAATTATTCAGAGTTTGATAGGCCCCCGAACAAAACTGGTGAGAAAATCATGTGGCATCACAACTTGCAAGGCAGCTGGTGTTTTTAAGTGTCACTTTTGCATAGAAAAAGGAGCAAATGCCAATTGTGAAGTTCAAAGGATTGGCACTGTAGACAGGAACAGTTAAAGAATTCATCATCATTGTTTTTCAAATATTAAATATGCACAGAAGAAGAGAGAGGATTTCTTTGTTTAAAAAAAATGGGATAGTATAATACACTCAATTGCAGTTGGAGGAGGGAGTTTTAAATCAAAGACACTGATCTACATCTTGTTTACGACAGCATAAAAAAAAATAATCAATTCATTCCCCCATCAGTTACATACTACCAATTTAAGTTTCCTATAGTAATCAGGGCTATATTAGTCTGATATTGAGTATCTCAGTGTCAATACTAGAACTCTACATTTCCAGTGTTTTATATAACTAAAAGACACAAACATGTCCTATCAAATATCTTTCAACAGGGAAAAAAAAAGTTCTATAACATAACAGTCTGGATAGGTTTTGTAATAATGTCTTTTCTTGTTGTCTCTTAATTATGTACAATAATTTAATAGTTTCTCACCATCCCTCCCTAATAAAAAAAAATGTCTTTGCTATAATTACAGGATTATCGTGTCCTTAAACAATGAAAAAACCCAGGCAGAATTTGACATTGCACAATGATTTTCAGCCTTATCATTTCAAACAAAACCCAAGTAGGCAGTAAAAACAATGTTTATGAAATCTAGAATGTGTCATAGAAATAGGTGCCATTAAATGAGACTGTTCAGTATCACTTTATCTTGGTATTGCTTAGCAATATCATATATGAAACATCAAACTGGGCTTGATCTCTCTGCTGCAAATTCCCTCTGATTGGGGTGGGAAAGAAATGGAAGTAGCAACATCTAAAAGAATGTGCCTGTGCCACTTTTATCTCTGAATCATTGCTTCCTTCCTTCAGTTCAACTACCCAAGTTACAGCAGAATAATTTTGTACAGTTTGTGCAATGCTGAAAAGCTTTTTTCTCTCTCATTTGCATGTCTTTTGGCCACTTTTTTCAGCTCATGAAGTCAGAACATTATCATAGTTTTGAGCTTCTCAGCAGTAAGGAGGGAAAAAACACCATAATCTTCTCTGTTGGGAGAGGAAGGAGGTAGAGGGAACAGATGCAGCAGCAAAATGTAGAACAGTTGCTGTAGGGCGATATCTTTATGGCTTTGCTAGGAAAAGACCTCATACAAATAACGTGATTAGCTCACGCTATAGATCATTCATAAAAAACAGAACTTCTCTAGCAACAGCTCGCTTGAAGAGCTGCTTTCGGAGGCTCTCATTGATCAGTCTTGCACAAGTAGGAAAACCAAAAAGAAAGTACGTGCAACTGCTGCTTATCCTTTCTTGAAAAACTAAACCAACAGGTCTAAGTAAGCCAGCTACAGGACACCCACAGCTGCAGCAACAGCAGAGACATATTGCAAAAGTTAGTAACAACTGTGGGAAAATCCATCTCGCAGAGGCTGAAATTTCATTCTTACACAGCAAGGAGAAAAACTCTAGTCAATTGTCACTTCGAAGTGACCATAGGAGCAACTGTATTTCCTTACAAGATGTGTATTTAGAACAGATGTTGTTCAAACCAAAGTTCATATATCAACATGGGTAACAAGTCAATTTTATCTTCAATTTTAAAGCATCTAGAGTTTGCTTTAATGTGATAGTGATGAGAGATGGAGTACCGCCAGCTGTAGAGAAGGAAAGGTGGAAATAGTTCTCTTAAAACATGAAACAAATAGACACTGTCCAAATCACATTTGGTCAGCATTTTATTAGCAAAATGAAACCACAGGTTACTTGCAACACTAATAATTATGTGAAAACAAATGGTCTTTTATGGCTAGTTGGTATGTTTCTTTGTCTCATTTCGACATGACTATGTAGTTACTTCCTGAGATTCAAATTTATATGCTCCTTAAAGTGACGTCTTGCTGCTCAGATTTTTTTCAAAGTAGGAATATAGTACTTTTTAACATAGGAAAGGACAGTGTATTCTGCTGAGTCTAAGATGATCATCAGTGCATTTTCTGGAGAGACTGATCTAAGTGTGTTCTCTGCTATTGGATCAGTGTAGTCTTCTGACCCTTAAGATCCTTGCATCCAGTGGAAGTGAACCCATTGTGCTCAAAACTCCTATACTCCATTGTGCATGAAGTTAACAAACCCTGAAGAAATAGTTATGTCAACACTTAGTTACACTGCAAAATTTAATTTCATCTCATTTAAATACGACTGAAGAAATGAAATAGCTTCTGGACCTTGTTCGTCACAAGTTTCATCGTCATTTAGTGGCTCGGGAACTCTGAAGCATAAAAGTGAATCCATGAAAAAACATCTTTCCACCACCACCTCCTCACAACAAAACAGCAGAAACCAGAAGGACACAAAGACAGCCAAAGGAAATCCTTACTTGGAACCACTTCCTTTTCAATAGTATTTGTTGTGGGTTATTGGTCATTTTCTAGACCTAAGTAACAGAACATGAGGTGTTTAGTAAATAAATCTTGCCTACTTTGAAACAAGTACACTCCCTTTATTATGAGTAGTGTTTTGTAACCACAACATAATGAAATATTTTAAAGGATATGTTGCAAAATTTTAGAACACGTTTTAGCACCATATATTTATAAGCTTTAGCAACAAAAGAAATGTAAACTATTCTGCATATGTTATAACCAGGGAGGGGTTATTTTACACACTGGAAGAGGAATGAAGAAAGACTTTTGCCTCTTTCATTTTAAACTTTGTTTCCCTGATACAACAAGCAGTACCATGATAGAAGCATTTAATGGCACTATTAACTCAACCACCTAAAACCACAATCTATATTAATTACATCCATTACACTTAATTGAACATAATCATCTAACCTAACAATTCCTTGTACACTAATTAATAAAACAGCATGTCTTCTGGATCCAAAATACATTAATTTATTTCTTTTAAAAGTAAAATATTTAAGGGACAGATAAAATTTGTAACCTATCGTTATTACATTTGGACAGATTGTAAACTTTTGTAATCACAGTGACTGCTCAGGGCCATGGATCTCTTAAGTGGAATTGAAATTTCACACAAATTTTACATATTAGATATGTTACGGGGTTTTTTTCCTCCTTGGTGACATTTAAGAGAAAGAGACATGAATCAGCAAGGCCATTTCCATAAAAACACTGCAAGGATTCACAAAGAAAAAGTCTAAAAAGTATCATATACATTATGAGCAATTTTCAATAACTCTACATTTTTCTACAGTGGTGTTCAAGTATACAATGTCATCTCCTTAAGCAGGTCAAAAGTAGAGATAGCTCAGAAGCTTGGATAGATGTGGAGGATCATCCCAAAAAACACATAAACTTTCTCTTCCAGCAGTGAGCTCATGCTATCTTGTGAATTGATCACTTGGGCTGGATCATTCAAATAGTCACTGATTTGCCTTTGTTTCGGGGTGCAAAATGCCAGCGGGGAAAAAAAAAAAAGGCTTCAGGTTTAAGTTATTATGCACACACAGTCTACAGCTCTGCACCTAAAAAATCCCCACTTGACTATTGCTTATTTTGAAAAAAAAAAAAACCCTAACTGTATCTTAGCCTTTGACAGCTAAAAGTTTTCAGCATTTGCAATTTTTTACATATGGCCAGAAGTGCCTCCATCTTTCCAGATCTGAGCTGCTTCTCATCTGTTGTTCTGTTAGGCGTGAACCGAGCCTAATTTATCCACCTTGCTTTTGAGAAACCTGATTTGATAAATATTTCACCCACAATTTCCTTTCGGGAAGGACAGAGCTGAACAAAAGCAAGGAATGCTTTCATCCTGACATTGTGGAATGAAGAGTATCCTCTGCTAGAGGTGATTGAAATAAAGATGAGCCTCATCCCAAGTCATCCTAAAAAATGAACAATGGACGCCTCTAAAAATTATTCTCTAACCTTCTTGTTAAAGCTATTATAATGTTTAATAATAATTAAAGAAGCAATAAGCTAGAGGGAGAAAGCTTTAACCACTTTGTCATTTGGTAGCTATGTAGGTCTGCATCCTAAAGCATGCAATTTCAAACTGAATAAATAATTTCAATAATATTAATAATCTTTGAAGAAGGAAATAAAGGAGGCCTATACTTAATAGCCAAGACACTTCCCTGGGAAGGGAGAGTAATGTGCATTTGACCCAATGAAACTTTGAAGTTGCTCCACTGTTCATAACAAAATTAAATTCAAGAGCTAGAAATACCACAGACTAGCTCAGCAAAATAGTTTAGAAGGCAAAACCAAAAGCAAACAAACAAAAAATAGCAAACTCCAGTCATGAAAAAATTTGCACCTTGATTTCGCCTCATACATAAGTGTACTAACCAGTGAGCTATGTTTGGTGAACTAGGAAAGGGTGGAAAAGAGGAAGCGGGGGGGAGTACACTTGCATTCCTAATCTCTTGATCCTTTAAAGAAACAAAACGAGAAAAAAACAACTAGGTAACAATATTCAGAAAACAACTCCCTTTTGTCAGTCGCAAGGTAAAAGCGCATCCCCAGAAGAACCAATAAAGGAGTCTAAATTTTAGCTTTACAGGAGTTTAAAGGTCTCAGCATTTCCCTCAGGGAAGTTCAGCAATACATTGTCTATATGACACATACTGACCCAGTATTGCAACCAGAGATGTCTGATTCTCTACATATATCATATAAGAAGTTTAGATGCTTAACACAGTTTCTGATCTCACATTGGAAACTGATTGCCTAAACTGTTAGCTATTCAACACGTATCAGAAAATAACCTTTCCACAACTACTACCATCCCTTGAAATTATTCAGCACACTTTCTGAATTTGATTTAGCTTGTTTGAGGGATACTATATCTCCACATAATAATCAAATACACTTTTTTTTCTGGCATGCTCAGTGTACGACAAATTCTTGCACTGGAAAGTTAGACAAACTACATGTTTGAAAGAGTAAATAGGTCCACATGCTTTCATAAAAACATAATAGTACAAAATGGTAGGGTCAGTCATGGCAGAGGTATGAATAAGTTTCAATAGTTGCATTTCCCAGATCTGAATTAATTTAGCCAAATTACACTGACTTTGAAGAATTATTTTGGTTTTAACCTTCCTCCTTAACGAGAATGACTGAGTAAAAGTTGTATTTTATTCACATCCCTATAATGGAAAGATTTGGTATGATTTAATTTCAAAAAAAGTCATCTGCTCTCATTTTATGTAAATCCAACAACATATTTTAACTGAACAAGTTTCTGTATTGCATAAGTCATCCAATACGTTAATATGCTACGTCCTACTTGGAAAAAAAAAAAAAGCATTCACATGAATCTTCCTCCATCCTCCTCCTTTTCTCCTTCAAGCCGTTTCACTAGCAAATCTTTTCAGGCCTCTCTCCACCACTTTTGCCTCTTTGAACAAGTAAACGGTGGGAATTACCTTACCAAACTTCACCTAGGCTGTCCATGAGAATCTCCAAACTAGCTGTTTACAAAGTACCCACTCTTACATACAGTGGAAATGGATAAAATGAAAACCAACAGTGATTCCCTAACTTAGATTTACAGAGAGCACACATATGTCTATTTGTAACAGCCATACTCATCTCTTGTGAATTTGTCTATATAAACTTGATTTCAAACCAGCCACATATGACCTTCTTTCCCTCCCCTCCCACTCCTTCTGAATACACAGAGTTTGTGAGTTTCTGACCAAGCTAAAATTTGAATCTCCTACTGTTTGAGCTAAAAATCTTGCAGAGACATATCAATATTCAAGATAGACCAGATCCAAATTATAGCCTGTTCTGAACTCTGATCCCTATTTTGGATCCTAGTGTCATTTTTAGCTTGTAATTAGTAATATTATTTTAGTGCCGTATTAATAACTAGTGACACAAACTAAATTACCATAGTTTCAATCAAATCATCTTTCAGATCCAGTAAAACAAACAGTGTAAAACACATATAGGTACAGACAGGTA
>JAOTQQ010000032.1:10453257-10476182 GCA_026546715.1 Gallinago undulata
GGTTTTTTTTCAGGTTTTTGTTGGTTTGTGGGGTTTTTTAGAGGGAGATTCTCTTATTCTGATTGTGTATAGTATCTGACACAGAGCTAGGGAATTAGTTGAGACCTATAGGTACGAAGGCCTTTTTTTTTTTTTTTTACTTATTTCCACTTTCTTCCACTAATCTTTCTATTAGTTTAGCTCAAGTTTTGAGGAATTATTTTTTTATATATATAAAGAGGTTGCACTGCTTTGTGGTTTGAGCTTAGTATTTATACCAGTGAATGCAGTATTACTAACAAGAGTAATGTTATCAAAGCTTTGCAACATACTAGAAAAGGCTAATATCAATTTGATACATCAGATGTCCTTAAAATTATCAGCGAAGTTTAAAACCATCCTCAGACTTGTGTCTTTTCTGCCCTGGGAAACCAACTCAGGAAGGCTTGCTTAGAACCTCAGCATTCCACTGTGGCTGACTTTGAGGGGGCATTTACTGGCAAGTCATCCAAAATTTAAAGCCCTAAAAGACAAACATGAATCTTTTTCTCATGTACTTCCCCTCCTCTCCTCCCAGCAGTTTTGGTAACTTAGTTTATACAGGAATGTTGGGTTTACTGCTTAAAAAACAATGCACAGACATTCTGAATAATGAACTTGTTCAAAATACACTCTTAATTAAAAAATTAAAACTACACCAAACCAGTTTAAAATTTTACTCATATTTCTGATATTTAGATGCTATATTTTCAAAATTAACAAAATTTTAATAGCCAAATAAAGAGATAGTTATGACCTGATTGTTGTCTTATGTTGCCAAGAATCTCTTGAAGTAGTATGGGAAGAAGGACAAAATAATAAGTCTGTAGCCATTCTCAGCAGAGTTTCAAAATATAAGAAACTCTGGAATAAAAGGCCTATTTATTCATATTATAAATTTAATTTGTAATTATAAAATAAATAAAAAGGCACAAATGTGATTTGTGCAACTGATAGAGCCCATCCTCTTCTGAAAAAACACCAGCATATGTTTTTCATGGCTTTCAAAATTAAAATGTATTATGGAATTACTCCATTTAAAAGGACTCATAGGAAAAACATAAGAATTTTATGTAAAAGCAGTGTAGGGGACAGCTTGTCCAAAATTGGGTCCCACAAAAGCCTGCAAACTTCAGCTTCATGAAATAATCCCATTAAACTTCGTACGATATTAGAGACTGCATGTCACAGCTATTAGAAAAGCCATCCTGAAGACACCAACCAGAACTAAATAATTTTTGCTGCACTCTCAGAAACAGTCATGCATGTTATTTAATACATGGTATAGCCCAGATGATACTGGATTATCAGCTTCATACTGGAACTGAACACATAATTTTCCAGTTCACTTTTTATGATAGGTACGTTCACAATAGATGCCATCGCTATCCTGGAAATAAGACCAGCAGTAAGACTGGGTTTTTTTAAGTTTCTATTATGAAAAAAAGCTGAGACACCAAGATACAAGGCAGATCACCCTCAGTAAATTTAAAACAGCAGAAGTAGATGACTTCAAGAAAGGCATGTTATTAGAGCAAGATTATTTGGATTTATACTGGAGAACCAGTGTGAATCCAGATCCCTTATGTTCTGCCTTAAAGAAAACGGTAACATAAATCGGTTTTGTTATGTGCTGCGTTTTTTCTCATGGACTTTAAGCTAGTACTAAAAAAAATGGTGCGCCTTATTATGCTAGTAGAACCCCATAATCAGTGATTTATTCAGAGAAATCATTAGACTTCATACTCAACAAAAGGAATTATCTGTCCTATACTCACATCTCTGTGCATTTACCTGATCCGTGCTGAATATCTTATTTCTCTTTATATGACTTTGCAAGGAGCCATCCTTTATTTTGCTCTGAACCTTGTGTCAATATCTCCACATGTGTAAACCAAGTGTAAAACATAATCATGTCAGAAATGACAGCGCTTCCCACCCACTCTGTAGGAAGGATTATGATACGGTTTAAGGCTGCTCTTGTCCCGAGTGTCTTGTGGCAGCCTTTTCTGACGCAACCCAATTAAAATGGGCCCTGTGCTGTCCTCCGAGTGATATTCTAAAACTGTAATGTCAAAATAAGGACCTCAGAGTTCAATAAGAAATATTTTTAATGTTTGTTTCAATCGCTAACACAGTGGAGCTGAATAAACTGCAGCTTTCATTTCTTCCCAGAAACAAATTGTTGAAAAGGGTTAGTTACTGCAGTTTCTTCAAAGTAATGTCTTACAGTGACAGATTTCTTTTCCCCCTTGTATACTGTATTTGTACAAATGACAACAAGAACATGCGGCAGCACGTAGGATATTCACAACATTTTATTAGGGAATTATATTTGCAATATGTTTTTCAGCATTTTCCTAGTAGGTCTCTGTATTTAGGTGTTCATAACTCCAGTGAAATTTCGATCTCAACTGGAACTCAAACAGATTCTCCACTCGAGATCTTTTTCATGTGAGCCTTAAAAAAAAACGAAAAGGCCATTAAATGGGAACACATATGCATAGCTTATTGCAGAAGTGACATTAAAACTGAAAAGAAACTGTGCTCATTGTACCAGTTTATATACCAATAGAAATTCTATATGCTTTAGAACTGGAATCCTTTTCTTAAGAAGAAATAAAAGCTATACAGAAAGAACAATTCATCCTTCCTGAAAGAGGAAATTATTAGTGTAAGCTTTAAGAGAAGAATGGAAGACTATTTTGAAAGGTAAATGATCACATTCCATTCTTTTCCTTGAGCTAGCCAAGTCATAACTATCTGTACCTCTGTTAATATTGGGAATGGTGAAATAAATTGCTTACAAGGAAAATACAATCAAGAATTAAGTAAGTATATTTGACGAAAATTTGATGCTCTGCTTAGCGTCATCTTGAACATTGCCCTATTTGTGAACTTTCTGGTGGAAAGTTACCAGATATGTGGGGAGGTCATACTGTCCTTAGTGGTGAAGAGTAGCCCCAAAACAAATGTTACAGGATAAGATGTGAAAAACAGATGCTCCCCAAATTAGGATGTGAAACCAGATGTTTTCATGAGTGGCAAAAAGAATGAAACACCACTTATATTTATTCCCTGTAACCACTTAAAGGACTAGTTACCTACATTTTTAATTTATGTTTATTGGAGTGTGCCCAGCAGAGGATGAGCACTATGGCAAAAGACCTCAAGGGCAAGAATTATGAGGAACAGCTGAGGTCACTTGGCTTGTTCAGCTTGGAGAAGAGAAGTCTGAGGGGTGCCCTCATCACTGTCTACAACTTCCTCAAGGATGGACAGCAGAGGGGGAGGTGCTGATCTCCTCTCTCTGGTCACCAGATAGGACATGAAGAAACGGAATGAAGCTGCATCAGGGGAAGTTGAGATTAGACATTAGGAAAAGGTTCTTCACTGAGAGGGTAGTTGGTCACTGGAACAGACTGCTCAGGGAAGTGGTCACAGCACCAAGCCTGACAGAGCTCAAGGAGCACCTGGATGACATTTAGTGATATGGTTTAGTTTTAGGTAGTCCTGGGAGGAGCAGGGATTTGGACTCAATAATCCCTATGGGTCCCTTCCAACTTCAGATATTTTGTTCTATAAAAATAGAAAGGTCTTGCTGAGCTAAAAAGTTCATTTTAGAAACAGCTCTTACTGAACTAGAAGGTTCGGTAGAACAACAGATGACTGGCAGTCAATCACTTTATGCTATAAAACCTTAGTCCCGTCTTTGATTGGGAGATATTCTAGTACACTTCCCTCCAACGATGTGTTTGGGATTCCTCTCCTGAGTGGGAATGCCCTTCCAGGTTACCCTTCAGCGACTGAGCAAAAAACATCAACCCACAGTCATTTACTTCGGTGAGTAACATCAATCTCTATAAAATATTTTTTTATAAAGCTAGCTTTGAATTATTGATTTAGTAAAAAATGGTAATGAATGGTATAGCTTCTATACCATGTAGATGTTCTGATTAATGTCCTTTAGCCTGAACACATCATCATCAATCAAGATAAAGCTTTATTTTATAACCTTTAGCCTGATCACACCACTATAAATTTAAATAAAATTTTATTTTGTTTGCATATAGGTTTCAGTTTGCCATCCTTCACCGTGCAGTACAGACATCTAAAAGGTAGGATCAATTCACAGAAGATTCACGAGGAGTAAAAAAAGTCTCATTCATTAAATAGGTTTTTCTATAGATTACAAGAAAATGATTTACAAGACAAGATACAGTAGGGCTGTGCATTAGCAGAATTAAAAAACTGTTGTTCAGTAGACTAACACAAAAAAGAAAATAGAAGTCAACACATAACAAGCCTCAGCTGGTTTAAAAAAAAATTGTTTTAGTTTATGCAGTAAAACTTAACTGTCACAGTGCAGCCAGTGTCAAAAAAAAATGACTGAGCTTCCCCACAGTTTCAGTGGAATCAAAACCTATTAACTGCCTGCACATCAATATTCTTTTGCAACGACCACTTTAAATCTCAAGGCTAAAGACACTCTCAAATGAAGTACATCATCAAGTACCAAATAATTTAAAAGGTCATGAAGAAAGTTATGCTTGAGTAGTGTTGCAACAAATAAGCAAACCAAACAAGCAATAGCTCACCCACTTCCCCTTTCTGCCTCACTTAGCACCATTCTGCCTTCCACACACTGGGGTTTGAAACCTCAGATAATAAAAGCTGTCATGTGTTTATTAAGGTCATGAACATACAACACCTGAATGATCTTAATACCCTTGGTACAATTCCTATACTCTATAAACTGGCCGCACTTGTCTTTAAGAGCATCAATAGTACAGGTTTTATAACACACGTATAACTTTGACAACAGCAATATTTGCACCCTTTCTAAATGTTTTAGAGGAAAAAAGTGGCATTCAAACCTCTTCCATATTTATGTACTTGCATCACATTTTACTGAAGAAGACCTCAGACATCATACCCTAGATTACTTATGTATCAGAATTCTCTAAGTGTAACCTATAGCTGCTTTGAAAACTTAATTCAGACAGGCTTTCATGCATGACTAACATTAATCAACTTATAAGTCTTGATGTAGAAGTTTAGCTTAAGAAAAAAACAGTAATTTAATCAGTGTTGTACACTGCAGTTATATTTTGTTCATCACTACCCATAATACTGTATCATTAAGCACGTTTAATTCCACATAAAGCAGTCAAGCAGTGAACGCTAAAGCCTTCCTCAGACATCATTTAACCCAGCAAGCCTCAGGCACCACTGGAAAAAGCGTGCAATTCAAAAACAGGGATAAATCCAAAGATAGCATGAGTTTGGAAATATTTCATGTCTCAATGACCAAATGCAACAACCTTGTACTAATAGCAAAATTCTGTCATTGATAATACTAAATATTCATAGCAAGACACGCTCCATAAGAGGACAGTGATCTTTTGAGGTATATATTACTGTTAAATACGTAAGTGAAATATAAATACAGGCTAATTTACTCCTCCATTATCCCCTTTTAAGTTTCAGTGGAATTGCTGTAGTGAAGTGTGGATGAAGTCATTCAGTGTCTCGAATCCACAACCTGGGAAAGTGTCTCTCCTCCACTCTCTTCTTCTGAAGCAATCAAACAGGAGTCCTTCAGCCCCAGCAGGAGGTGTAAACAATGTTTACTGCTCTGTCCCTCACAGGTCACTTAATCTTATCTGTCCCCAGTCAAAAAGAGGGCAATGGGGAGGTCAAAAAACTGCACATACCACACATGCTCTTAATCTGCAGCTTGTTATTTTAGATTTCCATGAACCCTGAGGCTTCATCTTTCAAAATGTGAAATGAGAACTATGCTGCATCTACCCCACGTAGCAAGAAAATTACTGAAGAAATCCTTATTTTCTTATTATTCTAAGAGTTACAGACCATCATTCTCACATAGCAACAGAAAGCCACTGAAACCAAACCCTCCATCGTCCAGTAATGATACAGGAAAGCGCAATTCATCCCCGCAGCAGCCTATCAATTGTCAGTGAGCAGTGACAGCAGAGAAAATGCTTTCCTGGGGAGTCCTGAGTCATCGGCCTGAACTTCTGCCACATTCTTGCATTAGGCATTTGCCTGCTGAGCAGTTATTTGCCAAAGCAGTGAGAGATAAACGATAACCATGGGGAGAACAGAAGCTGAAAGGGCGGGGGGGGGGGAGCGAGGGGAAGCCATAAACAAACACAAAAACATAGTGAAATAGTATAAAAATCTTGTAAATATCAGAGAAAAGAAAGTGGAAGCAATACTCTCACAGTACACAAAGCACAAGAGGTCCAGTAACCTGCTCCTTCTAGGGACTCCTCTGAGGATTCACAAGTGCTTGCTTACATCTCGTACTTCAGTGTTTATATTTCTCTTTTAACATGCTTTTTGACCCAGCAATTTTTGCTTGTTTGCTGCTTTCTTACAACTTCATCAGGCAACAAAACCCTGAATTTGCTGTTCAGATCACCAACTAAACTGAACCATTTCATATCAACTGAACTCAATTATTCTGTTTTAATTAACCACAGGAAGATCTAACCTATTAGAAATAAAGATTTCTCTTTCATCTTCCAAGCAAGTAACAGAGTATAAACATCAATCAATTCTGAAATGCCAGTTGAAAATTAAACTACCCAGATGTTTTATTTCAATATGTGTAGATGCCTTTTGGAATAACAAGCATTCCTGTAAGAACTCCTCCCGCCCCCCATTTCATTAATAGTGAAGTCATTAGGGCAGTAGGCAAAATGCACCAGAATGACAAAACAAACACTGCCAAAAGTCTGTTGATCAACCAACATCAAAGAAGGGTTGTCAGAGGGGAAGGGGAAAAGATCACATGGGAGGAAAAGGTTGGGGGTAAAATAAGTGGGCAATTTTTAACTTAGAAATAGTTTAACAAGGAAGATACTGAAAAACCCTGTGCATTGGTTTGTAAAACCCTTTTTTCCCTAGGTTGTTGGTTTTTTTTTTTTTTCCTCCTTGTAGCCGTTGCCTACACTCCTTCAGTACAACCTCAAGTATGACCACATGGTCTGTGCAGTCATTGCAGAGCTCAGCCTGATCTCGCTAGCTGAGGCTGTGGACATGTTGGCATTGTCTGACAGCCTACAGATTTTAGGCCAAATTATAGGTACAGTTATGTAATGGCCTGTTTTATAGTCCGTTATGGAATTTACAATATAGTCCCACAGAACCTACAGGTGGGAAGAATAAGGCGCTTTTTCTTTTGTGAGTGAAATCTAATTATATGTTCAAATCTCCAAACACTTGAACTGCAATTTAAAAAAAGGTGAATTAGAAAGCAAAGATAATAAGAACTAAGCAGCTGTGAATGTCTTGGCAATGACTGTTTGACTTAAATCATACACATTCAAAACAGTTCTTCACAGGTTAACATTTCCTTGCTCGCCAACAAGTACTGGCTCAGTTCACTACAGCAGTATCTACTGCTCCTTAAATGGGAGCTTAGAAAATATTCTGACAAGCTCTAACTTAATTAAAATTTCTACAGTCAGTGAGAGGTAGAGGGAGGAGATAGTCACAATACTGAGGATGCAATTCTCATTATTTTAGTACAATGAATGCAAGCCATCATTCAAAACCAAGAAAGTCTTCATGGATTCAAAAGACAAATATTGAACAGTCCCCTTCCTTTGGGGGGATTAATGCTATTCACAAAACTATTTTTTAATCAGACACTAAAAACGTCTTCAAATCCATGCTCCTATACAAAAGAAGACATTGGTAACTGCCAATGATAGAGAAAGAACAGAATTACAGTTTTACTCCAGGGTAAATTCACCTTTATTTAGTGGCTAAAATTATGTTAAATCAAGATGGACAAACACACCCATGGCAAACCATTGGAAAACGTAGATTCAAACTCTAAATCCACTGTCAAAACTAGAAACCTTCCAAATGAGCATGCCCTACATTGTCATATTTGGAGATATCTGCACTCTGTTATCCTGGCCTCTGTGTCAACTTTAGCTTTATTGAGCTCTGTAAGTTAATTCTGAATGATTATTGAAACAACTCCACTACAGTTTAGAGCTTAGCAAGCCTTTTAAACACTTTTCAAATATGCATAACTAATCTATAATTTTATATTCCGGGTCTGTGATTTTGTCATGAGGACATGCAACTGCACTGCAGAGAAGTCACGATTCAGATGATCATAACTCCTCCCACGTTTCACCCATTATGTGAAGGATAGAAAATTATTTCACCTGCAAACTGTTCTTAAACTGTTTTTGCAAAATCTGTTATGTTAAAAATCTCAGCCTTTCAAGGCACTTTGTCTGAAAAAGTGTTCTTTTAAAACCTGAAGTGAGTTTCCAGTCTTCTTTGTATGAAAATACACTTGATTATATCAGATGTGGATTAAAAAAATTCATAATTTCTGGATTATTTTAAGATCCCATACTTTATTAAAGCATCTTCTTCTCTTTGCCACTTTTCACAGAGCAGTTTCACTTCCTTACTTGTTAGGCATGTAATGACTAGCGTCACATCTTCAACCAGTTCCTACTCATCCTTTTTTTCTTTAAGAGGTTTTCAGGATACAGTTCCTTCCTTATGCGACTTAATGACACACTAGTTTTATGAAGAGTCAATGAAGGTCCTGTCCTTTTTGCCAAGGTCATACTCAAAGTCTTGTATGAAGAAAATTGTTCACGTGATGCTTCTTCGGTCAAGAAATAGGGACAGAAAGATTTTAAGCACAGAGAGACTTCCATGGAACACGATCTTTGCTAATTAATTCTGATCGCTTTTTAGTTCTGAAGAACTGAAATACAGGGAGAGTAATTTGAATTTTACTCCTGAAAATATTTGCTGCTTCCACATTACAAGACAACACACTAGTTACACAATTAATTTAGGGACATAATTGGTCATCACCCAGCCATGAAACCAGTTCTGAGCATCAAGATCTGTTTTGAAGGACAAGTTTTGTTGTTGGAAGATTCTAACTAGTTACTTGCACCAAAAACATTACTGAGCATGCCATTGACTTTGAGAGAATATATGCAGAAGAATAGGTGCCTCTAGAATAAAAACCATAAAACTTAAACAGTTAAAGATTTCAGTAGTATGAAGGGTTTTGTCAATGTTTGTTTGATATTGCACATATTACTGAAAATAGTCATGGCATATGGAGAAGCATCAATTTAGGATTTCCTTGATACATTTGCAAGATATATTTTGGCATATGGGACCTGGTTGATCTTTCCACCAGGGAATTAGATCAGATGAGCATTTGTAGTGCTCCAAATTTCTTTAACTGACATACTGTTCCCTGTTGAGACA
Source organism: Gallinago undulata (assembly GCA_026546715.1). NCBI lineage: Eukaryota > Metazoa > Chordata > Aves > Charadriiformes > Scolopacidae > Gallinago > Gallinago undulata. The sequence goes on from JAOTQQ010000032.1 coordinate 10,462,573, forward strand.
AGCAACAGAGGAGCATGCTAGGCCTTGCTATTTTATCCTTTCTTCTCTCCCAGGTTGGGAGGTGCAAAGCTTATACTGTAGGTATCATATACAGAGTACTGGGAGACACTTAGAGATGCACTGCCCTATAGCAAATTCCACATGTAAGTTTTATACAGAAAGTCCAGATAATGTTTTTGTTGAATCTTCCTCCACAACCTTTAAGTTGAACAGTATTTAGTCTTTCTATCTATCTTACCTCCAGTAACTCCCCAGCCTATACCCTCAGAGCTATTTCTCTAGGAAGCTGTATCTCCAATTTAGGCTTTGCCTGAATTAAGGCAGTAGCTATAATGAATATTCATGGTAAAATGCATACTTATCTTAGCAAGTTTGGGCATGATCTCCATGTTAATAGTGCTTATACACTAAGAGCCGAGTCCATTGTCACAGTACTCTGGATTTAGGCTTCTAAATTTTCACATTTAGTTCATGAATAGTAACTATATCAGTGCATGCAAAGAACATTATGAACTGCTTACTGCATCATTCAAGCCATTTTCATATCACAGTAAGATAGGAGGGAGCTAGACACTCAAATACCTGGGCAAAACAAGTTACAATTTGAGCTTCTAAGCACTCAAGTCAACAAAAAAAGTGCTCAAGAAGGTTAAACATATCAGGTTTAGGGAGTGTACAGTAGAGTGTTTTTAAATTGCAATTATTTCCAAGTCCAAATCACCTTCATCTACATCTATTTTAGAAAAAGGGAAAAGTGTTTTGATTAGTTGTTTTAACTCAAGCTGTAATCCTAAGCAGTACATTTCCTTAGCACTTGAGAGGGCAACTATTTACAGGATAGCAAGGGATTTTGTTTCTGTAATACATGTTTTCAGTTTGTTTGTGTACGTTCATGAGCTGCTTTTTATGCTCATTTGAAGTAGTATTAAGGGCTTCAAAAATACTACACATTTATGTAGAAAAACAAGCCTTAATGCAAGACAATTTCTCCGAAGAGAACTCTAATAGAAGGCCATTCATTTAAAAACAAAAATGTTAAATTGTACATCTGTCTACTGCCTTCTGATGGTGTTAATAATAGAGTACAGAGAGAGAAATCAATGCACATGTACAGTTTAATATACAAAAAAGTATTTTTTTAATGAAAATTTGTATTAGCACCTCATTTCAGGTACATGCGTGTTCCACTTACTCATCTAATTCTGTAGTGATTGTTTTCTAGGATACAGTCTTTGAAGAAGCTGAATCATTTCAAGAACTGGGAAACAACTATTACAACAAATTGCCATAAAGTTTGAAGTTTGTGGGGAAATCAGTTCTATGTGTACAGTATTATATAACAGATTATAGAGGGAAGGCTCATTAGATTTTTTTTTTATCATTTGAAGACCTAATATGGAATCAGTAAATACTTAGTTGGGAAACAAAAAACATACAATAATTAATGTACTATAGTATGCATGCATTGATTTTTACATGGACTATATTTTAGCAGTAATAACGTCTGGCACCAGACTACAAATCAATAGGAGACATTATTGTTTTGTTGGTTTAAAAAAAAAAAAAGAAAATCTTTTGTTTAACCAGCACCATCAGAGTTGCACATCCCAATTTTGTTATTGTAATGCTTGCTTGCTGTTATTTTAAATAACATTCTCATTCCAAACTGAGTTTGGCAAATAACTACCCAATCTTTGTACTGGTTCTGTTCTTCTCACAAGAAGCATGTTGTCAAATTTAGAAAAAAAAAAAATCAAAACACTAACATCAGATGGGAATGGGACTAAGTTTTCTGCATGTGAATATTTTTGAGGGTTTGCATTTGTCATCACAGTTCAAACACCATAATGTTATGTTTTGCTTTCCTTCATTGTTGTCTATTAGAATTGGTAAGCAAGTTTCAGATTAAAAAGTGAACAGAGGATGAGCAAAGAAAAAAAAACCACACTGGAGGAGTTTCCTGAAAAGGCATTACTGACTATTAAGAACAGAAAAGGGAGTGAACATGTCTGTACTCCACCAAAAGCAGTAGAAGAGTGAACAATGCTTTTATTAGATCCTAAAGCGTTTCTTTTTATTATGGTTGGGGAAAAATCAGAATTTGACAGATGTAATCCAGAAGTTATTAATCTTCAAAGAAAAAAAATAAAATTTAAATCTGAAGGTTCATTATCTCATTTAACTCTTGGAAGGACTCCAGGCTGAAGGGAACATGGTGGGTAGCATCAGAGAATAACTTCTGTCTTCACTAGCTGTTCTTTGGTAGCTTCACAGGTGTAGACCCATAACCTCAAACAAGGGAGTATCTGATGACCCAGCAATACAGGGTGGTAAGTTAAGGGCCAACTCCAAAAAAGCTGTAATGGAGCAAGTGGCAGGGAAGTGACCCAGGATGGAGGCTATGGAGGAGGCCAAACAAGCAAGGCCTGTGCAGTCATTTCATTAGCTTCTTTTCATAGATTTTAAACAAAATTAAAAAACAGTTTTTAGGCTGTAACTTCACAGAATCCCATGAAAATGACAGAAGGAAAGAAAAATACTACACTAGCAAGAGTTGTAAAATATATAGAAGTCCAAGGACAACTGCGGTACATATGAAGGATATTTTGCCTTATGTAACGATTATTTTTCTTGAGACTTCACGTCAGAACAGTCTCCAGAACAGTATAACCAATATTATGGCATGCTAAAAAATTATCCAGGCAAAAAAAAAAATACTCAATTAAGATTCCAGTTACTGATAACACAGCCCATTTTATAAAATAAAGTCCTGAAAAAATGGCCTTAATTAAGGAAAAAAAAAAAAATCACAGCCTCTCTTTCTCCCAAGCACCTATAGTTCCTTTACTTCCAAGGCAATACCAGCCTGCTTCCACTATCTTTTCCGACTCATAGTATGCAGCCAAGGACAGCTGGCATGAGTACCTTAAAATCCATTGTCATTACCATTTGATTTAACATACATAATGAAGCTGATGGAAGCAATATATTGTCCACTTTTCATATTGTGGTTAGTGTTTCAGTATTTTTAGAATAAAGAAAACAAATAGGATTGTGTATGTTTATAGTACAAGGAAAATCTAAAAATTAAATTAGCACAATAACCTTTAAGAGAAACTATGTATACAACCTCTGTAAAGGTTGCTGCTAATACAAAGAGAAAAAAAAGCATTATTTGTTCTAGAATGTCTTTAGATTAGCTCACTGGTTCTCTTGCATACCAGAAGATTAGAGTTTACAGGCTTTTAGGGACCTGTAGATCCCCACTCTCTCTGTTACAAACACAGAGTTCAGGGGGGGAAGAGGGGAAGAGCTGCTGTGGTCTTACTTTACAATTGTTTTCTAGAATATATTACAAGTTTCAGAAGCATTCAGAAAATATTTCCATAGGGGGTTGCAATTTAACTGTTTTATGATATAACAATAGACTTCAGCCCAGCAAGATACACTTAAGTTCATTAAATCAAGGACATAATATTGGGAAACACACCTAATTTGAAAATCTACCTTAGAGTTGAGAATTGAAAGCATTCAGCAGCTCCCAGCATTTGACTTGCTATTTTTAGCCAGGAAAGTGTGTGATCTAGTGCAGCACCATTTGCTTTTTTAAATTGATTGTGCTGTCTTTTCACTGGTAATAAATATTCTATCCTAACACCATTTACATAAAAATCTGGAACCAACACAACATCAAGCTCAAATGCAGAACAGCAAATCCGTGTTTGAGTGACCTTTATGTATAATGTGCCCACAAAAGCCTACTAACAAATAAAAGCTTTTTCAGGGCTGTCAGCTTTCACCAACAAAAGTTTAGAAAGGATAAATCTATGTACCACAGGAAAAGGAATAGCATACTGTATAAAAATAAAACAAAACAGGTCTCTTCAATAGACTGGTTAAAGAGAATATAACATTACACTCATCTGCTGGGTTTAGTATTCAAGTAGTTGAAATACCAATCATTTACATTTCAAAGAAAAAACTGAAGCTTGCTGGTGATCTTCCACACAGTGTGGGCGAGACTGCCAAATTTGGCATGACCTGTATCCCTGGAAGCAGAGGAAGCACCTTGAGACCCCACCCTTTCCAGTATCATTTATGCTTCAGATGAGAGACAAGGCCTGAGTTGCTACTACATTTACCAATATAAAAGCCAACTTGAGCATAAAGACAAGCAGTTTCAAGACAACAAGGTCCTTGGTCCACCACCTCCTAAGAGTATCTATATATGTAGTGGAACTAAGTCTGGGAAATACATATAAAAATGGCAGGTTGTTCACCTGCAGATGAAGAAATGAAGTGACTGATCTAGCATGCATCTTGGTTTCACTGATATTTTTTTCCTGCAGGTACAATGAAACCAACAGTCTAACTGTTGGTGAAGGTCATGTTCTTTTGACTTTGACTACACCTACAGCAGCAGATGTCAACATACCCCATAACACTGTGTAGCACTAGATTTCTCAGAAGACGACCTGAGCACCTAACTGCCAGACTTCACTATCTTAACACCTTGGAGGCAAGGCCAGGGGGGACATGCTTAAGAACAGAAAACTTGACTAATGGGCCCAAATTGTTGTCTGAAAAAAAAAGGGAGTGGTACATACAAGAACATCATTTGGCCTTCTCTTCCTGTTGAGCTTCAAGTAGGGTTACAGTTTAGTGCACATTTGAAAAAGGTTTGCTTTGCTTTAGTTTCCTGGCAGGTTTCTCCCTTGCTCACTGTTTAAAAGCAGATCATATGAAATTAGGTCTCAAATATTTTCTAGCAGAATAAGTGTGAGAGATGTTCTCTTTAGAACCATGGCTGTTCTGTCAGACAATACACCATCATATCACTATATGGGCATAAAGGGGTATACTTATTTGTTTTTCCTTTTACTTTTTACTCTTTTACTATCAATTTGTAATCCACATTTCTTAACTGGAGAGCTGTTTTTCCTGCACTCTCAGTATATAAATAGATATGAACAGATAAGTAAATAAAAAGGAGAACACAACCTTTATTTCCTCCTTGGCAACTTAATATTTTCAAAAGAATGTCTTTGAGACATTTCCTGCCACTGACAGCATATGACCAGACTTCTGCAACTTCAGACTCCTATTAAGGTAAATTGGGCACAACTGTACCTGTTCTCTCCCCTGCAATTTCAAGTACCAGTCCTAAAAGAGTGCACATGGGGTGTCTTATCTTCCCCATTTCAAAGAGTCCCGCACAGTCAAAAATAGCCTTAGTGAACTCCATAACAACTTGATAGATAAAAGAGTATTTACATGTATCCTGCCTCTTTTTTCCAACTTCACTGCATCTGAGAAAAAAAAATTAACTTCTGTCTGAAGGATCGTTTGAACACAGTATTTAGTCATTATTGGCTTAAAAAAAATTAAGAATTGACTATCTAAATATTTTGTTTTGATTCTTTGTGGGAGTAACAGAAATAATGCTCATTTCCCCCCCCTTCCCATTTCCCCTCTTTTCTTTCACAAGAATACCCTATTTAGTTCCACAGTCTGAAAATGACCTTTTATTTCAACAGCTCTATGGGCTCCACTACTTCCAGAAACAAACATTTTCTTCCTGGCACAATAGCAACTATTTTAATATTCTCTTCAGACTCCCTCTTCATTGCAATCCTAATAAATGCATTCAGGTTTACGATGAAGAGAGATCCTACCAGACAAATGGCAGCAAGGTTACAAGCTCAAGCTGGTGACCTTCTGAAAGCTTGTTTCCAGAGCTGCCTGATGGGGTGAACATTCCAGCAATGTTATTCATTGAAACAGGAACTCCAAATATTCCCCTTTTCTAAACAATGTCATTTTACCTTGACAACATATCATCACTGGCTTTCTTCTGCTCATCTCCTAGGTCAGGAAAGAAAGGTGAACAATTTATCACTCATGAATCCCTGATTTTAATGCAGATATTAACTGAAATTCAATTTCCACTGAATATATATTTTGAATATTATATACACATACATATGCAGTGGCATTAAGGCGCAAAGGCTAAACATATCTGTCAGATCTGATCTAAACTAGGATGGAGATATAGCATTTTTCAGCTACAGTATAAAACACTAGGGACTTATACTTTATAAACTCCTGATTTTTCTAAAGCCGTTGAGCCATTTAACCATTAGAAAGCAAACAAGCAGCTTAACAAGATTTCCAGTTTTATAAATCATTTAACTTCAGCTTGCAAGAGTTAAAACAGGATTAGTTCATACAGGCTTATTTATTCTGAACACCAAACCTGTAACAATTTATCTGCTTTCTTTTCAGAAGGAAGAATTACAGTTCAGATTGTACCTCACAGACCTATAAACAAAGGCGTCCTTCCATGTGATAATCTCCCTCTTTTGGCAGAGATTTCACTTCTAAGATACTCCCTGGATGACAGAGAGGGGCCCTCTGTGTCTGTCACACACTGAGAAAGCCAATGCCATCACTTCAGATGTGTATGGGTTTCATTTAGCTTTACGTTTGGATTGCAGTAGTACCTATCTCATGGAACTTCAAGTCTCTCTTTTCTGCCTAAAAAGCAGACAAATTCAGTCCTTACCTCACATCTTAAAAGGGCACCTTTGATTTGCCAGGAAAGATTCAGAAATTCAGCTTGCTTCAGCACAGAGAATTACAGGGTACAACCCCAAGCAAATTAATAACACACAAAGACTAGGAAAATAAGGTCACAGTGTCTTTGACATGGTTTTGAATAGAACACTCACAGTTGGTCTGGATTCTTGTGTTAATACCTTCTTTGAAGGCATACTTTTAATTAACTGTGGTAGAAAAAGTGGCTATGGTAGTATTAAGAGTAAGCATCATGTTCCTTTACACACTCTAAGTCAGAGAAGTAAACAGAGTTTGATTTTATAACATCCTTTTCATATAGTTGCTTCCAGACCACTGAAGGAAGCTGAACCTGGGATGTAGAGTTTGTTATAGAAGCAGTATTTCCATCTATGTAGATGTCCATAGTTTTCTATAGCTCTCAACCAAGTCTACCAGCTATCACCAAGGAGTGTTGCCAAGCTTATCCTGCAACATAGGGGACTATAAAGTAACAGAAGAACAAAGGAACACTTACCTACTTTGTCTTTCTACAGATTATCCAAGAGATTTTACAATATAGCCCCATGTAATTTAGGTCTGTATTTGTATACTTCCTAGTAGGCAGGTATATATTTTCCATTATGCTCTGGTAAGTAACTAAATATTCTAAATGGTGCTCTGCAATACTGTGTATTCATCTTAGTGTATTTCTGAAAGAGGAATCTTCCTCCCTTCGGTGTTAAAATAATATTTTGTTGTTGTCTTTCAAAAGTAACCAACTGCTTCCTGACAAAATCAAGTTTACACTTCAGCTGGTACCAGTACGAAGGTGTTTCTTCAGAACACTGAAATTCAGTGCAGTTTTATTTGTTGACACTGCTATAATCTTAAAACTGCCTTTGTTGGTCTACATAGCCCCTACATCTTGAACTGATGCAGTGAGGACAATGCAGTACCTTGGCTTGCAGTTACATTTTGAATAAAGCCGTCTATAACTGGGAAACAGGGACGAACTATACCCAGGACATTCCATCACCACGGGGAGACTCTACAGACCAAGAGGCAACAGCTGTCAGCTAAGTCAGTGTCAGAGAGCAAATCAGAAGAGAAACTTAGTAAAAAAGACCCTACAAATTAAGTATCAAGGCATACATGCAGAGATGTTTCTCAAGGAAACAGTGTTAGGCAAAATATCTTAGAATCTAAGCTCTTCCCACCCAGATATTGAGTTCTCCAAATCACACTTAAAGACTACTGGAATTATAAATCCACTAATAATTTTTTAAGGTTGTTTTCTTCTGTCAAAGTCAAGAGGATTTAATTGTGCAAAACCATACAGTTTAGCACCTTATCTGCATAAGGCTGGGAAGAATCCTTTATAAAAACAATCCTTTAACATGGAACTAAAGGTATTTAGTATAGTTCCAAGCAAGCAACTCTTGCCAAGTGGCTGTCAGATCAGAATGTGGTGCAGTATACTTGACAGAAAATCTAGTGTAGTAACAGGAAACCAACCCAGAATTTTGTACTAGAATAATTCAAACGCTGCTAAAAGAAACACACAGTAAGTGCACCCAGTAACAGAGCTTTTTGGGTTCTTATTCATGCATACCTAGACTTCTCACAATTATGATCAGGTACTCTGTTTCAGATACTCCTCAAATTTAGCTTTAAGCATTATACTTGGGCTACCCTTAATAAAGAGTAAATACATATTTTAATGAGTGGGAAAATAAAATACAGAAAGAAAAATAAAATCCATCACCCCCAAATGCTTGAAACAATAGGACTGAAGAAGTATGATAGTCATACTGCACAGCTAATCCCCACTACTAGGACATTTTTTTTTTTTTACAGATCCAAGTATGTTTTCCATTTATAACTCAAAGACCATCTACACTAAACTTCATGCACTTCCCTTTCCCAGTTGCCCCTCTATCCCCCACATCAGTTGTGAACTAAAATACAGGCGTGCCACATTGGTGTGAAACCAGTTAAGATACCAGGATTAGTCATTCTGATGTATATTCTGTTTTGCAGTGCATATTAGGCAAATGCATTTATATTAATGCAAATATCTTACTTGGGACATACTATAAACTGAAAAGAAGATATAAACATTTCAGTGATTTGAACAACAAAACATCTGAAGGTGAAGCATTAAATATAAAAAGACTGGAGCCGGAAGTCAAATTAGCTTAAAGGCTTAACTACACCCCTGGAATGAAGTGGTATTCATCATTGGAAATACAAAGCAGACTCTGACAAGTCTAATTAATGAATAGAATTCTTGTGTCTTTTACAATAGACCTTTAAACTGTTCCTACTCAGCAGTCTCAAAATGATTTCACTGGGGGGTATAGGAGCCATTGAGCTGAAATAGCAGCTGTTTTCCTCAGCTCTCCTCACATCATACCAGAATCCCAGGGAGTTTTGTACTGCGTGCTGGCATCACCCTCGCCCCTACCCGCCAAAAACATAAACTTAATCATAATATATAACCAAGTGAAAAACCTAAGGGAACAGTTCACATCTCTACACGTGCTGTTTAACAAACTTTCAAAGACACTAAAACAGGTTTCAGGGTCTACTTTCCCCTCCCTGATCTTGCCCAGGCATGCATCAGTGAAGTGCAACCCTCACACATTCACAAATTCCCATATTCCTAAACTACCAAAATGGAGGTCTATAAGGAAGACTGATTCAAGTTTAGGTTTCTATACACCTGTCAAACATTTTCTGAAACCTGTAAAAAATGTTAAACTAAGACAGGTCATCTAAAAAGTTCATTAAAGCATCTGTGTGTTCCAGCATGGAGTTCACGAATCTTGAATGCAAAGTTATTCAGCCAATTTAATAAGATTAGCCAGCCTGCTTTTTCCACTTTCTGTCACTTCTTCCATAACAAGCTAGCTTGTAGCTAAGGGAAGCCAAGCTCTTTTAAAGCTTTATTCTTTCACGGCTAGTAAAGTACAGCATTTACAACTGGGAGCTATCATGTCAGAAGCACAGTAGTTTCTCACGGGTCATTCAAAGTGTGCTACACAAACCAAAACCAAGAAAATAGAAAGGAGATCAGGAAGAAAGGAGACTAATTAACAGTTCTAAATTTTAGCTAAACTCTGTTCAACCTTCTGCTTCTCAGATCCAGCTAGACAGCTAATAAGCCTCATGGAATTCTGGCTCTTAATTAACATACAATTATTTCTCCAGAAGGATTAGAAGTTTCACCAAATGCACAAGAAGTCAGTTTCTACAGCTCAAATTAGATTACTGCCTACATTTAGGAGCAAGGGTTACTGCTCTATATTCTATTTGTAACAGACTTTTAAATAAAAAAAAAAAATCACATCTTTAAAGGAGATAAAGAACAACTGCATTTTTATGGCACAAAGCATGTGAGCATGTAATATTCCCAACCAATAATTCAGTCATTTGACATGAAAAGGTAACAGCCATTGGTGTAAGCATCCCAGTTATATATTAACTGTTTTAAAATAGAATAATCTGTGAGTAACCACCTTTCTGAAGCCAAATTCAACACTTTATAGGCCAAGGTCTGAGACTCTCTGATCCCTAGCAAGGAGCTGAACATCACAAGCAAAATGCTAAGCAAAGTAAAACCAGTTGCACTGCAGCTTACACCACTAACTTCCACTAGCACAAACAATGCACTGTAAATGGCACCCCTCCCAGGGTAGTCCACTCTGTTTGTAATTAGCTTTTCCTTGATTTCTGGCTAAAGACATACAGGTGTTTTTTTAAAGCCCTGCTTAATTTTTGCAAGAGCAGCAGCAGGTATAAGTTTTCAACCACAACACTGAAGCACTTGCCCTTCACAGAACAGTCAATCCTCAGACTTCTCTTACTTCCCACCCCCCCATCTATAGCTGTCTTCAAGCCAAATCCAACTATCAGAAACCTGTATGACCATAAGATTATTTCTCAAAGAGTGAAAGAGAACAACCATCTCCCTTCCTCTAAACACACTGCTCCTTCTGATTGTGACTTCGCTTTGTCAAGAACAACAGCTCTCTGCTGCAAATTAATGCATAGTATCTCAACATGTCAGGCAGGGAATTATAATGCACTATGGTGGAAAGGCTCAGAGGACTGACAAATCAGGCCAGCTTTAAGCTTTAAAACAAAGCTGACCTAAGCTTACTCATTGGCGGCAACATAGAAATGGTTAACCCTTACGCCTTGTTAATCATTTTTGCTGTGTGTCAGGCTTTCACACCTCTATCCTAAACCAGCTATGAGTGACACTCAAGGCCACAGAGCTGACCATGGTTCTTCATGGTAGAGGTGAACACTAGCAGGCCTGACAGCTCCTCAGCTGGGACTGAGACAGGCTTGTCTTCTCCACCTTTTCTCCTCCATGATGTTTCTGTGCAACTTGCTCCTCCTCACCCCTCCAAAGAGGGGCTCATCCGCTTCCAATAATGCTTATCTTGGTTTTGCCACTCATCCCTGTGCATTTGGTAGGACACTGTACATTTCTCTTACAGCTTGTTATTTGGATGTTTCCTACATGCGAATATCCTCATCTTTGTTGCTCCTTTGATGGTCACACTGGAGATATATTGTGTCTAGCTAAAACATCAGTGCTACAAAACACTCACAGACTGTTTTTTGTTAAGCATCTTAGCATGCTCTTAGGTTAGTTTGCCTTGAATCTAAATCCATTACATTTAATAACATATCTTTAGGTGTCATAAGCCTTTCCTTTATCTACACCCAGATATACAACTCCCAGGCTAAACAGGCGCTCTTCTACCTGCAGTAGTGAAGACTTTCTTCTACAACCTGTGCTGTACATAACTTACTTTCATACTGGCAGAAAAAGTTTCATGTGGTACAGGTAAAAGTGATAATAGGCCCTGAGTACAAAGGAGGGGGAAGAGATAATTTTTTTTATTGAGAAGAAAGTTTAAAAAAAACACCTTAAGATAATTTGGAAAGCAATGTGTTATATCTGATAATCCAAAACAGATAGAAGCAAGGATTGCTACTGTATTTACACTATCAAAACTCAAGATTTCTTCTTGCTCAGCACTGATGTGGTCTGCTATTTGGGAATATTACCCTGCTTATTCCATCCAGAGACTCATTCTTCACATACATAAATAACTGTAATAATGATTTCTCTAGCATATTTTGTCTATGACTTCCCTACTCTGATAAATGACACCAACACTAAGCAAACACAGAAAATTATTCTTTTCTACTATTTCTACTTTGGCATCAGTTGTTTTACCTCCTACTAATTTCCAACATCCATAAGCATTTTATAAACACAGATCCTACTGAAGAAAAAGAATGAGTCCTTAGCCCACATTTTGAAGGCTGTTTGTTCATTACACACACAGAATACAGACATGCAATGTTTAAAATATGGTAAGGAAAGTTGATTCTTTGCCTAATATAACATACTCATTGTCTTTATGGCACAGAAAGCATGCATTTAATGCTAAATTCTTTTTTTATTTCAATTACACCAGCTTCATTGTGGCCTGCCAACAAAGGTTTCAAGCTTAAAGTCCTGAACCTTGTTGAGTTTGTCTGGAAAAAAACACCTGAAGTTTGACAGAAACACAGAAACAAGACTACAACCTTTGAACAGAGTATTTCTTATCTAAGCCCAGTATTGCACTTGTCGGGGCTCCAGCAAAAACCCAGAGAAAGAGATGGATAACTAAAACATAACTGCTTGAATGTCAGCTTTCAAAATAAGCTGATATATGTACTTGAAGCACCCTTGTAAAATGAAGACTTTTCTCCAAGCAAAACTCAAATACCTACTCCACTCAAGCCTCTAGGCAGAAATAGTTGCCCACAGAATGAAAAAAAAGCCAATACTTGCAATGAATTAATCTACATTTGCCATAAAAATGTAGTGTAACTTATCCACTAAGCCTGTCCCCAGATCTGTTTCATCTCTGCCCCTGACCCCACTAAGCCAGCTGCTAATGCCACTAGAGACTGCTGGCTACAGACCAACCACATTGTAGATACTATTCACTGAAGTATACCCAATGTACTACCAGGTAAATAGTAATGAAGTTTCAATCTGGGAGTCCTGGGCACCTGGAGAGACAGCCAGACACTGGCTGCTCAGTGCTTGGAGAATTCCTGTGACAAAGTCCACAGACTAATAGCCTACCCCCAAAACTGTCAGTTTCATTCCCGATGCCAAGGCAGCACACTCCCCCGGTCAAGCCCCAAGCCCTCCACCACAAGTACCTGCATGCCAATTCTGCCACAGCTCCTGATTGCTTGGTCATCTGCCAAAACCAGAAGATAAATTGTTCAAGCCAAGCCATCAACTAGAGGAAATACAAGGATCCAGTCACTCATTTCCAAGCTCTCAAAACCCTGTCAAGTGTGAGAGCTCCCCAAGCACTATGGCAGAGACAGGGGCTGCCATCCTGCACCCCATTGCCTCATGCTCACAGAGAACAGACCCTGGTGCAGTAGCCATGCACCCACTGAGGCCTTGTCTGTGGCCACCAGGGCCCTGTCATGCCAGCACCCTGCTGGAACAAGGGCACAAGGGACCCATGCCAAGGAGGGACCTCACCTCACCCCAGCCTGCATGAGACACTGTCAGGGCCTGGAGAATTAAACATGTTAAAGACTCAGTGTAACAAAATTTACTTTTTGGCCTGACAGCTCCATAGGTTTAGTAAGCATCTGAAGTCAGCCCTGGGGATCACCCTTAGAAAGGCCTGTTTTAACATCCTCCACCACCACCTTCTGCTCCAGTCACGTGGCCAGCAAGGCCCATTCTGTTAGGGTGCAAGCAACCTTTGAGTCAGTTACTAGACCTGGGCTCAAAGAACCTGTATATCTTAGAATCATAGAATCATCTGGGCCAGAAGGGATCTCCAAAGGCCATCTAGTCCAACCCCCCCACAGTCAGCAGGGACTCCCCCAACTACACCAGGTTGCCCAGGGCCTCGTCAAGCCTCACCTTGAATGTCTCCAGGGCAGGGGCCTCAACCACCTCCCTGGGCAACCTTTTCCAGTGCTCCACCACCCTCATTGGA
>JAOTQQ010000032.1:10476282-10490553 GCA_026546715.1 Gallinago undulata
CCACCCTCATTGGAAAGAACTTATTCCTAATCTCCAATCTAAATCTGCTTTTCTTCAGTTTAAATCCATTGCCCCTCATCCTGTCACTGCAGGCCTTTGTAAACAGGCTCTCCCCAACCTTCCTGTAGGCCCCCTGAGGTACTGGAAGGCCACTATTATGTCTAACAGGGTCTGGTCATCCTCCAGCCAACACAGGGCCCAGGCCACCCATAGGCAGGACAGGACACTCCCCAGCAGCAGACCTGCCACAGCACCAGGTCATGCTATGGCTCTGTCTGGGCCACTGTTAGCCACCATCACCCTAGGGTGGCCTTGCCTCCCAGCCAGCAACCCAGAAAAGTAAACAACTTCCACATGAAAAAAGTATACAAGCCTAAAAAAAAAAAAAATCCATTCCAACAACAAGTCCCCATAAGCAAATTAAACTTACCAGGAAATCTAACAAGTCCAGGAAGATTCATCAGACAAGATGACCACTGCTGAAGGAACCAGTGAAAGACTGCAACACCAAGGGCCTGCTCCAAGGAACCACAGGCACTCAACCCTCCCCTCCCCACAGAGGTCCACACAGGCAGCAAAACCTCCCCAGCTGCCTTATCAGGGGTAGCACCCCAGCAGCTCGTTAACTCTTAGCTATACTTCAGGTGTGCTGATGAATAAATAATTGCTTTACACTTTCAAGCTGTGTATATTCCTCTTCCAGAGTGTCTTTGCACTTGACTACAGACACCCAAATAAACTAGCCCAGAAGATAACGGTTTACTTGTAGTCGGGTGGTAAAAGAAGTCACTTTCCTTGAAACAGGAATTACATTTGGTCATGAGCTTGTCATTGTCCCATTAGGTATCACCACACAGTTAATGTACGTGAGACAAAGCTGAAAGCCTGGTGGGCTACAATGGCATTTTCACTTAGCCATAGGACATGTGCCATCAGAGTTTGTCCTGATGTGGCTTCCCGTGTGAAAGCAGGGTGTCAGGCTCCTCTGTGGTTCAGGCACCTGCCCAACCACTGATGTACTACAACGCTGGCCAGCCACAAACATAAATGAAAAAAGCCTGTGTGGAGGTATGTGTAACTCAGCCACTGGATTTGGTGTATCAGGTATGAAGGAACATGGTACATAGTGGCTGGGGTAGAATAGAAAAAACTGCCATGAGCTGGCGGCTGCTCCAGATTATTATTATTTTTTAATACTTATAGACACACTAAGATCAACTTCTTGTTCTTCTTTAATTTTAAATATTGATCAGTACCTTTATTTAATTATATATGCCTTTAAAATACTGTTCATGAACACTTATTAAGTTTCCATAGTACTTTGTGGGTGCGTTCCCATTAACATTTCTTAGACTTTCCATAAAGGTGTGATTTATGGCCTTGTTCTGCAACCACCCATTGGAAGGATTTTGAATTCACTGAGACAATCTGCGTGAGTAAATGTTACTCATGTACATTAGTGGTTTCCAAGTCAGGCAATTAACTTAGAAATGTTTGCAGGCTCTTTCTTCATTTTTTTCATACCATAGTCAGGCACGGCATTAATATCCAGTACTGAGTCTAATAAGATTTCCATTACCTTCTGGGGTTAATAATGAACACAGCAGGGACAAAATCAGTATCACTGTATTAACTATCATTAAATAGGGTATCTAAGCATCAGCATCATAGTGAGTGAAAAGCTTAGTGTGTATAAAAAATTTGTATTTGTCTACTTATCTTATTCAAATTCTAACTCTAACATTAAGCCTTGGATTTTAAAATAAGTTACATGCAAACACATTGTGCATGGTCATTTAAACCAAACTCTATTTCATGTAATTCCAGAAACTGTGAAAATCAGAAGTAAGCTTCATTTCAGCCAGTTTCAAACAAGTATCTTAGATCTTTTTTTCATTAATGAACAATTATTTTTTTCATTAATGAACAAAATTGTCTGAATTAATTGATTTTAAATATGAAATTCTCCAAAGATTTTGACCCTACATATGATCATTTCAACTTAAAAATCGAACCCATATGACACACTAGAATAGTAAAATTAAATTTTACTACATTCCTTCATTAGCAACATGCATCCGTATAATTAAAATACTTACAGCCATAAAATCTGAGGCACATATTATGTCTGGTCTGGCACACGGAAGTCAGTGGTAGAGGATTCAAGGCATATTTCCCACTGGCTGACCTTGAGCACTTTAAATTAAATGTTTGTGTGAACGAGTAGGCTCCATACAACCTACCAAGCTAGTGAAGAGAGACAAACCCAGGCCACATAAGTCTGAAGTCACCTCCACACATGATAAAATGATGGCAGAATCATATTTGGGAAAGGACAGAAGGAAAAAGAGAAAATGCCTCTTTGTTTAGGAGGAAGTCAATGAAACAGAAGGGGGAGAGGACACACAAGGGATCCTGGCTCCCCATGTGCTTAGGACTATGAATTTAGCAGAGTGCTCTGATAATCCCATCTGAATGACACTGGGTGAAAGGGAGAGGGGCAGAGATAACATCTCCTGGAGTCTTCTCCACAGACTCAGGATACGGATAAAAACATGAACTCATAGGTCACACAGGGCAGATACATCCCAAATTCCGATGATGCTTATGCATGGCTCTTCCCTGCGCTCTGTTAGAAGCTTGATGATTGGAAGGAGAGGCACCACCATGAGCACTGATTAACCTCAAAATACACAAGTCTGCACAGCTCTGCTCTGAGAAAGTTTATTTATGGTTGACCCCTACTTAGGAAGACCTGCTACCCACTCATACTGTTGCAACAGACTGCAGCCATTCCAGTTTTAAAAGTAATCATGCTGTTCTTAATGTAAACCACCACACACCAGCACTGTAATTAATACTAGTTGGCATTTATTAGCAGTTTGAGATACAAGACAGTCTATGGCCTTAGAAAGGGTGGCCCCTTAAGGTTTCAGAAAAAGCTAAGGTAAAACAGCAGAGAAATACAATGAGACTTCACTTGCAGCTTTGTAATCTGCTTTTTTCATGATTAGATCCACAGGTGAAATACACAGAGCAATGAGATAAACTTCCTAGGACTAAATTCAGACCATCCTTGAATACTAAGCATCTTTTAAAATACACAATTAAAATGAAACAGTTTCATAAGTATCACAATTTATCTTCCCACATAAATGAGAACAAAATTGGTTTTAAATATCTCAGAAGCAAATTTTTTCCTCCTTCAGAATCAAATGGGGCTGAGTACTTTTTGAACAAAGGGATTGGCAGCGAACACCTGCAAGCATCTGTAGCCACATGCGTTTCTCATTTACATCTTTATTTTTCTCCTTCTTCCTCAAAGTAATTAAAATCTTCGTTTTGCTGGAAGGCCCATGGGGAATCATTGAAGGGATGCTCTGAGAGACGACAAGGTCCTGAGGTGAGCCAGCTTCCTCCGGGTCCTCGGTCAGCATCATCTCCACTGTATCACTGGCTGTGCAGGGCTCCTGGTAAACCTCTCTCAGTGTTGCCCCAGCAAGCACTGGGACACACGGTGGCACATGGTGGCACATGGAAGTGCCGTTTCCATTGCCCAGTGGACTGCACCTGGGTTTGTGCCTCTGCCCAAGGGCTGACTCACTCGACTGACTGCCACCCTGACTGACCTAGCCTCATTTCACATGTAAGAGTCAAGCTGTACTTTAGGTAAGTGCAGCTAAATTTGGGAGATGATAACTTTATCTCTGCACGCCGACTCAATTAATCTGTTCGTGGACTGTCAGCAATAATAATTCTCCAAGAATTACCGATTAAGTCATACACTTAAAATTGTTTTCTAAAACCTCCTATTGTCATCCGAGAACTTTGACAGTGACTCTTGTCATTACAGCTCGTTACCCTTCAGCAGCATCACATCCAAAATAAGGATTATGTTTTCACTTGTTCGTTCACAGGACTATAAATGTAGCGGAGGGATTACCACCTCATAGTCTACTTCTTATTTGCTAGAACTTTCCTTACCTAATTTTCCCTCTGGGACCTTTACAAACATATATTTCCTTATTCTTTTATGGTACTTTCTCAATTCTTCCTCATCCCCACTATTACTACTGAAACTATTCACTCTCTTTCCCTTTCCATCTTAAATTCCATCCCCACCCCAAATTGTTCAAGGGCTTTCACTTCTGATTGATATCAGATAGGCTAAAGCTCTAGTTTTCTGTTTTGCTTAATCCTAATTAAACTTCTAGCCCACATACAAATGATGCCTATTACCTCCATGGCAGATTTTGCTTTTGACTAATCTAGAAATACTCGTTTTCATATATATTTTGTACTAAAGGAAGTTGTCTTTAAAGATGAGCAATTTTGCTCTTCAAACACTTAATCAGTGAATACCGTGCAAAGATGTAATCTGCTTTCATACAGCCCTCCCTGCATCCATCCAGGATGAGGCGTTTGGTACTACCTTTGAACCAGAAGACTATTTAAGACTATTTAACCACGATAGGACATAAATATTCAGATTAAAAAATAGATAAGTAAATTGAGAAAATTTATAAGATTAAATAAAAATAAAAAGGGGGGGAGGGAAGAGAAATTAATCCTGATGTAAAGCCAGCTAGTTAAACTCTATTCTTGTTATATAGCCACCATTAGCCAACCCCTGTAGATTCCAGATGTTTATTACAGGATATGCCTGGACAAATCTTCTTTCATAAAAGCTCTTTCACACAAAGACTTTAAACTTTAAGTACCTTAACACAAAAGCAGACCTTTTAAACAGGATTTACTTGTACTTTTTATATACAAAAACAGCTGGAAATGGGATAGAATGACAATGAAGTAAAACAATACTTACAGACAGCCAGTTAGTAAATCTCCACCTTCTCCTTTAGGCACAAAAGTGAACTCCATACACCATCAGCACCGCATACACAATAGTTTTACTAAGCTTACCATTTTCTAGAAGATTAAGGGCCTGATCAAAAGAACACTGAATTCGCTGGAAATCTGGCTATTTGCTTGAACAACTCTGGATCTGGTCCATTCTGACTTCATAAGAATAACTGCTCATAACAACTCCGCTTAAAGCTGTAAGAAAACAACTCTGGTTATAACCGCCATAAAAATACAATAAAAAGGAACACATGTTTTCTTTCTGTTTACTTTGCTTTCCATAATTTTTTAATAGAAACTTCCAGCATTTTGCTCCACAGTATAATCCAATTCATTTGGTCTGAGGAAGTGAAAGGAAAATACAACAAGGCATAGAAGTTTGATTCCCTATTCTGAGATGTATCATTATTCACAGTGAAAATAACTGCCATTTTACCCCTCAGTTAGGTACTGAAACAAAAAATATTTGCCAAAAATTGGGGGGAGAGCGGGACATACTTTTCCTTTCTAGAAAATGTTCTCTGCCAGTTCCAGCGTCCTGGTTCTGCATTTCTTCCATGTCCCAACTACCACAGGCTTTTCATCACAATTTCACAGATTCATTAAATGCAAGATCAAACTTTTGTAACTAACAGTTTTACTTCCACTTGTGTGTAGGCATGTGTGTGCATGTATATATACTGTAGAGCAAGGCCAAAAAAGCGAATATAGCATCAAATGATAAAAACAAGAAACGTGATTCTAAAACATTGTAAGTAAAACTTACTCTGTTTGGATAGCAACCGTTCCGAATTTCAGGCGGGGCTTCTACTGTTGGCAGTGACAGAGAAAATACATTTCTATCGCTCCTGTAAGAGGAAAAAAAGAAAAAAAAACAACCACCAAAACCCCAAAACAAGATCAAAGAACAGTTGTACACTGGCTGACAGACACACACAGATTTGTAGGACAAATGAAGCCGTGTCTACAAGAAGGATCTCATCTTACCCTGTTAAAAAAATCTGTGTCAAAAACTCCAGTGATTTAAGTGGCACTAGAATAGATGCCAAAGTTATGATGCTCTTACAGCCAGAAAGGTTAAACCATTTTGTGATTTTTTTCTACCACTCTCACGGACCAAAAGCCTAATGTCGCATTTGGCAACCATATGGTACTGAGGAAACCTCTCTTCTAATTGTACAGGTATTTTAATAAATTTATGCTAGACTTTTTAGACCACTAATATATGATTAGCATCTTCTATACAGGAGTAGATAGATCACATACATGCTATCTGATCACCCAGCAATAACAAACTGGATCGGATTCAAGTTAATCAGACAATCACAATCCTAGTAAATTAGATAAAATCAAGCAATATGGAACATCTGCTGAGTCCTTCCAAGTCAAGACAGATGTCACCTATGATCCAGCATATGGGGGACAAGCAGTAAGCCTTTTCACTACAAAATTAACTTACCTATGTATTCCAAAGATATTTGCGTAAGCCAAATGTGTTTATATAGGCTGTATTTTGGCAATGGTCACAGCATTTTTGATGCAACACTGGAAGCACTAACACTACATTTTTCATACTGCTAAACCACGCCAAGTTCCCACAAAAAGTTCCCCAACTTCTGCTGTTAGGATGCCCAAAGCAGACATTTCTACTTCTGTCTCATTTCAGTAGGCAGGCTTACAGAAAACCCTTCTTGGGTTAGACTCAAGCACAGTAATGAAGTCCAACTCCTGTACAGAACCTTCTTATGCGTGGACCTAATTCAGTTTTTTTCACAGAAAAGAAATAATATTATGCCCATTATACATATATATAAAGGCTGAGGCATGGAAAAGTAAAGCAGTTCTTCCAAATCACCGCCACTAGCAAAGCAGGAGCACTCCTTCTTCAAAGCAGGAGCCTGTCTTCTAACTTTGGTACTACTTCAAATGGTAATTTTTGCCATTCCCTGAAAGCACATAAACCCTCGAGACTTTTTTATTACAGAAACCACATCCAGAAGTTTTCAGAACCAAATTATTACCCAGAAAGCTGATGTTGTCAGGAAAAAATACATTTAGATACATTTATATTTTTCTAGCCCTTTTTTTTCTTGGTGATTTCACAGATTAGAATACCAATCAGGTATTCTAATCCCTCTTCCCACAGAGACCACAACACAAGGTGGTTACTTATTATCCTATTGAAAATTCTGAAAAGGGCCATTAAAATTTACAGTTTTACGTATACAGTTCTGTAGATAAAGGACTTCTGATGATGTTATAATTTTCTGAATTCTGGTCGAGGATATTCAGTTAATATTCCTCAATACTGCTCAGTAAGCCTATAGTTACATTGCAAAATCAATGTATACAACTATTATTTGGCTTTCTATCTTTATTTGCAATGAGAACTGCATTTCTGAAGCTTTTTATTGACACTTTGGTAATGCTGTAGAGGGTATTTCTTCCTTCCTAACTGTGCTTTTGTTCCTTTCTGTGCTGAGCAAAATATGGCAAAGGGTCAAAAGTATAGATTCTTTCTTTCCAGCAAATTGAACACTATAAGCTTGTTTCCCGGTCACCTCCAGATTCTTAGAAACCACAGAGTGGTGAAAACTGGAGTACACGAGTGCATCCCAGATCCCTACTGCCCAGCACTACAGCAGCACAGCAGAGTGGTAAACAACTTTCTAACACATTCTTCCAGAAGAGGCTTTCCTAATTAAAGCTAATAGTAGGCCACAACCAGTAATAGCAGTAAATTGTTCCAAAATATTCCCACTCTGCTATTAATGCTGCCTTTTACAGGAAGCAGCAATCCCCCTTCAACAAGTTTCCCCTAATTACGGGGAAATGGGTGAGAATCACTGAAAGGCAGCAAATTCTTGAATGCTTTTCAAAGCTAAGAAAATCCAAGCCTTCCTACAAGACTTCTATCGAATTCCCACTCTACCCGAAGTCACATTCACATGACTCATTCTTCCATCTTACACTTCCCACAACCTGAGTCCTTCCTGTCTTGTCTTCTTTTTTCCCCTCCTTTTCCAGCAAAGCGCTTCACTTTGATGCTTAGCTCATGTAGCTATTGTAGCTCACGTCGCTCGTGTTATCCCGGCACCTGCGTTATGTTTTTCTCCACTAAATCGATTACTTCTTCAAGTCAGCTCTCTGCCTTCTGGAGGCAGGCACTCCTCTCGTGACCGCACAGCAGCGCAGATTTACTACGCGACAGCACACGGCGTGGCTACTTTTATTTGTAGTAAGCAGGGCTCCTCTTTCTGCGTGGGCACTGCACTGCTTTGCTGCGATCCAGCTGCTGCCTCCCACAGCTGCAGGATTTGCTGGACCATCCCTTGGGAGCGGCAGCTGCTGCAGCTGGCGGCGTTTTGGGAGCGGCGGGGTGCAGAGAGGATGTTGCTGGGGAAAGGATGCTCTCCCTCCCTGCAGCAGCGGGGACCCGCGCCGGTAGTCAGTGGCCGGGAGAAGCAGCCACCGAGGCCATCCAGCTGCTGTCACCGGGGTGGGGTGACCCTGCCGGTCACGGGAGTAACATTCATGAATGCTGGAGTCGATCAGCCTCTCCCGAGAGCTTGGAAAGGCATCGAATCAAAAGACGTTGCCTCTCGCTACGGGCAGGATCAGTTTTGTATTGGCCGTAGCTCCCGCTGAACTCCATTGCAGCTGCACTCCCCCCTCCCTCCCACACCCACAGCTTGCAGGACTGTCATTTCGTTCCAAGCTCAACATCAAGGTTCACGCAATTACACACAAGCATATGTATAAGATTGTATATGTATGCGTTACTTCAAAAAAAAAAAAAAAGAGATTTGCATAGTAAAGCCTGCGAAATGAGAAAACACCAGTATTAAAAGAAACAGGTGTGATTCAGCAGCTCGTTGTGGGCTTGTTGGGTAGACGGTCACATGTGGCGGCAGACTTCTTCACTGCCTACGGTGCCGACCCTCCGCTTCCTATAGAATTGTAATCACCTCCAGAGCCCTGCCCAAGCGCTGGGCAAGCATCCGTCCATTCATGTCAAAATACAATACTGGCATAGCCCTTCTTAAAACAGAGGGGCCGAGGCAGGTGTTACACACGTTAGCACACAATAGCATGTGGTATCCAACACATTTGACTCCACGATCTGTATTTTCCTTCCTGACGCTCGGCAGGCTGGAACAGAGACTGAAGTCCTGCAGGTACCGACCAGCTCTGATTCGACGCCAGCCCCGCTGCTCGCTGTGCACGCCGAGCAAGCCACAAAACCTTTCTTGGAGAAGATCGTGTCCCAGAATAAGAATCTGTTCCTGCTTTGAGTCCCTCGTTCCTGCGAACAAATCACGGGCTGTGGAAAGGGACCTCCTAGTACTGGGTCACCACGACTTACAGGCTCGTTAGAAGCGATAACATGAGTAACTTTCAAGTCAAACATTTCTTAAGTCTTGATTACGCAACTTGCATACTTTGCTAATAATTTTCCCAAAGTTTTGCTGAGCGAGGCAGATCGCCCCTGTCCCCCGTCGCTGCGAGATCCTGCTGAGGAGAGCAACCCTGCAGCTGCGTGAGGCAGCGGCCGCGGGGCCAGCGAGGCCCCCAGAGACCCCCAGTTTAGCACCAACTGCCGGGGAGAGAGACAGTCTTTCGGTTTGATTTCTTAATTGAAAAGCTGTAACTGTAGCAACACCGGGCCACAACTCGCATAATGAATAGAGTGTGGACCGTTGAGATCTATAGCAGGGACTACTCCTGCTTCACCTAATTAAGTAAGAGCTAGCAGTCCTGAGCTTTCCATATGCATGTGTAAAGCCTGCTGATGAAAGGGGAAGGGGAACTCTCAGCAGCTTTTTTTGTTCTTGTTGTTATAGGCTGCGGGAATTTAGGAAGCTGCTGAAAGGTCTGGTAGGATATTAGCTCCATGGGTATAGTCTGATTGCTTTTGCTTTTAAGTCTAAACGTTTTTTAAAATTTTCTCTCTTATCATTTGTTTTGCTGCACTTAAACTTTCATAGTCATTTCTCCGTACTTTAGTACTTCTGACCTCCTTTTTCTGCTATTCTGTGTTGTTCCATATGTATGCCTTTTTTTTTCTGCTTTCTCCTGCTTCCCTACCACCAGTGGGAGTTAGTAAGTGCATGGATTATAAGTGTACCCAAGCTTTGAATCCATATCCAGCTCTATAGAGGAGCCTGCAGAACCCTGAAAATAATTATTCTGAGAAAAACGGTGTTCATCCTCCACAGCAATTGCGTGGAACGTATGAGCTTGCACAGTTCCTGTCACCCAGTCCAGCCACTAAGCAGGAGTTGCGAGAGGAGATGTCTAGCGCAGATTTTTCAAGGCCCAACTTATAAATGTTTGAGAGCGTGTAAGCTGAGGCTTTTCAAGGACTTATCGCTCTGGTGTATCTTCCTGAGAACGGCAAAAAGCACTCTTGAGACCACCATCTGCTAAAGTCACTCTTCCAAAATGTGGAGGTGGTAAAATTTCTGAATTGAATGTTGCGCTATTTTTAGCACAGACAACATAATGTGTTTTCCTTGATTATTGCCTCATACACGACTAAGCTGCTTACCAACTGGAACTTCCTTGGTGCTCAAACTGAGGTGGGTAACACTGTGGAAACGCTGACAGGAGCCAGATGCAATTTGAGGAGCAAAAGCAAGCACCTGAGTGTAGGGTCTTATCGTGTGAAGGCTCAAATAGAAAAACGCAGTCTTAACTAATAGTAGTGAAAGCAGCTCCACCTAGAATAGTTAGAAAAAATACAAATATACCCTCTCTTCCCAAGTGACTCCATAATTATAACATAGTTTTTCCCATCTTTCTACTTTCCCTTCCTAGTCAGTGCTATTGCTATCTGCTGTCTAGTTGGTTATGATCACTCCGATGATAGAATTGTGCTGGAGATTATGTATCAATGGAACACTGAGGCACAAGAATGCAAATTCTTCTGGGCAAAAAATCTAGGGTGGGGGTTTTTTTTAATTTATTCTGCCAAGGACTACACATGCAGTATTACAAGAATAAAAGTTTTATATTTTTAACTACTGCTTTCAAGCTGAACCTCAAAACAATCTATGCTTTAGTTCAAGGCTTGAACTTGCTGTTGAAAAGAAAATCAACAGAACAATTTTCTTTATCATGAGCCATCTACCTATGGGTCTGAGTGCATAATAAGAAGCTTAACAGAGTCTCAAGCAACTGGAGTTTTCCACGGCAGTTTTGTCCTCATTTGCTCTAGTAATCATTCAGGCTTAGCAGCATTTGTTAAATTCAGATACAGGTCAACTGTATTTTGATGAAGTTCAAAGAAATGGGTGCAGCTGATTGAGCCATACCATAAAAAAAAAAAAAAAAAGACAATTATAAAAGAAAATAGTGGCTTGATGATGCCTGTCTTGATAAATGTGATAATATTTTGCATCTCAGCTAATGCTGAGGTTCCCACCTATAGACTAAACTATCTTTCTGAAAATTCTAGTTAGATGATAAGTAATTTGCCTTAGTGAAAAGTATTCTGTCAAGAAATGTCTTCTGTGAGGCAAAACAGGTACTGATGTCATCTCTTGCCTGCAAGTAAATAGATAAATTAAAAGGAATATGTATTTTTGACTCATCACCTTGTGTAAAGTCATTTTTGTTGGTTTATAATGTATCTGCAGCACTATGGTAAGTGCTAAGTTCAAGATTGTCAGATTTGCCACTAATTGATTAAAAATAATGGGACATGAGGCAAGCTTATAGGAATTAGGCCCAATGTATGTTGGTTTAGTGTAAAGCCACACATATAGAAATGGGTGTTCTGAAGTGACCAGGACCTTGGCTCATCCAATCTAGACACTGTAAAAAGGCTTGATTGCTAGAAAATGCAGAGAGCTTAACTGTGGGGGGAAAAAAAATAATATTAGTTTTCTTATATTTGCTTCAATGCAGACTTGGATCAGCTAAAAACACAAGTCATTAAAACAGGATGGGATTTTTATTTTTTTTGCTCACAATAAACATTATGATAGACTCTGGAAGATGGGGAAAGTGGGATAATAACAACAGACTGCACCAATCTACTGGTTTACATGGAACAGCCTCTTGCTGCTTGAGTGGTCTCCCCAAAATCTGTAGGAGTGTTTGGGGGCAAAGCAAAGGAGGCAGAAGCTGGCCCTGAGAAATCCCTACAGTGTGCATCCACTGTAAATCCAGTCTGGACTGTGGTGCATCCACTGCAATTCTTATTCAGGAAGAATCCCAGCACCTTCTGGAGAGGCTCCATCATATTTGATCACTAGTGCAGTACAAAGCATGTAATGAAATAACACTTCATCTTCATTTATTAAAACAGCTGTCTAAGGTCATAAATACGATGAGTTGTTTTTATCACCAGGAGTCCTCCCATAAACATGTGGATGATGATTAACATCATATCTCCAGTTCTGCTTACATTTGCAACTTCACAGCAGATGCTTGGCTCCAGCGCTGTTTAAAAGCCATCAGAAAATGTCTTGATCGCTGGTGACCTCTGCAAGAACTTTGGTGGCTGCGACATCGATCTGACCCGAGGAGTGCTCCTCAGGCAAACATGAAGGCAGGCTTTTTTTATTGATTAGTCAAATGGTCTAGCCTTCCTGTTTTGTCTCCTCATTGGCAATTAAGAGAGAAATCCATTGAGGGAGTGGTGGCAGTGAACCTTTCCCTCTGACACAAATAACCTTAATCAGGCCTCTTAGTTAATTTCTGAAATTGTTCTGTATCGACCTCTGTTTGGAGCAGGATTTTCATCCTATGGCCCTATCAGTAAAACATACACATCTCCCCGATAGAAAAGCGGGCTTCTTCTACTGGTGATATCTTTTACTTCTTATTTACAACCCTAATCACATCATTGATTCCAGTAATCTTTCCTGCACCAAGAGCCGTTACTAATTCTCTTGAACGAGAACCTGGGTGGGTTTTCTTGTTTTGGTTGGGTTTTTTTTATTAACCTAGATAATTAAATTAAGTAATGATAATCTAGGAGATGGGGCGGAAGTCCAGTTCTCAATGTATTTTTAACACCTGGACAGTAAAGAGGCTGCAGTGTTCCTCAGCCAAAAACTAAGACTGGTACCTGAAATAGAACCAGAAGACCATGACTCAACTAAACAATGGGGATTAGTTTTCTACACCTAAAGCTATGATTGTCCAGGTTAGGAAAGTGATTTTTTTAATCCAAAACACAGTATTTGGGCATTTCCTTACTTGTGTGGCTCCTTTTGTGTCTGAACAATTAAAATACTACCCCTGGGTAGTGAGAAATGAAGCATTTCCTCACCTCTTCCCCAGAATCACGGGGAATTTACCCACCCACCCTCCAAATGACTGCACTAATCCTTTACTTCCATCTTCCCCCTCTCTGTTTCATACCGTGTCATGAAAGACCAGGACTTCTTTGTCCTTCCTGATGTCAAGTGGTGGTTTAGCCTAGAAACCATTGAAATATTTGGGAACATTCATAGCTTACGTCACAGTGACTTCACTCACCACAGTTCTGCGATGAAGGGCAAAAGGGATTTAGTGGCAGGAGAGGGGGGAAGCCCTGGCCTTGGGGCACTAATGCAGGCTGAGTCTGGGGTGAAGCCCCCCCGTCTGGCAGCTCTTCCCTGCCTTACACACACGCACACTCAGGTTCTCATGTTGATTCACCCTCCCAGCGTGTACGAGTTAAACACAAAGTTCTTTATCTTTAAGATAATCCATGATATTTGGTAAATGGAGAGGCTGGGGAAGTTCTGGCTGAGCAGGAGTATTATTTATCCTATGTTCTCCTCGCTAGAAAATGCCCCTTTGTACGTGGGGTGCCAAAGAGGCACGTGAGGATTTTGGCAGGGAAGGAGAGGTTTGACTTACCCAGGTGCTATCCCTGTCAGCGGGGCGGATTTACAAATCTAATGTCATCTATTTACATTTCTAAATGGCAGCGCGGAGCGAAACGCAGCGATAGGAAAAGATTAGTCTTCATTCAGCGACGTTAACTGCCAAATTAAATGATGACAGATGGAAAAACTAAACGTGGCTGTGTCAGGGGTCCGATGATAGCCCTCTGCTCCAGCGAGAGGTAAATACATAAACCTCAGCTGGTGCTCGCAGAAGATTCGCGTCCGGCTTAAAGGCAGCCCTCGGACTTTTTATCTAATCGATACCCCCTATCGAAGAGAGCGGCGTGCGGCATTAGAACTAAACCAGTGTTATTAGAAAATGATATACTGCACATTAGGATGTATAATTCATGTCGCCTTCATTTGCTCAGACGGTCGCGAAAAATCCATAAATCATTTTCTCGTTCATGTATCGCCTAAGTGCGATTTGTCATTTCGAATTAGAGGGATGGCTCTGATCATCGGCGCTTTTAATTCATCCCCCCCCCCCCCCCCCCCCCCCCCCCCCCCCCCCCCCCCC